>JARKID010000114.1:0-374087 GCA_029449255.1 Mycena polygramma
AAACTCACGCAACGGAATGCACCGTGGTGTGCGGAACACGCGCTGAATTGCTGTGTCGTTCACAACGGTTCCGAACTTACCCGGCGACGGTGGTTGGACGGCGAGCATTTTGATTTGAGAGTTGAACTGTCACGTAGCAACGTCTCGGAGCCGCAAAGTGTCTCACGCTCTATCTTTTTAACTCCCTCTAGTCGACGCCTCGTTCTCTAATTCAGCACCTCAATCCACCGGACACAAACCATTCAGAAGGCAGTATATCTCCCCTTCCCTATAATACAACTTTTGCATGAGCAGGTGAGATTCCTCCGCTATCCCCCATATAGGCTATAACATCCTCAAAAGTCTCGTGGTATCGCAGAAAAGAGTCTCAGCGTCAGGATGTTAACGTAAGCGAGATTCAGTCCAACCGGGACCAAGTCGTAGACAGGTCAGTAGATCCTACCCATTTCTGCTTTCTCTGTGCTCAAATTTCGGCTTTAATAGTTTCGATGGCATGGAGTTAAAGCCCAAGCTACTCCGTGGTATCTACGTTTACGGGTAAGCACCTTCCCCTCCTCTGTGCCAGTTGATTAGAACTGAGCTAATATGTTTCTGTGTCTCATCATCCAGTTTCGAGCGTCCTTCTACTATTCAGCAACGCGCCATCATTCCGGTCGTGAAGGGCCACGATGTCATTGTGCAAGCTCAGTTGGGCACTGGCAAGACCGCTACCTTTTCCATGTCGATCTTGCAGAGGCTGGATCCCGAGATAAAGGGGACCCAGGCCCTCATCCTCGCCCCCACCCGCGAGCTTGCTCTCCAGATCCACAAGGTCGTCGTCGCTCTAGGCGACTACATGAACGTTCAGAGCTTGGCCTGCGTCGGCGGCACGAACGTCCGCGAGGATATGCAGAAGCTCAAAGAAGGCGTCCAGATCGTGGTCAGTACTCCCGGCCGTACGTTCGACATGATCAAGCGGGGCGCGCTCAGGACCGACGGTATCAAAATCATGTGTCTCGACGACGCCGACGAGATGCTGTCCATGGACTTCAAGGACCAGATCTACGATGTCTTCCAGCTCCTTCCCAGTGGCACCCAGGTCGCCCTCTTCTCCGCCACCATGCCCGCCGAGGTCGTCGAGGTCTCAAAAAAGCTCATGAGAGATCCCGTCGAGATTCTTGTCAAGAGGAGGAATGAGTTGACGCTGGAAGGTATCAAGCAGTTCTACATTGCCGTCGAGAAAGAGGAGTGGAAGCTCGAGACACTTTTCGATCTCTACGAAACTATCACGATCACGCAGGCCATCATCTTCTGCAACACCAGGAGCAAGGTCGAAATGTTGACCGAGCAGATGCTTAGTCGTGAGTGCGCCGTGTCGGCAATGGTAGGCATATTTTTCCAACAGTTTCTTTCATGACTCGATAATTAACTGGGTCCGCCCAGCACGGAGACATGGAACAAAAGCAGCGCGACCTCCTTATGAAGGAATACCGTACCGGCTCCACCCGTGCGCTCATCACGAGCGAGCTCTTCGACCGCGGCATCGACGTTGGCCACGTATCCCTCGACATCAACTACGATCTGCCCACCAACCGCGAGACTTACATCCACCGCATCGGCCGTAGCGGGCGTTTCGGTCGTAAGGGTATTGCTATCAACTTTGTCGCCGCCAACGACGTCGCTATGCTCCGTGACATTGAACGTGAGTTGTTTCCATCGCCGTCGCTGGCGGCGTCTCTCTCGATTATCAGAGCTGTGTTCTGATTTCTTCTTTTCCCGCAGAGTTCTACAGCACCCGAATCGATGAGATGCCGCTCAACGTCGCGTATGTCTCATTTCTTCTCTTGATAGACCGTGTTGCTGACCTTTGTTTCTTTTTAGCGACCTCATCTAAATGTGCCTTGGCCGTCCAAGGTAATATTTCGCCCACAGACGGATGACTTCATGATGCTGTCTCGCGCATCGCATGCGCGCCCATGTCGGCGTATTAGTAAACGATGCATGGTCCCATACACACCCTAGTCTACGGCAACGACCTTTCATTAGAAGGGCATCGTCGTCGTGCTTACCATTGGACTCGAGCTTGCATTTTCGTGCAATGTACAACGGAGGTGCTGCTACATGATGCTAAGTGATGTACCCCTGCCTCAAAGACTATTGCCTCAATTCGGTCCTTATCGAATGAGTTCGTATCGTAAGTGGTACATACATCCAGTCGTGAAACAGATCCATCCCAAGTCGTAGCGATAGGGAGTAAGCGTGAGATACATCTATAGAAATACACCGAAAGAGTCGGGTCCGCAGCGAGCGTGTCAATTTGAGCCGCACACGTCGTCGCGACACCATGCCGCCGCCCGCTCGCTAGTGTCTACCGAGGGCCTGAAATTTGCAGTATTACCAATATGTATTGTTGGGAGCACATTTTTGATATCCTACCTTATAACGGAAATATGAATATTCTGGAAAATTCAACCGAGAGTCAGAGGAAATCTGTCTGCCACAATAGAATGGAAATACGTTCAAGATTGCCCATAAAAAAATTTGGAACCATCCGTTGAGTGTGGAGGGCTGTACCGAGGGCGCAAGAATCACCAATGTGAATTCAATAAAATTGATAATGTTGCTTGACCACCAGTGCCAGTAAATTTAATTCCGTTGAATGCGAGAGTGTGCATACATCTAACCTTGACAAGAGATGAGCGGCAGCGAGGAGTATTCAAGTCCGATTTACGAAGATGATACCGTGTTGGCTTCACCGGCAGTTATTGAGAGTCGGAATTCGCGTAAAATATTCTGGTACCAATAGTCATCAGCGCCAGTTAACGGAATATGCGATTACTCATGCTGTCTTTTCGTATGATGGTGGGAGTTGGTAGGAATTCGACTTTACTCATCTACTTTGACGTCATCTGTCACTTTCATTGTAAACCTCAACTTTCTCACCAACGAAGGCGAAATTGAGAAATATCATGAAAAGGTATGGGGGATATGAGTCATGGGGAAAGGCCGATTTCCAACGCTGGGGTGTATATTTGACGTGACGCCCGCAACGGGCCAGAATACCCAGGAGCTGGCCTGCAAATACATCGCGCGATCCGAAATGAATGCCGGGCTTCATGGCATCATGAAAGACGGCTGCGACCAGTTGTCAGATGACAATGCACAACGGTTTACTTACGATGGTCAGCCAATCTCCTGAATGTCTTGGCGGCAGACTGGCAGACATTCCGATCGTTCCCACATAGCTGATGGCTGCGATCCACCGCGCGCCGCTGGGCCCATTTGGTCGCCAAATCCGCTGCAAATTTGGGGGATCATAGTAGTCTAGTGCACCAAAAGTAGGGGTGAAAATGACGGGTAAAGGGTACGGGTACGATATATTACAGGCTTTTCTTTCCTCCAGCGCACCCGCGCTATCCCGCCCGCCCGCGCACCTACTAGACACACTCGTGGGCCACCACAGACGCCCACAACCCGTTCGAGCTGCAGTAAATTGCCGCCTGCCCCATTCGTGCCATTTCGCGGCCGGGGCGTACAAATTCACACCCCGTTTTCCGCGCCGGCGGCAGTGCCAGCCGCCGCAGGTGCGTGATAGCTGTCTGTCTCCGGCGGGCAAAGCAAGGGCCAAGACACGGCGTTAGCGGTAGTGAACGGCCCCAGAGATCCTCCGTGCGAGCACAGCACGCGCGCCGAATGGGTGTTGAGCGCACAGCGCCGCTGCAGCGGGCGCTGGCGTGCGCCCTCATGTCCAACTTCCCAGCACCCGTATAGCAGCAAATGCGCACCTGGTTCGCAGGGCGCGCCGACGTGCGGAGCATGCACAAACAGCGCTGGGCCGCGCTCGTTCCGGCGCCAGCGATATTGATAGCGTGACGCGCCCCTGGCCCACAGTGCTGGTGATCGCCGCAGCATCCTGCTCATCATGCGCGTACCGCACACGCATATGTTGCGTACGTTCTGCGAAAGCTCCCAGCCCGTCCGAGAATAGCCGATACCCATGTCGTCCAGCAAACGGAAAAGAAGACAAGCAGGGGGGGAAATGGGCGACCTTTGAGCTTTCGTCCGCACCCAACCCATTTCCCGGGCGAGCTCAGCGCCGTCTTTTCCTACGCAATGCACATCGAGATCGGCCGTTTGCAGAAAAGCATGCACGGCTGTGATTGGTTTGTGGCAAATCCAAATCCCGGTCTTGAGATGCAGCGGGGAGGGTCCGCGAGTAGCCAAGTGTTCGCAACGTTTGGCACGAACAAGCGGAAAGGGGGATTGTGGGAGATGGGAGAGAAGGAGAGCAAGAAGACGACGTGGAATCACGGCATCACCGCTTAAGCGGACCGGTCACGGCTGCGCGGCTCGTCTCATGAGAAAACACCATTCACACCCTGTGCATCTGCGCGTTCACACAGCAGCAATTCTGAACCAGCCAAGTTCGTTACATGGCTAAGCCGGAACTCCCTAGCAAAATTCAACCATTTGCTTAAAAAATTTATGGCCCTCAAAAACCTGATCTACGGCACCATATTACGGGCTACGAAACCCCCCAAAAAAGCTGGTAAAAAAGGTATAGACTTCAATTGACTCACGGAACATCGTTTCAAAAATTTAAGGTAAACCAAGATCGTCTGTGTCCGGAATAAAATACTTTGATGGGCCACATTCCAGCGTAATGCACGCCGCTTGCATGCTGTGGTCCAGCGAATGGCTTGTTGACCAAGCAGATGTTTTCCTACTTACTGCTGCTATGTTTACACTTGGAGTGAAGTTCGGGGCCCGGGGACAATAGGGTCAGTCAGAGTAGAAGATTTTCGGGCAATTCTGGTCGGCGATTCTCGAGACGATTCTGATTTGTTTAATCGTGGGAGAATGGCTTTATTCAGAATCGTCCTCAGAATGGGTGACTTCCCGTAAGATTTATTTAATCCCCTGGAATACTTTCGACCTTAGCCGTTGTCAATCACTAGGACCCCATCAATCCTATCACCTCAAAATGACCGACCTTTATTCTCCCATCAACACAATAATGCTGGATCTATTGGGGGGGTCCCTACCCCCCGAATAGACTTTCGTATCCTGGAATATCCCTTTTGGGACACAGATCTCTGATTCGCGCCTCCATCACGAACTGTTTGCCCTCTCTTGCACTCGAACTGCTTGGTACACCCCATATTCTTAAGGCTGCAGTCTTTCCCAGGTTAACAGGGCAACACCCATGCGAAGTTAGTTGTATCAACACCTTTTCGGCTGAATCTGAAGTCTCAAGACGTTCTTTCAACTTGCGTTCATGTTACTGTATGCCGGGCCAATTTGATCCTAGCCAGCTATGTGGCCATACGCAGCGTACTATTGACTGGATTTTGTGTTGCATCAATGCATAAATATATTATCTTGCTTGCGGCAAACATAGACGGTGTCGATTTCTTTCAGACTGATCGCATCACTGGCACCCTCGAAAGTCCCGCTGGAATATTTATATCTTACGGGAAGTCACCCAATCCTGCGAAGGTGATTCTGAATTTATTAATCCGAATGAGCAAGATGAGTGGTGAGAATCGCTTTTAATTCCAGAATCGCCTGTAAAAGCTCCTCTGGAGGAGTTTTTACATCGATTATGAGGCGAATATGATTATGTTTCTGGGTTTTAATTACCTAAGACGATCTTTTAACAGCAGAATCGTCCACAGAATCGCTTTTCAAAGTGGGTCGGTCAGAGTTGACCGGCGATTCTCACACGATTCTGATGCAAACAATTCACAGAATCGTTTCCATAATCGCCGACAGAATCAGCCTCATAATCGCCCATAATCGTCTACTCTGACTGACCCTAATATGAGAATATGAAAACTACCATATGCCGAGAGAGCCGACGGCTTTTGAGTGAGAGTCCGAAGGGTATTTGAGGAGTGTAAGGCAAGCCAATGAATTCTGGCTACTCAGATCTAGGACCTTCGGCAAGACTGGCATTCTCTCGTGGAGGTGGTTGAAAAGCAGAATATGCCCCGTACAAACACGGCGTGTGTCCGGAGAAATCCTGCAAATTGGGAGTCGATACAGACAGGTTAGATACACAACATGTCCAAAATTTAGGGGAAACGAACTAGTTTTGGGGACAGAATAAGAGATCGAGTCGAATCAAGAGTGATGCATGTGTTCCCGAATAGGTACTCAACACTTACTACCGAAAACTGACAACGTCTCGAGGTAAAACCCGACCTTGTGAAGCATTTCAATTACATTCTGACCACCGAATGGATCCTGTATCGCGTTGAATCGTTCTAGACCAAATAGCAGATAGCTATTCAAGTAAAACACCCAAAAAATGTATTTCATGGTTTCGAGTAAGTTTCAACTATTTTCGCGAACTAGGCCGCTATACTCAGGGGATCTAGTAGGAGTTTTGGAAAACAGTGTATTGTGCAGTATATACACGGGCAGATAACAGATACGAGATGGGATACGATGCATAGGAAGAGCGGTATAGAGCGGGCTTGAGGATGGGAATGAAGAATTAGGCGCGGAACGCCGCGGGTGCATGGGGAAGGGAGCGGGGTTGGTAACACACAAGGGACTGCTTGATGCGCCGAGTTGTGCTGTGCCGCCGGTGCTCGACGGCGCCAGAAGCAGGGCGGGATCGGTGCACCAAAAGGAAATTTGTGCGTGCGCGCTCCAGGATGCAAGCGGCAGCCCAATGCGGGGCGGATCATCATTTGGAAGGGGCATTGATGAGACGTCCAGGGCAGGGAAAGTGGATGGGGGATCGGTGAATGGTGCATGCTGCGGCGGGAACGACGGGCGCTGAAAGCGAGCCGCGGGACCGAAATACGGCAGGGGGCGGTGGAGAGGAAGATTGAGAAGGCCCAGGTGAGTCGCGACAAGCTGTGCGGGCAACACGGCGGGCAACACGGCGGGCAACACGGCGGGAACAGTGGGAAGTAGCGGGAGCAGCATCGTACCGGGAAACGCATTGAATGGCCCAGAAGTGGCAAGAAAAGCGGGTGATAATGCCCCCAGGGACGTAGATCGACGAGCGCGGGGTGTGGGAGCAGCTGGAGGGCGGCGAGAGCGAGGGCGGGAACGGCGGTGCTGTGCGCGGTGAGGGGCGCCAATGACCCGGATAGTCACAGGACAAGTCGGACACAACACCCCGTGAGGAGGATGTTGAGGAGCGCCCGGTGCTGAGCGAGCTGGAGGGCGGCGGGAGCGGCGGGCGCAAGGGGCGGGAGCGGCGGCGCCGTGCGCAGCGACAAGGGTGCGTGGGAAGCAGAAAGCAGCGGGACACGGTAGGTGTGACATTGGAGAGCCACTAGCGTGAGGGAATAGGTCATCGATGAGCTGTAGCTGGAGCGGGAAGCATAGCAAGCTAGGAAAGGCGGCATTTTGGTGATGACATAGCAGCTGGAGGAGGTGACTTGAGGATCCAACGAGCCTGGAGGTGCAGTCATCCGCAAAGAACCGCAGTACCGGCTGGATGGGCCAGCAGCCCAGCGAAGGGGCGGAACCAGGACCAACGGGAAGTGGAGCAGGAAGGAAAGATGGATTACTAACACGAACAAATCGGGCCAGGAGAAAAGACCGCTTTTCGGCGGTAAGCGGCAATCATGCGGCAAATGCGCGGCAATCCAGGCGTCGGTCGAGCGTTGAGCATTCCAAAACCTTGCTACTACGGACATCCATTGAGTATTTTCTATGCTACAGTGTAACCAATGGAGCTTATAGCCATGAGTACTGTCAGATGATTTTTTCCCCCGTTTATTACGAGTTCCAATACTTATTGGACTCGTTACTGAGAGTCGAAATCAAATAAGATCATGATTCATCGCAGCAGACTCCGAGTCCAAGCGAGAGATAAGTCTCAGTTTAAACCCCACCGGTGCCCCACCAGCGCGAAGAGATCATTAGGGTGCTTGGACGACAAGCCAGCTTTTTTGAGAAGGGGATATTGTGGTTGACCCAGACAGCATCACCGAGCAAGGCATCCAAAAACAGCTGACATGGCATAACTGCAAGGATAGCAAAGCGGAACTTGGCGGCAAAACAGCATCAATCAAGCGGTAAATTGAGCGGTAGGAAGCGGTGCCTTGGCAGTAATCAGGGGTGGTGCATGAAGCGCTAGTCAAGCGGTGGTGAGGCGCCAGTCAAGCGGTAGTAGCACCGCCACTCAAATTTGGTGAGCGGTAGTAGCACTGCCACTCATGCGGCAAAGCGGTGATAGCACTGCCACTCATGCGGCAGAGCGGTACTCACTCGCGGGGTTGAACCGTTAAGTGCTGGACCGCTTGTAGCGATCCTCGCCCTGCAGCGAGGAAGAAGAAGGTGAGCAGTTCTTATACTTGCGGTTCTTTCCTGCCTGCTCATCCGCAAGAAAAGAAGAAATAGTATCTGATTCTCACAATCCATCGTTGCATTCACTTCGTTAGATGTGCAATTGCAATCGGTTTGAAATCCAATCAAATAATTGCATTGTCTTTAGCCATTGTAGAGTTAATATACCACGGAAGCATTTTTCCACTGGCATTTCACGTACTCTGCATGAGAGTCGGGACCACCACGGCTCGCCCGCTCAGTGCGTTGCTCGTATTTTGCAACTGGGCGCACATCGCTGCCTGCTCATCATGCAGCGCAGACACGCACGCCACGCGAGCGCTCTTCGATCTGCTTGATAAGTCTCACTGCTATCCTGCGTGAGCGGGCATTTGTACCCTCCAAGCTCCTCTTGAGCAGGCTGCGTGTATGCATCGGTCCGTGATAAATGCTTAACGTTCGACGAACGCCTGGACCAAGAAGGGAGTGACGACATGCACGAGTTAACAGCGCATTGAGCGAGCGCCCGTCGAGGTTGAGTACGGTGTATAAGTGGTAATGCCCAGAAGGTCAAAGCCAAGCTGCGGCGCTGGTTTGACGCGCTAATCGCCAACGATACTTAGTCGATTGGAAAGACCAGTGTGAAAGTGAATGCACGCCGAATTTGAGGAATCCGAAAGAACATTGTTATTGAAATGCAATTAGACAAAACATGGAGCCCAGTAGATGTCGGCAATGCAGATAGAGCAAGCAGCAGAACTCGCAGCGTTCGTGTGCGGTACGATGAGCGGCAGTCAAGCGGTGGTAGCGGTACAAAAGCGGCAAAGCGGTGCGTAAGCGGTATTTTATCCCACACCGAACAAATCCCATCACTCCCACCAAAATGGTCATTTCGCATAGGCTCACATATTCGGTGTAGGAGCTTTCAGAGGGTGGTAAAGCACAGGTGGGCAGTTCATAATGTATACAAGGTATCCTACAGCTAATATCGGACTGCAGAGCAGCGACGGCGAGCGACCATTTTGGGAAAGGCGGCCCGCCTACACAGCCACGCGCCAGGCAGCGCCGGGAGGCAGCGAGCGGGCAAGTGCGCGTGTACAAATGGCCAAAATTTCCCAAACGGGAATTGCCTCTCAAATGATATATCACTCTGAACTCTGGCCGAGAGCTGTGGATATATCACCTTCCAACTCTCCTTGATCTCTCCCGAGAGACGAGTGATATATAACAACCCCAGTGGGGCCTGCGAAACGTGCGCCCCAAGTGAACATCGAACCAAAGGGATCCGTCAACGAGATCGGAGACAGAACGGGACGCAGAGAATCGGATCCGCGGACCAGCGGCCAGTCATTCTTGAATTGATATCTCGTTCCATAATCTGTTGCTTGCGTATTTCGCAGGAGGATCCATAATTCGACACACGCCAGGATAGGAGTCGAAGCCTTGAGAGATGCCACGGTTCACGATGCATCTGTGTCAAATGTAGGTTTGAGAATGTTGGAGCGCACACCAAAGTAGGTAGATCCTGGGCTTCAGAGTAGAGGCATCAAATGACATCCCAGACCTCCTAGTCCAGGACCAGGAAATAGTTGTCGAGAAGGACGGAGAGCGAGACGTGACTGAGGTATGCTTCCGCATTCCTGGTGGCATTACGATCAGTAGAATAAGAATAAACATCACAGGGAACGATGCGCAGTTGGCGGTGGATTTGGTCTGCGTCCATCGAGCGGTGTGCGTGAACTTTGGCAGCAGCAAATAGGACTATCGTAGTGGGGGAGGCAGTAGGAAGCAGCCACGAGCCTCGGCTTTGATAAGGTCAATCACCAGGTAGAATTGGGACAGACGGTCGGAACAGACACGGCACGGGGAAAGAAAACAGGGAAGGGGCTGCGGCGCTTTCAGAACTTGAACGTGACACCAAGATGACAGATCTTCTGCTGCCAGACTCCAAGCAAAAAATATGCCGCGTACATCAAGCATACATGGCACGGCTATCTCTGGATTTGTTGTGTCTGGATCAGGCACAGAAGAGGGTGTCCGCTGGATATGATGCTGAGAAGGCTTTGATAGTAATCGCGGTTCGCAAACACTCGACCTCGGGTAAATGGCTAGTCCCGTGTCTGGCATGGGTATCGACACCGAAAATACCCTTCTTTAAATTTGGTTGGTCAGCTCCAGGACAAAGAGCTCGGTACTCACTGGTCTTGACTCTTTATTGGAATCCCGACTTCTCCGCCGTTCTTGAGCACTCCAAATCAAATCCATTAGCGCCACACACAACAGATAAACTCACTGACGGCCCGTCGAAGGAGTCGGCGGCGATGCAGAGCAAACAAAAACTCTATATACCAAGCTGTGGCAGAGTGCCGCAGAGGGGAATGAGGAGACATAGGGAACGGTAATCAGAAGGTACCGAACAGCTCTGAGGCCGGTTGAAACATGCGTGGAAACTCGAGCAATGACATGGCGGCGGAAGACAAGCGCCGTTTAGGCGCCCTCGTAGGCAACTGATAATAATAATAATAAATTTCCATTTTTATAGTAACTGGACACCATTTACGGCGTATGATGCTACTCTAAAACGTGAATATGTGTACTTAAAATGTATATGAGCGGAAGTGTTTCTTTGGACTGAAAGGAGGTAGTCCCGGGGGTGAGGGAAAGCATGGAGTCGTAAATGTGTGAGGGTGAGTGTGGAGCAAGAGGGGCATGGCAGGGACTGGCTTTGGGAGAGCTATTCCTCAGGGAAAAGCGGCCCCGAAGCATGGTGCTCGGCTGCGATGCGACGAATAATTGACTGACGGACGGGGCAAGCAGGATCGGTGGATCGATGCACCCCGCCGCATCCCCGGAGGGCGCACTTGAGCACGATATGGGAGCATACAGTGGAATTGGTGCGACAGGGTGACTTGTTGGGGCAGTGGCAGTTGGAAGTAGGGCCGTCGGAGGCGCAGGTGCCGCAGACAGCAGAGCGTTTGCACTGTGCTGCAATATGGCCAAAGCGATAGCAGTTGAAGCACTGAAGAGGCTGAGGGCAGTACTTCTCGATGCGATGGAGGTGACCGTGAAGAGCAAGCCTATTTACGAGGAAATAGTTCGCCACAGATGGTTCGCTAAAGTGCAGAACCAGCGACGAGAATTTCTTGGTCTTCCAAACCTGTTCACTAGATCGGCGTCCAATCCAATGGACATGGACCAGGTACTCGGGGTCAATCTTGTTCGCCTGTACAAGCTCCCGGATGTCATTCTCCCAGGAGTCTTCGTCATCAACAAAAACACCGCTCCCAACGTCGAAATCAGTTGGGACTCGGTGCATGACAATGGCGTAAGAGGGGGAGCGGAGCTGTAGCAAGCTTGAGAAGGCCGGGAGCCAGTCATCAGAGTTCTCCCGAAGGAGATTTACATCTGAGACTCTCGCGAGAGTAAGACGTATGTCTCCGTTGCGGAACTTCGCAACGGCGCGAGCGGATGGGGTGGAGTCTAACTCCATCTGGGTCATCAGCGCATTGAACTGCTGCTGGATTGCAAAGTGGGTTTCGTTGGCGAACGCCTGATCTTTCGGGGTCAAGACGAGGTCACGAGATGTGTCACGTGTAGCGCGGGATGTATTGGAGTTGGCAGCTGGCTGCTGGACAGGTGCGGCGGCAAGCGCTCGAATGGTATTCCAGTCGGCAAGAGGAACAGTGCATGATTTAGCATTTGTGGTCTTTGGGAGTTTAACAGCATAGATGAGTTTGTGGAGGTTCTGAATGGTGGCGCTTGGAAGCGCCCTCGGAGCAGGTGGTGGTACCGGATCAAGAGGCATCTCGTAGGCAACTGATACAGTGATAAGCGCCGATGACGAATCACAATCTGGTCACGTGCGTTTCCTCCTTTCTTTCCTTGCTTTTCCCAAGCTTTTCCCGGAAAGTTTTCAGGTCCCTGACATCGATTTCTTTCACAACGCTGCTGCGCGTGCTATTCCTCCTTCTTCAAGGTTGACCCATCCTCTTACCCTCACTCCATTCGTTGCTCTTTCTCCGACTTGCATTGCCAGCTTTGGCGCTCGGGCGATGGTGCGGCGCAAACGTTGCGGAGACAGGCGGGTCTCCGTTGCTGGGTGGAGCAGCGGTTAGTGCGTGTGCACCAGGAATCTGCGACGCTTTCTCTGAAAATGCCGTAAGAAGGCGCTGTGCAGTGTCTCGCACCTTGCCTGGCAGCAAAGAGCAGGATCGTCTATCGCAGGGAGGCTCTTCCTCCATCCTCCGTATTTTGCAAGTTCGTGCCTGCCTCGCCATTTTCCTGGCGCTATTTACCCTTTTTTCCCTTCCGCCAACCTTCCTCTCTCACCAGCCCCTTGAAAACTTTGTTCGCCGATCTTGTATTTTCTCCAGCATTAGACCCGTTCAAGACGCTGCCCACCGGTATCCTAACCGCTCAAGGGACGCACAGGCCGATGATCAGGGTGCGTACACTTTGATTCCGCACCGCGCCCCGGCTTCGGGTTCCTTTTCTTGGCGGGGTCAGCAAGCGGCGCGTGCTAGGATGAGCGCAGTGGGCTTGGTGTCCTCTTAATACCCTCTGCGCTACGCGAATTCCTTTTCTGGATTTTCGCCATGCCCTCACCATCTTCCGTTTTTTCCTCGCAGCCAACCCGTAGCCATTTGTGAGACGGCCGCTGTGCTTGAGAACACAGTTACGCAGCGGGGATTAAATCGGTGGTGTCGCGCACCGCGCCCCGTCCCTGTCGGCGTTAGTTATGGTCTTAGTCGGTGGTGTGCGGAGGCGGAGTGCTTTTTTGGACGACGGACGGGTGTGCAGTGTAGAGAATGGACTACGGCGGGCATATCATCTGAGCGTCTGTGACGGTCGTGGACGCGGTCGTCGTCGCTTTCTTTGCCTTTCTCAAATGTACTGCATACCTCATGCCAATAATCTTTCATTTTCCAGGACGTCAATGTTCAACACGCGCGTGCGTCCCGTCGGATCCCGCGCGCGCACACAACCCGGGCGCTGTCGTCCGCAACTTCGCCTTCATAGGCAAGGGAGCTGGAGCCTGGAGAAGAACAACAGGTGCAGGATGTCAGCGGCAAGGAGGGCCCGTGTCACAGCGCCTTGTCGCGCTGCTCGCGCACTCGACGCCCGGCAGGCCGAAGATTTGTCTATCAGCAGTCATAAGTCAAAGTATACACAAAATGTTGGTGGGGGAAAAACGGTTTATCCCTCTCCAATGAAAACCAGGCAAATCTCCGCACTCAACGGTGCCGCTAATATTTGTCGGCCGCGGCGGCGTTGCATTTCAAAGCCTCATTCATGCCGTCGGGCTCCAGCGGCAATCTGTATAAGCATTTGCACTTCGACACGACTTCGACTAGGGAAGATGTCGGCCTAGCGATGGCCTCCCGTCAGACCGAATTCCATCCTGAAAGATTACAGAAATATCATACTCGCAGGCTTTCGAATGGTCACCGAGATTAGGATCCACCGATGCAGACGGATTATCCTCCCTCGCCCGCAATAGCTGTTCAACTCAACGAATCTGAACACCGATGCTTGTCAGCATGTGAGTTCGTTCGGCGTTTATCTTGACGTTCGGCAGTTTGACAGGACAGTGACCCGCAGAATCGTTCTTCCTGTGGCCATAAGTAGATGGGAAAACCCAAATGTACAGCGTGTGGCTCCAGTCCTGAACTTTGAAAAGTTTTCATGGATCTCACTGGACATCGACCAAACTCTATTACTTCCCCTGGCGTCCTAATCAAACCACGGCTCTTCCGCGACAAAGAAACCCGGTACGCCGAAACCACTTTGGGTGAGACGCAATTGTTGTGCAGCTGAAGAAGGCGAGCATCTTCCAGTGCTGTCAAGATGAGGGATGGATGATTGGTTTCAGATTCACCAGTCAATTTCTTTGTCGTCGGTCAGAGCGGACCCAAAGTATCATCGTATCGAAGTTGATCACGGCGAATCCTGAACCACCGGCCACTGTTCCTTAGTAATAAGGTGCATCTATTTCAAGCCACGAAGGGGTATAAACATCGGCTACTCGAGCATCACTTCAGCTGACTCGTTCCCACTACCAATGTCGTCCTCGTCCACCGAACTGGGTACCCTCGCAGCCTCCAGCATAAACACGTTGCAAGGGGAACTCATCACCACGGCCATCCAGTTCTTCTTGCATGGTAAGTGGGGTCCTTTGAGAGTCGACATTTCGGTGCCCTAAAAATCACACTGCAGGCCTTTACACAACACTTGTCGGGATCGCATTATACAACATGTGGTGCGCACCCATGTACGACTCTCTCTGCTGGCATATCCATGTGATATCCAAAGGACACACAACCCGGTGTTAAAGGCACGACGAGCCCTCATCGTGGCAACACTGTTCATGTTTGCATGTTCGAACATCCAGGTGATTGAACAGCTCGCCTTCAACATCATACAAGTCGTCACCTTAGGCCTCAATCCGCCGGACAATAGCAAACTGCTCCTCAATATCCGTTTATCTGAGAACGTGTTCGGCCGAGTCAATGTCCGTGTTCTATTCCTGGAGCGTCCTGGATTTGGATTTACCACGTTCCACTGCGCCAGTACTTCATGAGCGATGCAATTGTCGTCTGGCGAGCATGGGTTCTCTGGCCAGACAATTCCAGAGTCAAAACACTCCTCAGTCTATGCATGTTCGGCTCCTTTGGTACCCGTCAGTCTACATCCATTCGTTGCTGCTGACCGAATTTGCAGTGGGTACGACGACAGATATGACTTTCACCGCGTTGTTCTTTTTTGGCAACACCAAGTTCACTCCAACCGGACCTAGGACACTCATCTTGACTGTTCCTCTTATGGTGACCAATATTGTTTCAACAGCCCTCATTGGCATTAAAGTCTGGTGCGCATCGTCGTCTAGATGAAGACCTCATTTATCCAATGCACATTTCTTTTTCAGGCACTATCGAACACAAATCAAAAGTCTTCTGGGATTGCCCAAGAACAAGAGAACAAATATTGAGCGCATCCTGGTAATGCTCACGGAATCCGGAACCATCTACTGTCTGATCTGGGTAGTCTATGCCTCCATCGGTTGTAGAATTTGTGATTGACTGTCCGACCAGGTCCCACAGCTATTTGTAGCCCTCACGTCGACAAGCGTCGACAACACGGGGTACAAGATTACCGCCAATATAATTCCTCAGCTTTCCGTACGCTACCGCTGCCGTGTCTGAGATAAGTTTCGCTGAAGGGGCGTGTCTTGATCCAGGCTATTTACCCAGTAATCATCGTTCTCCTGGTGGCAATGGAGAAGACCCACCTCGAGACCACCACGATGGGACCTGCGTCGCAACCGATCAACTTCGGGCCTGTGCCAGATACTGCAGCATCTACTGGTACCATCCACTTCAACGACCCGGAGTGCTCGAGAACAGAGCTTGGCGGGATAGATGAGAAAGGCACACCGGGCGCACAGGCGGCTTCATACGTAGGAACTGTCCCTGAAGGCGAGTCTCGGTAGAAACTTCCTGACAATCATTTAGAAACTGCACAATGAATCCTTTGTTGAATGCTGGTTTTTATCGTGTTTTCGTCTTCAATCACGATTCCACATTACTGGTGTAACTCCGTGTTTTAATATGGGCGGTATACTGTCTCGAAATAGTCTAGAAACAAGAGTTGGTATCAAATCTGACGATCGGAATTAAGGTCAAACTACTCACAGTCCCCCGATCTCCAGTTCTGAGGTACTCCTATCGAAATTGGCATCGTACGTGAGTTACTGTTTTTTTTTTTTTTTTTCTGGGAATGTTGCCCACAACTTTGTTGTGTCGTGCTAGCAGTCAGTGTTCGCCCAAAAGGCTGGGAGTCGAGGTCTCAGGCAGTCTAAGCCTTCCAAAGGGCAAAGGCCTTTGGGCCAAAGGGCAAGCCAAAGCCTTTGGACAAAAATTCCCACGGGTTGGATAGAGCGGCATCGGTCTATCAACCGTCGTCTGGTACGTCAATGCTGAATTGTATCTATGAGGTGAGTAGCTCCTTGTACTTACTGCATTTTGCAGGCATTTGACAGAGCCGAATCGCGGAAGAAATGTATTACTGTGCCCAACCTATGCCCTTAAACAGTGGTTTTGAGTGCGTTCAAAATGCGCGCTCACTGGTGACGACGGTGAGTAAATTACTATTCATAGAGACGGGTAAGACAAGGCAGGATAGCGATTTACAGGAGGACACACGTGGTGGCCAAAGCCTTTCAAAAGGGCTTTGACTTCCGCCAAAAAGTTCAAAGGCCTTTACAAAGGGCTTTGGCCTAATGGGCTTTGCCTATTGGGCGAACAGTGCTAGCAGTGCCCTCACCTCTGCAGAAGCATTGGCGCGTGACACCCACCAAAGGTACTGGCAGTTAGCCGGAAGGGTTCCCTTTGATCCCGGGGCAGGAATGCATTTTCACAAACAGAACTTTAGTTCTGATTGTGCTCAGGGTACCAAAGATGTGCAGCACGTGAAGTGCAATGCAGTGTTTGCGCTTGTGTGCGCACTGAATCAGTGCGACACGTATCAGTGCCACTGATACGTGTCATTTTGCTGACATCAATTCGACGTTCAAAGAAAAAAAGAATATTGGTGCGGTGAACATTCTGAGATTCACGGACTAAGCAGGGTTAAGAACAATGGTAAATGAAAGTATGGGAGTAATACTGTGTCATAATTACGGTCCAAAATGCACCACCTGTCACGAAAAAACACACATCTTGAATGCCAGTGTGCATAAAAAATACACACCATGTACACACAAATAATTTCACACCCTGTACCTAGCTGAGAAATAAGCACAGGACACTCACTTGCGAAAATACGCACACCCCTCCACCAATAAAAAGGGAAACACTCTCAAAGCATGTGATTTTTTTACACAGTGCCTGGTCGTTCATTGCAAACAATGCACCCCATGGTGCATCACATCACACATAACTAGTATTTGCTTATCTGAGACCTCTGTCGTCTAGTTCCAGTACTTGCTTCTTCTTGAGGTGGCACTTGACGAGATCTTCGACTGGGTAAGACGGAGGTGCGGGATCAGGTTGAACTCAGGGCATACTCAGTTGGATTGACTCGCAATGTCCTTCCAGTCATAAAGCCAAATTTCCTTTAGGATTTCTGGCTGAATCTCCTGCGAGTTCATCACACTTGGTCCACATCTCGATTGGAGCATTTCCCCAGCCCAAAAAATAATAATGTACCGGACGACTGTCACGATTCCGACCTGGTTCAACCTTGGTTGAATTTGAGGTGCGTGTCTCCCTCGGCCATCAATTTTTGCTTGGTTGAATTCACAGATTGATTGATTATGGGTCTTTCGGCGGCTGCCTTGTTCCTCTTCGCCTGTTCCGTGGGTTACAAGGTATTTTGGAATTCCCATTGTTCAATTGAACATGAGATGGCCTATTATGCTTTTCGAGTTGACTGGGTTGAATCCAGACCGAAGGACATCCAGCTCCTGGCCTTTGCGACTGCTGAACTGCTGAAGTCATAAGACCTGACTGCATCAGAACAGTGCGGACCCCGTGGCAGGGACAGTCACATTGAAGAAAAATCTCTGGCATGTGCATTATTCTGGAGTAGGCAAGTAGTGTAAAAAGCAGTCTCTGTACAGGTGGTAAACAAATTCATAAGTTACATCATGAGTACATTTTTGACCGGGCGGGGATGTGTTGTTTTTTTGTGTCAACTGAATAGTGGTGCATTTTTCATCCCGGAGCAGGCGGTGACTTCTGTGCACGGGGAAGGGGTGGTGTATTATTGCAATGAGGTGTGTTGAACCGGTGAATTTTTGGTGATAACAGTCAAAGGTGTGCACCAAATAATTATGACACAGTATTACAGCCATATGAAAGTGCTCCTGACGGTGCAGCTAAATCGAATACTTGATGATTACTTATTTTTTTAAAAAAATGTTCAAGTTGAATGCGAACCAAGCAAATCAACCACTGCGTGCGCGTTCGAGTTCGAGGCTCACGAGAGGATCATCCCACTATGTGGCCCAAATATGCTCCTTCTGATTGGGAGACTGTGAAGCATGCAGCTGCGTAGCTCTTGCGCGACGGAAAAGGAAAAGAGATAAAAGTAGATCCTCCAAGACCATCCATATTTTTTATTTGCTATCTCCCAGAAGACTCAGAATAGGTAGTCTGTTTGTGCCCCGCCACTTGCCAGCCACCTATCTTCATAGGCAGACACGTGATAGAACTGATCACGGTACTGTGGGGCTCAGAACCGGGATTTCAACCGGTCTCAATACCCACTAAACCTTCCCCACGGTTTTGTAGGATTTGAACCTACGACGATAATGCAAAGATTACATCAGCCGGGAGCATCCGGCTAGGGACGGTACTTGGGTCTCATCTTCGCTGCAACTTTGACGTGGATCGCATACGTGACAGACCTCCGGCTGAAGGTGTTGAATGCACTTCCCTTATTCATACTGGTGCTCGGGATTCACATGCACGACCATCAGCAGCTAAGCACCGAGGTTTAATTCACCTTGTGTTAGTTCCCCACTCAGCCATATTCAGCCCAACTCCGCTTTTCAATTTTTCAGTGTTATCCCATGATTCCCAATTTCCACAGTACATTTTCCTGTCTAGGTACTGGATGTATGCATGCCTGACAACTCGGCTCCACCATTGCTTACACCCACTTGCGCCAGAAAATATCTGTCTTCGCCTTCTGGATGAGGATCATCAGATCTTTTGTTCCGAAGGCAAACCAATCTGCTTCCATTCCCTTCCGCATGCCCTCAGCAGTCATCTTCATGGCTTCCAGAAACTCCATACTGGGGACTTTGTTTGCCTTGACAATCTCGGCTAGACATGCAAGATACTCGCGCTGCAGTGCCTGATTGGATTCCTTCTGCGGCTTCATTATTGCCAGTGTCAATTTCTTTTCCTCAATTGCAAGATACCGTATCTTGATATCTGTAGTCCTCTTCAACTTGGTGTCTGCCTTGATGACAGACCCGGAGGAGTAAATTTGCCCGATGTATATTCCAGGATCCGCAGAGACCCACTTCCTCCCCTCTCCCTGCACAACATTGTGTCCAACACAGATGTCTGTGAACTCCCACTGTTGTACTGTGTTCACTTTCAAGGGTAACCGTATGTCCCCTTTGCGTGCTGGCATGACAATGCTCCTGCTGCCCTCGAGAGGCTCGATACCCTTGATTTCGATCTGGCGGAGAGGTTCAACACTGAAGGAAACCTTGATGATTATTATGACTAGCTGCATTCCAAGCCAAGGATATGCCCAAGTAGTCAAACCAACAACAAATACTGTTGAGATGAGGTCTGCTACGACGCTCACAATAATGAGAGCACCAATCTTTTGAAGTGTGTGACTGCTGTAGTCACCATGAAAGATATGGCAGCTTTGCAGACAATCAAGGCTAAAACTGAACAGTGCGGTAGAGACGTGGTGACCCAGGACAACCACCTGCATGCAGCGGTAGTGTGGGTGTCCAAGGTGGTTCAGAACCATTGTGGGACTGCTCTGGCCTCTGGTGATCTGTAGGATGATGAGAGCAGTGCTCCAGCATAAGAAGCCCATAATCTGGAGAACAAGCAACGGGATTTGGGTGCCCGTAGCTGCATTGTGTATCTCGATGTACATCTCTCCGGCGTAGATTACAAAGTATATCAGTAAACCACAGAATAGCCGCTGGTTGTTGTTCTGCTTCAGATGTACTTTTCCTGGGCGTCCTTGTGTCTGGAACCATGTCTCAACGAGGTATGCCTCGGATGGATTATGGTTGATGATGATATTGGATGAGTGTCGCTCTGGTGTACCGGTGGGGATGTGGATGAGTGCTGGTGAGTACTTGTTCACATACTCATCATGGTGGTTTGAGAAGTCGTCAACAAGGTTCTGATACAGAGTGCTGCTGAGAAGAGCCACACCAAGCTGCATTTTTGTGAGGACACGGCCACCACCCAACCCAGCAATAGCGAGAGAGCCGGGGAAGGTGCGTGCTGCGATCATCTTCATGTTTTGCACCTTCCCGGTGAGAATCGGGATGAAAGAGATGATGCTGGACATGCCGTTGACATTCTGTAGTGCAGCACCGAGAGAGCGATCGGCACCAGACAGCTCATCGGCCAAGCATAGTGATGGGAGAGATGTGATATACACCAATATGTGAATGAGTTTTGATTTGGCTGTCGTTGAGCTAGACGGGCCTGCTTTTGCTGAGGTGGGGTGCGAGGCCATGGTGGTTAGCATGAGAGCCTGAAAACTGACAGTGGGAAGGAGAACCTGTTAATACAGCCTCGGGTGCGGATGCCCCGTACTGATAGGAAAGATGAGTATCCAATGACTGTTCAACTGTAGGTTAAGGTAGCGGATAGGGGTCCCCACCGTACCGTATACGGTTACGACCGTAAGAATACGGACCGTAAAATCGTGATTTTTGGTCCTTACGGTACGGTTACCGTGACGGTTGACCGTAAACCGTACCGTAATTCGTATATGGTTCCAATATCCGGCCTAAAACAAAGTCAGTGAACAATCAAACCCTGAATTTAGCTGTTTCTCACTTATACGACACCACCTCGAACCTTGAAACTCCTCTTTCGTTGAATTCCAACCCGACCGTAATTCGACCGTAATTACGGATTCCGTTCAGAGGGCTTACGGTCCGGCTACGGTGACCGTAAACCTGTAACCGTAAACCGTAATTACGGTTACGGTGGGGACCCCTACCTAGTAGCGGATGTGAGGTGGAACCGAGCAAAGAAGGTGCTATTTGTGGATTTATAATCAGAAATGCAATCGATCTCCTGGTGAACGGGGGAAAAAGGGGGGCAAAGAGCCCCCAGCATTGCAAGGCTTTGAATAGTTGCAGCTACGCTGCTACAGCGGTCACCGTGTTGGTGTTTCTGTGTGAGAAGGTTCCGGAAGCATTGACAGTGATTCTTGACTCACTGTGTTAAGCATCGCGATATACGTAGCGACCCTAGATCGGTTGAGTTCAAAGAACTCCCCAAAACCTCAATGAGTTCTTGACGGATCAGGGGGAAAAATTGGACCGTTCGTTGAAGTAATCAGTGATGAAGCAAGATCTGCTGAACCACACCTTTGCGCATGATCTGAGACTCCGGCCTCCCATCCAGAAATACTGTCTTCCTGGCAATCATGTCTATACGTTGAAAACCATTAACATCAGGTGTCGGATTGGTGATGGGAATTGCAGCCAAACATCCAGATATGTCTCAAATCGGAGGCAACCCTTTTGCGCGCAAATTGAAGCCCCACGACCAACTTTGTAAGGTACTGTACTGAAATTGACCAACCCTTGCGGCGAATTTAGAGGTTACGAACTAGGTTGTTGCCACGGGTTGTGAGTGATCAATCTGTCGCATTGGCTACAAATAGTCCCTCTCCCTTCCGACAGGGTGAGTTTACGCGGTCTATCACCCAATAATCACCTCACCATCTTTACTCTCCGCGGCATTGGTGGCCGCTCCCAGGAAACCGCCGCGATGCTTGTCTCAACATTTCCAAAGAGAACTCCACAGGCACGCGCATTATAGTTCGAGGGTTACCAACGTGGCGTGCTCCCGCATTAAAACCGACAGTGGCATTGGGCGCCTGCACCCTGCAAGTTGGATGGCAACAGAGAAAGGAATTTCGAATTCCCGGATTTTAGTCCATCTGAAGGGGATTGACCATAACCAGCTTTACGGAATTTCGAGATTGGGATGTACTTGCCCCGAAAACAAAATGCTGCAGTAGTTTGTACTACTGAATGAGCAGATCTGGTCTCAATGAGGGAAGCGCTCGTACCGCCAAGTCAAAAGTACCTGGCACAATAGACGCGTCGACAGGAAGTAAAGTAACAGTCCTTGACTACAATCATCAGTAAATTGAATCCATGATTCAAAAGTATCTAGTCCCAAGGAGTCGCGATGCGAATCGTGTCGGCATCGGGCAAGCCAGGGAAGGCGCGTGACAGCCTGCTAGCTGGCGGAAGAATGGTCGTCGTAGCTGGACCATGACTTTCAGAGACGCCGACGGGGAATTCGAACACGCACGCTCCTGGCCTCGGAGAAATAATAAGACCGATCTTGAGGACTCACGTATTCGGTGGGATATGGGCAATCGAACCCTGGATCCGGGCAGCGCGTGAATCTGTGCTGGCGGAATAGAGGCGCAGTAGATTCATCAGCCTGCAGGGACCGAGGAGCTGGTGCCTTGACCAGGGGATTTGATTACGTGTTGAGGAACATTCGAACTCCGCAGCGATCTGCTGGCGGTGGTAGGGCTGAGGTAGCTTGAGAATACCTGTACCGCGTCAACAGAAAAGATATGAATTTGGACAGGATGACGAACGAGGACATGGACAGCGCACCAAGACTCTGCCTAGGAGGAATCAAATTCGGGTCCCACATCTCATTCTCACCCTTAACACCAACACTAGCCGTGACCGATGCTGCCAGTGTTGAGCTCTCTAAAGGAATATGTCAGTCGGACTACGCTCATCCGGAGTGACAAACCCACTGAGTGTCGTCAACGTCGTGCAACTAGTTTCGACTCCGAATTCGAGTACAAGTTGGCGTACCGTTCGTAGCGCCCGACACCTCCTTTGGGGCGACAAAAGAGGTAGCCGCTGGACTTGCCACGGGTCTTGAGGATGACGGGGGGGAGAGTGAATAGCCAAGACGCAGGTAGCAATGAACACATACATCGCTTATGCCGCCAATGTAAGCCAAAAAAAAAAAAAAGGAGTAACCGAGCTTGGTATATTTCAGGAGCAGGTCGAAGTCCACGTCACCTAGTCTGAGTCAACATGGGAAGCGATATGTAGCCGCTGTTACATAGACGAACAAAGCACGGCGACTGCAGGATGAGCAACCGGTGTCCAACGGCCGAAACGAAGGGATTTGTGTGATCTCAGCACGGCCAGCAGCTAAGTGTGCGCATATATGAAGGAGTACAACCTGCTCCCACCCAGAGTCGGGTGGAAGGAGCCGGGATTCGTCGATTTGCGAAAGGGAGAATAAGATCGGGTTTGTGTCTGGTTACTTTTGAAGCGCTTTGAATTAATTTCGAGTTCGAACGAACGCCGAATGGGTAAGCCTGAAGCTTGGGGTGTTTTCAGCAGGAATTGGGATGCAGACTACGGAAACATATGATTCCTCACTTGAGGAAAAGAGCAGCAAAGGGGATCGCTGGGATGACTCAGCGTGTGGGGCGCAAGTAAAGTTATCCAGGACAAGAAGCTGCAGAGTCGAGTTCGTGTGCGGCAGAGAAAAGGAGAATCGCGGTCCAGCTCCGAGACTCGAGCGAACTCGCCCAGATATTCGAGAAGTGGGACTCGAGACAGGAGAAGTGCGATGGAAGACGCTGCTGCTGCAGTGACATGACCTGAGCGTCGGAATTGTGTGAATTTCAGGGGAGTTGCTCTCCACGTCACGGTGAAGCACTGCCGGCTTCGTTTGCGGCTCATCCTGAGAGTGGTTCAAAGGATCTAAGTTCCTGGGTTGAGTGATCTCGGATACGAGATCGGGCTCATAGGCGCCGTTATGGGCGAGTCGCTTCGCGCGAGGTGTGGGGAATAAGGAAGTGAGCATGTTTGGCCGATGCCAAATAGAACCAAGCACGTCGATGCCAAACAGTCTCTTGATTCTCTTCCGCCATTTGCCTTGTCGCTATTGAATGTAATGCCCGCCTGTACGCCCCGCGCGCCGATCTCCCTCAACACCGGATCTCAGCGTTGGGGTGTTGGCCCCGAATGTCCAGCAAATCACCCTCAAACGTTTGAGCTTGTCTCGACTCTTGAAAATGTCGCAGTGTCGCTCCTCCACGCCAAGTGGCTCCATTCTCGTTCGCGGAACCCGCCCATTTTCCACGGGCGGCATCCTTCTAGTCGTTGCGACGCCGACGCAGCTGTGCCCTCCAGTGCGCAGCGGCGGCGTCCCGGGCAGCTTTCGTGCTAGTATTTCCGCCCGTGCCCGGCCCTCCGCACATTCGGACAATGCCCGACGCCGGCGATATAAGTGGCGACATTATGTTCTTTCAAGGTGTGTGTGCGTATGGGGACTCTACCACCGCCGTGCCTAGAGCCGTCGCGATCCGGCGTGGTGTGCTTCTACCCCGACTCGGGCTCGGTTGCTCTCGTATTCTCGGAGGATGTCTTTGGAGGCGGTCAAGTGCAGATAAGTAGAGGTGTTAGTGCGGGTGCGTGGTATTCTCTTCCTGCCTTATGTTACTTCTTGACGTTGCAGGTCCTCGTACTAACCACCATTTCAATGAACACGATCACGCCTAAGCCCTCAAAACCCGCTGCCACTTGTGCGGTAAACAAATGCGCGGACAAGCATTTCATGTTGAAGGCGGATGCCTCTGGCGAGCGAATATCCACCACATGACCATCCTCGAGCAGCCTTGAGCCTAACGCCCGGCTACAAGTGATTTTGTGTTGTCGAAAGCTCCTGCAAGATCCTTATTCAGCGTATTTTCATTATTTCTCGTTCTTTATTGTCCATGTTACCGCTTCGGGCTATTCCTGACGCAGCCTGCCTGGACAGCAAAATCCCTACGCCTCAGGACAGGACATAGGTGCTTCAACTGTTCCGCTGCGCCATGGAGTACAATCTCAGGGGTTTGTGACTGTGCGAAATGGTCCCGCGATCGGGAGCTTCCAGTCGGTACCTGCATTCCCGCGCAAGTTGGCCATCTCCCTGAAATCGACCGACTTACATAGTCCCAATGATGATGCCCGTTCCATCGCAAGCCTCATGAAGTTAATTCTCAAGTATCAGCAGGTTGAGCTTCGAGGAGAAACGGAGGTACAGCTCACCGACGTGAAGTCCATCCTTTCAGCCGCGCGCGCAGGTAACTGACGCGGAGAGCAAGCCGTGCCCGCGTGTTGGAGGGTAGGTGTCCTCTATCGAGCTGTCGTATCTGAACAAATTCCGCAGGCCGGATGTAAACTCCAGTTTACAATGCTCCAAATCGCATCTTGTTGACTTCTACCAAGCAGAATAATTATGTGCGTTTCTTCATCCAATCTTCATCTCTATCCGCTGATGGCGTAATCATGCTAAACTTTAAAGTATCTGGTAGGACGGCTCCTTCACCCCAGCAGTGTCTTGTGCATGTGCTATCGCCGCACTGCACCAATTACACACAGTGAAAGTCTGAAAGATGAGAAGAACCAAAGAAGAACGGCTCAAAGCGGAATCGGCAAGTCCCGAAGGCAGCTTACAAACCGGCAATCCTTTCCGAGTTTGCCGGAGTGATCACACGTTCTTTAATCTTTTGAACTTTCACTCCGGAGTCCCACTTGGCCTGGCAGCATGGCGACCTTTCGACAATTCTCATCGAGCGTTTACCAATCGTGAAGTAACCTTGTACCACTTCTAAGACTTCCCCAAGAGTCCATCCAGGAAATCACCCCGAGCAAACATCGAGCTCGACTTTGAGTAACCAAGTAATACAGTATGAACGCCGCAGCAACACTATGGAGCCAGATCAGGGTGAGGTTCAGAGGATCCACGGTGCGATACCTCTGTATTTGGACGTACACGATACGCACTCTCATACCTACAGGCCCTACCTACCTGCCTACCACTAGCTGCGTCGCACGGGCGTCGGCCTCAAGCGGCTCACCGAAGTAACCGAAGACACGGATTTGCTTACCCTATCTGGCAAAGCAACTTTAACCTCACAACGGAGTGGCCGTGCGTAGTAAGCGGTTCGAAACTGAAACTCGAGCGCACATCAATCAGATTCTTACGAGAATCAGACGCCGCCTTTGCGAGTCGAAGTATCAAATACTAGACACCTAGGACTATGGTGTAGCGCAATTTCAACCCTTTTCAGCCGTGGGGCCGCGCCCAGTTTCCCGCTGTTTCCCGTGTTCCCGCTCATCGCCGTGGTGCCGGCCATCGTTTTCTCGGCGCTGCACAGTTGCCTCGGGGGAGAGCGGATCAAGGTGCATAAACTCTTGTAGCTTCGTCGCAACGACACAGACGGTGACCGAACGCGCCTTCCTTGGATCGCAAACAGTACTTGGGCTGTGCTAATTATATTTCGCCACATCAGAGGCAGGCATTGATCGTATGGCAACAGAAAACGACCAGCTTCATGATCCGGGTGATGCCCGCTGATGCCAGGTGATGTATGCTGATCCTCAACCGGCAGGCCTCCAGGACCCCAGGGACGGCCTTGCATGCACTTGTCGCTGCTCGATATCGCTCGATATCGCTCAAATATCACTTGTCGCTGTCGTGCACGGACCGTCCATGTCCGTCCGCCCCCCGCTTTTTACTGTTATCCTTTGTTGTGGACAATCCGCCTAATCATTGCACAAATCCTGCTCATCCACCTTCAACGTGTCAGTGTTAATTCACTTATTGCCAGCTTTGAGTAATGAAGCAACCCACCATCTCGACATCGCAGCATCGGGTATCGGCCCGCTGAGCCTGTGCCGCATCAATCCACGAATGTCCATCAATTTCAACGCGTCGACGGCCTCCGAGTAAGTATGTAGTCTCCCTGAGGCAGACGTCGCTTGCGGCGCGAACCTTCGTGAACTTTGGACGGTAGGTTCTTTTCAAACTCCGACTGATCTCGCTCCCGGGGTTACTACACAGCGGTGGATACCTACATCCTGTACTATGCCTCGTTCTCAATGCTGCTTCGGTACACTCAGATCTTGTCGGTGACCCTTGGATGCATCTCTTCAACAGCCTGCCGATTTCGCAAGTGCACGGAACCGACCATTTGACGGCGGCGGCACTCTGCACACCAAGCCTCACCGTCTCTTGCTCCTGAGGCTCTATCTACGTCGGAGGCGGGCTTCCGAAAAGTGGACCTCCATCGCACCTGTGTGGACTAGGAAATCCAAGTAGGCGATCCGTGGGCCGAAATATTGGTCAAGGAAAGCCATAATCTGGTCCTGACAAGCAACCGGCACTTCGAGCGCATACATTACTTCTGCGCACCCAACGCAGCGGATGAGATGTCGGCACCTTTCTGGCGAAGCCCTTAGCCTTTCCTACACGCGCCGGTCTCCGAGACACCCCCAACTCGTTTCGGCGTTCTTGCGAGGCGCCACAAATCAGCAAGTTTCGGCAGACGGCATCGCGGAGCCTATGTACGCCAATAAGGACAGCGTACCGAAACCATGTAGCATCCACGGGGAGGGTGTCTCGATGGAATCGGCTACAAGGCTGGTGCGACATCGCTTGTCTGCGTGGGCAATCCCCAAGGTTGAGGGATAGGTCAGTGATTTGTCAGTAATTCTTCAGTTTATTAACACGCTGACGAGCCTTTGATATAGATTATTGCTATCACTTTTTTTATGCTCATGTATGCCCGCAACCTGCATTTCGCGGTCTTCCGCAAGATTGCTGGGATGTAGTTGTTTGCAAATAAAGCATTTGCCTCTATCTTCAGTGTCTTGTGTCCGATCGGACTCTCCTCTATAGCACGGTCTTGAAAACATGCGCGCACTCTCCGCTTCGGCACAGCTGATGATCCGCGAGAAAGCACGCCAGCGTGCCTTCCTCCTCAAGGTCTACGATAACATTAATTGCATGCAGCGTGCGTGGGACCCTGACCTCGTTCAGCGTGTTCCCTGCCATATTGAGTCATACACGCAGGAGTTGGGATGCGCGTAGGCTCCAAAGTGTGGGGAACGCGCCTGAAAATGATTGCGCGGACGCCACGATGTATCCCCGCACGTCATCGCTCGCGGGTGCAAGACGGCGGTCCCCCCGCGTGATGTTGAGGGTTCGTCAGGATACTGGAGAATATTTCTCGGGAAATGCAGACCTACCGAACACGCCAAGTCGTCTTTATGATGTTTGGCGTAAATTTATACTTTGAAGTCGATAGGTCTCTGATCAGAAACTCAACCTGACCGATATCTGACGGACTTTCAACAGCTTTGTTGTTTCACACCGTGGGTGCGGCGTGAGAAATTCAAATCCTCGAAGTTCTGGTGGTTCGCATGATTTGCCGTCCAAGAGTTGTCCAAGAGTTGAGGATGACTACATGACTTCCAAAAGCACTCGCATGCATGACATCGCCTGGAGCATGTATCCGTTAAACAATGCCAGAAAAATGTTTACAACGCACCATATATGTTACCCCAGTCCAACCCGAGTCAGCATGGGCTAACCACAGGTAAACCGGGAAGATATTGAACAAGAAACCGGCGGAGTGGAGATGATTGCTGTCCTAGGTGCTCATTTGCTCCGGTCCAAACTCATCGGTGTTCAAAGTTAGAATTCTGACCTATGGCTGCACGCCTTCCCCGTCGCCCGGGACCTACCGATTCCATCAACGGGCTGCAATCCTACCCAAGCGTAGGGGAAGCTATCGAGGTAACCGGAAGACGGACACCACCATCTTTCTATTTGTCGCCGGAACGAATCCCTGGAAAAATGTCGGAAAATGATTTGCCAAGAGGAGGACAATAGCAAAATTGTGTCTCGAATTTGGATAAGCAGAATCGTGTTCGTTTTCGACCTAGTGATTACAAGAGCGTTTCCGACCTGCGTGTGGAAGTTGGAAGGTTGCGGCATTGATACCAGCAGTCGCAAATCGCACATAGACTCCGGATCCAGTCGTCGATCGAGAGTATTCCCCGCAAAGAAAAACTGCTCACGATCCAAACAAACACGCAAGGATAAATGTAGGCGGTGGTGGAAGGATCACAAGAGCAGTCTCGGCAACTGTCAATCGGGTTTCCCACGGTTGAAATCTATACAAACTGTGTCAACAATATCAAAAGAGACGCCGCGTTAATGGCACCACCTCACAACTCACAACTTACTTCACAAGTTGGCTAGAAAATTCGTGGGTTGCACTCAGTGACTTTAAGCAGAAATGACAGTTGCCCAGCGGTGGCTTATTCGTTTGTCACCAACCCATTAATTAACTGCTGCGATACGTGTATACGATATTTAGATCTCGGCAATTTTGTATCTCCCACTCTCGGTACACCTATTATCCCTGGCTCATGCTCCTGCAGAAGCTGTAGGGTCCGTCAGCCATCACTATAATCCAAACCTTACACCACTACTGCGAGGTAGCTTTACGATCGTTATGAAATGAGAAAAGCTATCACCTCACATTCTCCTAGAACTTGCACCAGTGGAGAGCCGATTGATTTATAGGCCGCAGCGTTGATCTCCTCGACGCCAAAAAAGGGGAAGAAGTTGCGCACATACTCCGCGACATACAAAAATAACCCCTTCATTGGTGTTCATAACGGAGAGCGAAAATTCCTGTTGATGCCGGTCTTAAATTGGTCCCACATGCGAATCACATACCACGTTAACAGGGCCATGGAGAAGGGCCTTCATTGGGCTCTGCGTTATGAACGAGCCGTCGATGACGGGGCCGAATACGGCTGTTCCACAGAAGGCGGCAAGGAGCACATTCAAGATGTCTCCCAAAAGTCGCGCCATCGGCCGCACACAAACAATCCAGAGGTTTTGTCGCATTGCACCTGAGAACATTAAACAACAGGATGAAAAAGAAGGGACACAACATTTCGGCAGCAACCTCATTGAATAGATTCTGGTATAATGTGTCAGTGCTGATTCAATAAAAAGTGAAGGCAATGACCTGAGGAATTCTGCCATTGTATCGATACTGGAACCCCGGGTAGGTGGAGCTCGTGATAGCGGCCCTGAACAGCTTCGGGGGTTGTTTTTTCGTTGCGAGCGACCACATGTTGGATGATGGAGCCAGCGCCTGAGATTAATAATTAGGACCAGTTTCGCCCGTGCTCAGAGGGAAGCGCACTCTGTCCCCACAACGATACTTTGACGGGATCACCGCTGGAAAGTTTTCAGGCCAGTGTTTGGGACGGAAGAGGCGCGAGGCTCACCCGAATTTGTGAATCTGCGAAGATATGTATTAAGTACAATTGTTTCAGGAATGCGAAAGGAACGAACATTCTTGTTGACCCAACGCAGGGCAAAATCTTGGTCGACTGGTCGTACCGTAGATCAGGAAGAGTCGGTATATAAATGGGGAAGCACGTACGAGCACGTACGCGAACCAGCATCGAGGGCGCCTCCGTCCTTTACTTCTTGTTAATAACGTTCCGCGAGGAATCCTAGAGGAAAGACCTAAGTGAGTGGCTTAATTGCATGCGAGAGTATTCACCGAACAGCCCAAGTCTGTATTGAATTACGACGACAACGACTTGATTGTTCGATTCCTGGACAATTTCGGCGCCACTGTACGCTCCTGCTGATCCAAGGACATAGCTGGAAGTATGGAGATCAAGGTTAATTGCGGCGCAAAGTAGGAACAGAAAGTATTTACCCTCCGCCGTGAATCCAGACGATCTAGATCGGCGAAGACGCCGTAGAGTTAACAGCGGGTGAATAAACACTGAGGGTGACATTAAAAACCTTTGTCCAGGACATATATAAAACAAACCTGAGGAACAGGCAGTCCTCGGACTGCTCAATAGCTCGAGAGGCGAGGGGTTCGTTGGAGAGGAACCGGTGCTTCCCCGCAACAAATTGAAAGAAGAGACAGAGTCATGACCACATGGAGTGGAGAGTTCGTTGCGCCGCCAGGAAGAAATGGAGCCAAGCAGGCTCAGACAGCATTGCACGAGAGACACGTGTGTCAGGGGTGGTCGGACGCGCTGCCTGTCACGACTCCAGTATAGAGGTGGGACTGCGCACTTCAGACTAAAGCGACAGCCCAAAGATAGAATCAGTCCAGAGAAATGGGAAGGGTGGTTTTGAGTTAATGAAAGGCGACGGGGCTTTACAGAGTCCAAGGACGCGCAGATACGACTTGAACATTCAAGTATTGACGCGTTTCGAACGTGAAAGACTGCGAGAAGGCGAAAAGGCGAAAAGGGGTCTGTCGGCAGTGTCTACACCAGGAGAGACAAAAGGCGTGACAAAAGGCGCGAGAAAAACGCGTCAACGAGCAAGAGGAGGTCGAGGGGATGTCTTTCTGCCAGTGCGTGGTCATCGCGCTGTGAGAATCTGATCGTGGCCGACACGGCCGGCAGGAGCCAAGGCTTCCCTTCGCGAGCTCAGCGCTCATTACGCGCCAGTATACGCGTCAGTACGCGTCGATATGCACCCTAGAGCCCTGACGCGCCTTGCCAGGACACGCTTAACATTACTGAGCGCGTCATAGCACACGGGGGATTTGTTCCGCCTGGCGGGGAGTACCGTTGGACCTGACGGGATGACCTGGTCAACATGGCACGAAGGTGGCAGGAGGTGTCCCAGGGGTCTCGCATACCTGCCGGGTACGGGCATCGGTGATGGGCAGTCGCCAATCACATCAATAAGCTGGTCGTTTTCTGTTGCCATATGATCGTGGCAGTTTCATCGCCATCACTGCAACAAGATCAACGGCCGTGTACCACGGAAAAGTTAGCCGCCGAAAGGTATATAAGACCCCGGGGGTCTACGACTTTTCCTTAGGTCGATCCTTTTCTTCTTTCTTCCCCTCACCTGTTTTTTTTTTCCCATCCTCTTCCAACCATTCAGACAACTGTGTTGTCAATTTATTTCATTCGCCACTCTTTTTAAATCAACGACCATGCAACTCTCTGCTACCTTTGTCGCTCTCTCTCTCTGTGAGCCTCCTTCCTGGTCCTCTCCGTTACTGTTTCTGACCTCCCTTCCCTTTCCACAGTTGCCCTCGGCATCCAGGCACACCCCCTCCCCGGGTCTAGCAGCCTTCAGGTCCGCCAGCAATCGAGCAAGCTCACCGTCTTCGAGGTGTGCTCGGCCGACTCTGACTGCCAGCAAGGATGCTGTGGCTTCTCGAGCGGCAAGTGTGCCGGCCCCGCCGTCGCGCAGACCAACGGATCCGGCGGATGCGGACACGGCAACACCTCGCCCAACTGCAACGTCGCCGCCGCGCTCAAACTGAGCGACTGCATTGCTGGCGCCGCCGCACCCAACACCGCCGACCCGGGTGTACAGGCTGCCGCGGCGTTCGTGTCGCAGCTTGACAACATCCCCTTCACCCCTGCGGCAGGCGGTGCTGCGCCCGCCGCTGCTGCACCCCCGCCGGCTGCTGCTCCTCCTGCCAGCTCTGCCTCCCAGGACAGCAAACTGACCGTCTTCGAGACGTGCTCGGCCGACTCTGACTGCCAGCAGGGATGCTGTGGCTTCTCGAGCGGCAAGTGCGCAGGTCCTGCTGTTGCGCAGACCAACGGCTCCGGTGGATGCGGACACGGCAACACCTCCCCGAACTGCAACGTCGCCGCCGCGCTCAAGCTGAGCGACTGCATCGCCGGTGCAGCTGCGCCTAACACCGCCGACCCGGGGGTTCAGGCCGCCGCGGCGTTTGTGTCAAAACTGGACAACATCCCCTTCACGCCCGCACGCAAGTGATTAATATTGAGACCCGACATAATGTAGTGTTTGTTTAATTGTTCGAGTATCTGAATGAATAATGGATGATGATAATGATGATAATGATGAAGTTTGGCCAGCTGCCCAAGTGAGGAAAAATTACTTCGTGAACAGGGTTTTCTTACGCTTTTTTCAAAGGTTTTACTCGGTTTGGTGAATGTGCCCCTATCTTCGGCCACCACGTCGGTATGCGAGTGATGCGATATTCCACAGCCACTGCCTCTCTTTTGCTCCTGCCACTTGCCTGCCACCAGACGAGTCGCTTGCGGGCGATAGACGCGCCAACCATGCCATGCTCTGTACTTCCGCTGGTCGACGTACTTAGCCCCAACTTGAACTCTACCAAGATTCGCCCATGCGCCGGTCCGAGTCCCATTGGATTTTGTGGTATATCTGTGAGTTCTCTATCTGAACTTTCTACGTAGATTCAATGGGCACCGGCACCCCATGTCTTCCGCATTTTTCAAAAATTCTAGACTCACCGCATATTTTTATCGATTTTCCGCCCCCTCCGACGCGCATGCGGCACAGGAACGATGAGATCCAATACTACCGCACATCCAAACCCACACTCAGAAATTCCACAATACCTTCAGGAGCAAAACGGCTTAGTTGTTATGGAGTTCATTCAACATTTGAGCAAGTCGGTAAAGCATGAGGCCGATGTAAGCACTCCGTCATTTGAAGGGTACATATTTGATTCCGACTGATAAATTCTGTCAGGCTCTCACGTTGCAGCTCCTCTCCCCGAACCACATCTCGGTCATTCCCATGAACCTTCGTCGTCCTCAGAATCGTCGCTTAGAGCGTAAAAGTCGTGGCCGCCGAAATAATCCATCAGTTCCACACTCACCTGACATCCGAGGGCCAGCAGCGCGTCGATTTCGCGGGGAAACACAATGGAGGGGTCAAACTCGCTCCCGTCTATGTTCAACTCGGCGTACAAGGTTATGTCGCTCAGACGCGGTGCGCCGCCTGCTGGATTGGACGACTGCATTGCACATCGTGATTGGAGCATCGCGAGGCTGTCTGGCGTTGCTTCGAGAGCAATGGTGCGCAGTTTGGCAAGCCAGAGGGCGCTCCCCTGCTTCGCCTCCATTTTTCGCAGCAGGGGATCGATCTTCGTGTAGGGTTGCTCGGTGATCCCGCTCCAACAAAGGACGAGCCTCTCCAACTCCGGCTCCGCGTCAAGCAGCGCGATCATCTCCTGCACGTCCGAGTATTCGAATCGGAGGGAAAGGTCCTTCAGTATGAATCCGGATCGCTCCTTGAACACCATAAACTCTTCGTGGCCCCAGGAGCCGGGCTCGTCATCGTAGTACAGGCTGGTGATGCTGAGATGGTGCAGTTCTGGGGCGGTGATTTCGTCCCAAAACTCTCGGCACATCGATCGGAAACAGAGTGTTAGACTGCGTAAGTCCTTGAGAAGCGTCGGTGGAATGAGAATATCATCTGGGGGGAAATCGTCTATGCGAATGTCGCACACGGTGAGCTGCCAGCGAGACGAGTGAAAATTAGTTTCAGATCCTTGACACGTAGGGAGACATGTACACTCGCCTTCACAGCGGTCCGAAATATGAATCGAGCATCAAACCCGTTGATCAACACATTCGGAGCGGTGAACGAGGTCAACTGTTCCGAGGGTGGTAACCAACGTCCCAGGGGCAGCGTGGGATGGTCTCGCGGGAACCACACAGAGTAGCCCATCGAGAAGTCGGTCAACTTTGGGCACATTCCGGCTGGGATGGCGTGAACGGCCGGATCGATGGGGGATTCTGCACTCTGTTCGACGGTGACGGGGTCCACGGCAATGCGGAGTACTTACCGGATGTCTCTCGTTTGGCGTGACAGTGAGTGGATACTCACCACTGTGTCATGAACGGGAACACGAAAGGCAGCAGCCATGAAATATCTGAGCTGCTCGGGCGACATGCCTTTGCATTGATCCCTCAATTTCTGGTACATCCTCATTCTTGTTGTTTTCCATGGACCATGACTGTGAGCAACTTACTTGTTTTACATGTACAGTGGCGGCCAAAAAGAATTGCCGCGATGGTTTGCGGTCATTTCTTGGCCAAATCACTTCAAATAAAATTCTACCATGACGAGTAGGGAATTCGAAGGTGGTATGCACAGCCGAAGTGATACCATACCTGTCTTTGTTCACCCGCAATAAAATGATTTGACCAAATTTGGAAAATCGAGATCGTGGATTTTGATGTCATGCAAAAATGGTCATCATGGCATGAAAGCACTTGAAAAATGACGTATACTCACCTTTTATTTGATATAGATCGATAGGTAGGTTGGCTCACAAGACAGCTCTCAAGTTGGGCATTTTGACCAAAAATGGTAGTCTCCCGCAGTCAGACTCCACGAATTTTATGACAGTCAATAAAACTTACATGTGGAGTCTGATTTTATTGGCGTAGCCGGAGCCGCAACTCGAATTTCCGTGATTGCCGAGGGTTTTCCCACGTTCCCAATTGGGACACCGGCGTCGTTTCTGGCTGCAGAGTGCCCATTCAAATGGGAAAAGACACAGGCTTGGCGTGAAATAGTATATCGAAGGGCCCTCTCATAGCCTGAATTTATCCAAGTACATTTGAGTGCATAATGAGAGCTTTACCTACTAAGCCTATAAGGCGCTGTGAATCTTCTCTTTTTGAGGTGCGAATATAAAGCCGTCGCGTGAAAATCTTCAAGAATACAATGTGAGTGATCTCGGGGCATTTCCGAGTTAGTTGTGGGTTGAATAAGTCACAAAACATGAAGACAGTCGAGCCGACCGGATTGGGAACGTGGGAATACTGCTCGGCTATGATCAAAAATCGAGTTGCGGCTTCGGCTGTGCCAATAAAATCAGACTACAAAAATGGACCAAAACTGCCCAAAAATGGCCAAACTAGCCAACTTGTGGCAGCTGTTGCGAGAGAGCCTACCAAGCAATCCCATCGAAATAAAGTGTTGACATACACCGTTTTTCAAGTACTTTCATGCTATGCTGACCGTTTTTCGATATCGTCTCTATTTGAAAAGTCGATTTTTCAGACAACGGCAATTTATTTTATTCTGGGACATCGAGACAGACATGGTATACCTTGGATGATTCATACCCTCTTGGAATTGAGCATACATCATGGTAGCATTTTCTTTGAAGTGATTTTGCCAAGAAATGACCGCAAACCATCGCGGCAATTCTTTTTGGCCGCCACTGTAGAAGGGGGTCAGCGACAGCCGGCGCTGCATTCGCGGCAGCGGCGACATTGGCATGTGTTCCCTGGGTCGAGGACATGGTGCCATTGGTGGGAGAGCAAAGAGAAGTAGATGTGATCACGACAAAGGTGATTGGCAGGTGATTGACGTCCGCTCATTGTTAAACAGATCCAAAGTCACTTCCGAATTGGGCCAGACTGGGTCACAGAGGGTGATCCCTCCCTTATTCGGCCTTACTGGAGGCCGAAAAACGTTGAAAAGTGTTATTTGGAAGAGTTGGATAGCGTCCAGTCCATTTCCAGCCCAAAAAATCAAACATCATTTTTTTCTTTTGGCCAGCCCATCGGCCGACCCACCCTCCCAGCACCCGGTCTCGGCTTGACCGGCCCGGACCCCCTTGTGTAGGACTCAAAATTCAAGAAGCCATGCGTTGGTGATTTACTCGAGCTCGTTCTACTCTGTATGAAAGAGTCGGGATTTTGCGATTCTCTCAATATCTCATTCGGGGGCGGCCCGGGCACTTGCGACGGTTTATTGTTGACGGTCTTGTATGGCGGTCAAAGTGCACATTTAATCCTCCGCCACTTTTTTGCACATCTTTTAACTTTCCGCCACTTTTTTTCAGGAAATCTTGGGCTCCGCCACTTATATCGCAGTTTTTAAGATGGCCAATAAATGTGGCGGAAACAGGTCTCTTCCGCCACTCTTATTGGCAAGTTGAACCTCCGCCACTTTTATCGGGAGTAAAAAAAAAGGATTTCCCGGAACCACGTCTGAGGTAACGTGGGAGGTGATTGCAATGGGAGAAAGCTGAACAGAGCTCGTAGAAGTGGAGAACGACCCAAAAGACAGCCATGGTCGTTCAGCTTGCGCCGCGCTGGCGCCAATCAAGCACCGGATCAAATGAGCCGACGGCTGGCCACCGTCAACCGGTTACAAAGTACAAATGCGAGAAAAACTGTGCAGGTATCCAAGGCCATGCCGTCGCAGACTCTTTAAAAGCCGACTGGATTGAACCCGAGTGCAAGAGGGTTGGCGTGGTGCGTGCGGGTTGTCTCAATCAAGCCTTAATTGATGCTCTATGTTTCAATGATAACCTCCTCCGGAAGGCACACACTTGTATCTTCGGTGGATTGTACCCTTGCACTTGTGAAGGGACAGGAGAAAGGGGGAGTGAAGGTACCATCACTGTGATGGTGACAGCGGCAATCAACCCGAGCGAGTTTGGTGATTGCTCTTCAAACGGGCTATATCTGCCCTCCTGCGTACTTAGTACAAGACTTGCCCATTGTGGACATATCTGGGAGTCCCTTGGATGTATATCCGGCAACAGAAAAAAACGAGTCCTATAAGAGTGGCGGAGGTAAAATTCGCCACTGAAAGTGTCGCGCAAGCTGACCTGCTTCCGCCACTTTTATTGGCCATCTTGAAAACTGCGATATAAGTGGCGGAGCTCTAAGGTTTCCTTAAAAAAAGTGGCGGAAAGTTAAAAAATGTACAAAAAGTGGCGGAGGATTAAATGTGCACTTTGACCTCCATAGTCTTGCAAGTTGCAATACATACACAAATACACACACACCCATCACGGCTTGAACTGGACCACGACAACGATGCCACGAACTTTTGACAAACTTCAAGCTCGGTATTCATCTAGCTCCCGACTGCGGTGCAGAAACGAGGTCTCTCATCTGGCGCTCTGTCCAACTGCATGGAACCTAACAAGAACCTAACCCAGCATGACTCTTCTCGGAGACGAGTTCGACCTCCTCGCTTTTTCTTCTGGTTAGGCGCAGGTACCAGCATTGCGGCCGTCCCCTTTGGCGGCGTCTGATTTGTACTCGGCTGCGACAGCCGCCCTGACAGAATACATTCTAGACGGTCAACTTGGACGCATCTTCTTCGCTCTGATTGCCACCTCGTCCTCCCTCAGAATTGGACTGTGTCAAGCCTCAGAAGGTCTCCGCACCATCCCTGTTGCGTATACCCCTTAATTACTGTATCGATTAATCAATAATCAACTCCAGCCAAATCGTTTGTTCAAGAATCAAGGCCCGTGCAACACGATTGCGAAGGACAGAACACGAATCGGATGCAGCAGAGAGTCCGTTTGACATTGCTACAAGGCGCCAGTGATGGTCGTCTCGTCAACAAATCCCACCCGGGTCGCATTTATTAAAGACCGCCTAGTCGCCACGGTATGGTGCGTGGTCCGTTGTGTTTCAATCAGATTGTGCAGGGTGCTGGATCTCGTGCAGTCGTTCTTCATCCTAGCTTCCCTCTTCTACTATTTTCTCGTCCATTTTGGCAGCCCCAGGCCCATGACGCTGATTCCATGGTGCGTGCAGGTCTATTGCTGTACATGCACATTCTGCCATTTATTCGTCGCATTCTGGGTCCTAACATCTCCGAAGCTCATCATTTTGGTTACTGTAAGTTCTCCTTTCCCGACATGAGGTTTAATCTTCAATCGGTGGATAGGCTATGCAGACCTGTGTTGCACATCTGTGCGTCCGGCTCCTCTCGCTCAGGTCTCCACACTAATGGCAGCATATGTTTCCGCTCAGAAGATCTACCGCTGTTCGTACCAGTACAATTAGCTGTGTTGCATTGATCCTTAACAATCCGGAATTTTAGCGAGCGGGAGGAACTTGTTCATCACTGGAGCCATTGTGCGTCTACCGGGTTCCTTTATTCCTCGGACTGATCCTCTCGTTTCTTTCCACAGGTCTGTCTAGCATGCCTCCGTCTATGTGCGTTCCTTTTGAAATCTCCGCTGGGATGATACAGTACTAATCATACACACAATATTAGTGGCTGCCATAAGTATGCCTGCCTCTGATTCTGGTATCCCTTTGTCTGATCTATCCGATTACGGCTAGTGGCGACCGTGGAAATGTATGTGCCCAATAAATATGTGGCGCGTTCCAGATGCTGACGTTTGTTCAGGTTGCGCTTAGGTCTTTGGGAGCCATTCATCGACAGACCCTACTCCCCTCCTCGTCCCTATCTCGGGACGCTGAAGATGTGTAGGTGCTCTTCACAGCTGGCCTCTCACTCTTGGCGGGGTTAGACATGGTCATTACGGTCTGTACGCTTCTACCTGCGCAAAATCCGCAAGGGCTCCGCGCCCTCTGTGTGAGCCCTTCGCATATTGTTTAATGCGCGCCGTTTATGCTATTGAGATAGAATGAAAAGTGTGCTGGACAGTCTGGGTCTGTACACGCTCGAGAATGGGCTCATTACGTGGTGAGTGCGACATGATCCTGGTTTGCGGAAGGCAGGCGAGATCCGAACTCTCAACCGCAAATTTTTGCCATGTATTCCGGATTGCTCACAGTATACTGTACAGTTTAACGACCATCGGCTCGCTTACTTTCGTACGTTCCCATACCACTCTCAGAGCCGAGTGCTGAAATTGGCGACAGGTGGAAGCGAGGAGGGCTGTGGGAATGAAGGCGATGTTGAATTGCATCATGGTGAGATTAGGCAGGAAATGGAATGGGTTTGGGGTTGTACGAGCGGATGCTGATGGCGTGGCCTAATCTAGGAGGGGAAGCTCAGTATGTATAGAGGAGCAGGTATTTATACTATTTCCATCGGGCCGCTTGCTTACGGACGATGACACCCTCTAACAAAGTTCTAGATTAATCATCTCTAGTACGTATCTCAACCCAGGGGTTCAAACACTTGATCATCTGTGGAAAGTTCTACAACGCATCTTATTCTGGCCTCAATGGAAAACGGGATTACCGGGGTTAGGTAATTGTGGAACCAGCTGCTCGTGTTCCCTCTGTCGAACCGAACCGCGTACGCTGTCTTAACACAAAAGGCGGCGATCCATTCTGCGGCGGGTGCGGAGTGTGTTGAACACGTACGGATGAACATGTGCGTACTTGTGTGGCAAATATCCAACGTTCTAAATCCGCTGTTGGGCCAGCGATGGGTCTACCCAGATGAGTGCCGCGAAGATGGCTTCGCTTACATAGCCGTCGTTCAGCGCAGGCAACTAAAGTTGAGTCCGCTCGGAATATGTGAGCTCCCAATTTCCAATTGTCCGGCTCAACATCCGAAGCAACATCGAAAGCTTTGGGGGGAGATATAAAGTTATGCCAATTTCAAGTTGTTGCTGCGCCCCAGTTAGCCAGTATTCTCGCGTGGCAATGCTCCGCTCAAGCCGAGAGATCTGGTGCATGCGTGTTTCCCTATTTTATACACTGATGATTTGTAGGCATGCGGGCCAGCCCGCGATGCCACAGTAGCGCAAAGGTTCACAAGGACCTAACGGAGCTAGAGAAGCCCATTTTTCCAGATTGGCTGTGAAAAGGCGGGACGGCAACTCTAATATGACATTCATCCAATGAGTCGGTGCGAGCGACGAACTGCAAGTTTCAGTGAGTGCTATTCTATTGCGTTGCACTTCTAACCCAGACTAGCGGTCTTGGTGATTCTTCTCAACACGCACAGAGCAACACAATTTCTCAACAACACATTTATTTGACTTTACTAGATGACTTGCGAGCGACTCTAACTCGGTATGTACGCAGCACTTTCACTGTTGGAGCCGATGGCCGTATAATTTACGAGACCGAGATGCTCTCCCAGTTGACTCTACAAAAAGAAAAACGGAATCAGTGACTTCAACATGGACGATCACCGAGAGTGCTTACCCGGCAGGCGCCGTGGCACATCCGGAGCCGCCACCTTGGGTCAGCTGTGCGCCATTGGTGCAAGCGTCGTGGCCACCGCCAGAGATGAAGAACGAGATGCTGTTGGGGACGCCGGAGTAGCTGATCGACTTGGTCGAGGCGCCTCCCAAGGTGAAGCATTCGCCGGCGGAAACATCGAAACTTTCGCCTTGGGTCCCACTGCAGTCCGCCCCGTCAAAGCCGGTGACGGTGGCCGACAGCGCCAGAGAGGCGGAAGCGAGGAGCGCGCTGGTGATGAAGGCAACGTTGAATTGCATTATTGTAAGGTTGGGTGGTTTCTGAATGCTGGCGGACAAATTGGAGTGAGTGGAAGAGTATACGCGGGGAGGCTTGGAAGTAAGGGGATGGAGGCTGACCTGGTGTAGTGGGTGAGGAGGAGTTGAATGAAGAAACCTCAGAGGTGGGCAGGTATTTATATGGTTTCTGTTGGATATTGCCTTTACAGGACCATCTCCTTGAACGGCAAATGTTTCCGCATCACCATCCCCGGTAATAGTACGTACTGCAGGTAACCAGTGGAATCGTTCGATTTTTATCTGCGGGAAGTCCTCTACCGCAACATATTTTAGTCTCCAATAGAAAATGCATAGACTCCAACAGAAAAAAAAAGCACAGGCAGTGTAATTGTGGAGCTGTTCCCGCCATGTATTTACTGCGTGCGGCATGGACTGTGCCACCTTCGGGGCGATACAAGTGTGAGGCGGGCTGCACCCTTGAGATTTGCGATACTCTGCGGACTTGGAACCGAACACCAGGTTTCCGAGCTATACCGCGAGACATGATCAATTTAGAATAAATGACTACTGGGGACGGTGGCGAGTATTCAAGGGAGGACTGTTCCCCGCAACAAATTTTTTTTTGAGTGAAGCAAAAATACTCCAACTTGATTTTGGGGTGAAGATTAAGAATCACGGCGTAGTCAAGGTCAAACCGGTGCGCGGACGATGCGAGTGACCGTCTGCAACTATTTTCAACACGGGCATCGCGCGTTGATATTCATTGCTGTGCTAGCTTTACAGCGAAAGACACCGATTTATGGACGGGTGTAAGATCGTTGGCATTCCAACACTCCCGCCTCCACCTAGGAATGGCTATCACACATTTCAGGCGGGTCAGCTCTTGTGTAATAATCCAACAATAGGATGTTGCTGCGGAGGTGTTCCCGTTATTATTACCAGAACAGCCGGGGTGGATTATTGTTTCAACCTAGAATCACTGCATATTACGTTCCGTATGCTAATTGCCAACGTGGAATGCGCAAATTTGGCTTATCGTAATACAATTTAGTTTTTCCGTTGATTCCCGTCAGCACAGTATTTCCTATCACTTTATATCCATTGCTCATCGTTTTTTCATCGTTGGGGCATTTGAAGACGCTTTTCAACTCGGGGAGGTCCGGACGGCAACTTGCGTAGATTGATCCAGTGATCACCGGGACTTACGTACGTGCTCCTTTGCTCTTCCCGCTCTTCTTGTTTCTTTGCACTATGTCTTCGGCTTTGCTCGACTCGCTCCTTTCAATAAAAATGGGGATCGGATCCAGTACATACCGCCCGCGATTCTTGCAAACACTCATCGCAGTGAGCGTTGAGCAAATCGGAGCGATTCAGTGGCTCCACTGGCTTTCCCCCCGCCTGAGGCTGCTATGCTCAACGCGGCTCAACGAACAGATCCTCAGTCGATGAGCTCTACTGTCCTGGCTCTTTCTGGCTGTTCTCGCCGCGGAGAGAATTTTCCTCGCCCTGCCGCGATGCACGCTGATCACTTACCACTCTTTCGTCAGACGCGCGTTCTGGCATACTGCAATGGATTCCATAAGCCTTCATCGTGACAGCCACTTGAATTCCTATTGGACCTGACTCGCTTTGGAGCACCGTGGCAGCCTCCTTGTCCCGATTCTTTCTCTGAGGAGGTGGTTCGACTACCGATGGCCGATACATAGAGCGTTTCATTTCGTCTTTGGTTCTCTCCGTATTCGGCTGAATTCGTCATTATATACTCTGACTGCGGGCCTCGTGCCTTTGTCTTCAGTGTCACTTCGACCGGACATGGAATGCTGCGTGGTGAGCACTATTGTTTTCCCATTTTTGCCCCTACGAAAGCCCAAAATCTCATCAGTCACAGTACTATTTTCGACCCAGAAGCCGGCCACACTAGGCAACCGGCCATTTGCTGTATCTTACGAGAGGAAGCTATCATATGGCCAAGTTTGAGGTATAGGGAGCGATAGGGATCTATAGAGCTGGTCCATACCGAAATTCAACCAAAAGTGATGTTCGGATCACATGTTGTGGTGTGCTTAGTCTCGGCCGCACAGCCCCGATCAGCGTTTCCTTCCCTTGAACTGTTCTCGATCTTGCTCCGTCAGTTCTTCATCGTTCCGCAACTTCTTGGGCTCATTCTACTCCTACAGTCCTGGGCTTCCTTCTGCGACACCACAGGGCGCGCATCCACCTCATCCACTGTCCTGACGACCCGGATACCTAGCCACTCCCATCCTGCGTCGGTCAGATGGTCGCTTTCACGCCGTGCGCTCCGTGCATGCTATGGGTCTAGGATTTGGCAGGGTCATTTAGGATTGGTAAGCCTCCATTCTTCTCCGTGTCCAGAGTCTTTTCTGCCCAAATTCCTTTTTCATCGCCTGCTGCGAGCTGAGAGCACCCAAATCCCGTGCCCGAGATCTTTGGATTTTTTGTGGGACCTAGCGCCATCTAGGTGGCAGGCCGGGCACTCTACTATGTCGCGAGGGGTCCTATGAAACTATATGTACCATGCTTTGGGCCGCCACAACCGGGGGCACTGGATCGTCGGGGATGGGTCAGTTCGCAGGCTGTTCTGCCATAATCAATAAATTTTCTCCACTGTTCTACCTGTTGTATGTCGACCATAACTGTGTAAACCTGTCCCTAGACACCCCCAGTACCATTCCTGAAGCAAACGACCCCGAGATATGACCTACAGAGGCCGGTTGGCGGGGTGGCCGGTTGCCCTGTATTTGGCCTTGTCGACGATGCCGGCGGAAATAAATTCGCTGAACCATCAACACTTGAGGTAAATTCCTGCAAACCGGCAATGGATCACATTTGAATCGGGAGCCAATACCGGCCTACAAATGTAAGTAGGAAAGGCCAAAATATGTTGGAGGAGTTGAGTCAGAGGTGGGCAGAGGGCGACCGAGTCTGTCTACGCCAAGGTCTGCCGACCTCTACCGACGCGGGTCGGCAGAGGCTCTGCTGACGGGGGCTCGGAATGCAGTGACTGTGACTTGCTACGCCAAACCCCCGAATTTCAGATGCAAATAAAGACGATTTCTTTGGAGGGGTTATTGATCTGCCGGGGACTTCACTTGTGGTTGGGTATGTCCTAATACTTCCTACAAACACCCTGTATCCTGGCCTTTGACATCGATGACCCTGTGCCTGACAGGGCAGGCCATTCCGTCCGCACCGCGATTTCACCTATCAAATCTGTTTCAAAAAGCAAATAGTTATGGTCCCCGTATAGAATCATTTCCCATCGCCGTGTGAGGTTAGCAAAGCTTCATGTAATCCGTGTGTGTGCCACACCCCCGCCACCACCAGCCAGCAAGGTGTACCCTCCAACTCCCTCCGGCTCACTTCTGTATGATCTCCGATGGAGCAAATATAACTATTAGGCGCCAAGAGTCGATTCGTTCCGTGTGCTGCTAAATTTTGTCTGACTTGAAGCACCTGTCTTTACCATAAATAATTCTAATTATCAAACCCCCGTACCTTTGGCACGGAGGTTCCTGCTATTCAGCAACCCTAGGCTATTGCTCATCGTGGCTGGGGCATGTACCTCTAGACGCTGAGAATTGCAGAAGTGATTCAAATCTGACATGGCGAACACTTCGCCTGACATCAGGCATGCTACCAATTTGTCATATCCTGATCGACCCTTCACTGGCACATGTTCGAAGCATCCCAGAAAATAGGGACTTTCTACACAGGTTTCGAGTCGATTTCCAATCCAATTTTTTAGCGAAATAAGAATTCCATCCCGGCGTGCGTCGACAAATTTCGCCTATCCACTGCGTTCCATAGTCACGTAGTCACTGCAGTTTCCGGTTTTACGGAGCCGGATGTAGCTCCGTTTACATCACATGAACACTCCTTCTGTGGACGCTTGTGATCGAGCACTTTCATTCCCGGTCCCCATTCTGATTGAGCGGCTAAGTCGACGCCATAGACCTGGACAGAGTGGCTCCCGCACGTTATCCTCGTTGTCTGAATATGTGGATCAACGTGAAAGCCTCAGGTTTTTCTTATAAATGCACCATGGAAAGTCTCGTTCGCTCCATTGAGAACCCTTCATCACGTTCAGCGCTGTTGCTGGATTCTCTGCCATTGAAAACATGGTCCAATTGGCGTAAGAGACTTTCACCTGGGACTGACTGGAAATTCTCATACACCCTTCCTTCCCTCAGAGACTATCACGTTCGCATCATCGTCGATGATTCCCAAGAGGTACCATTCTACATTCCACTCTCCACCACTGAGTACTCAACTTCGTCTCAGATACGAGGTTTGATCTGGGGAGTCGTCAAGAATCTCCTCGAACGTTTGGTGACGGAGACGCCCTTCGAGCTCACATTTGTGAACAACCCTGAGAGCGGAAAGGTTGAGGTAAATTACGAGCCTATATATGTGGATTGCCTGTCTTATCATTATTATTATTTTCATTCAATCAGAGCCGTGCTGGCCTTGCCAAGATGATGAAGTCCATCACTCCCCATGGTGAGCTTCAGACTACATCACTCCAGCGAGCTCTCAGGATAATATTTTCGATCAATTCAGGAACCAGGGACATTCTTGAAAAGCTCGACAACATCGTTCTGACGGAGCTACGAGAACTGTTGGTTCTCCCCACTAAAGAGCTACCCGACCGTAAAAAGTTGAAGGTCATCGTCATTCTACGTGATCTGCCGACTGGCACGTAGACATTCAATTTCTGTTTCGTATATTCTGATCTTGTTTTAGATGAGGATCCGCGAAGTCTGGAGAATTCGGTGGAATTCGCTGTAAAAAGCCTTGGCGATGCAGATCTGCCAGACGATCGCATCGATATCCAGTTCGTTCAAGTGGGATTCAGCCGTAGACTTTTCGATGCGTTGAAAGACGTTGTTGAAAATGACCACACTGTGAGCATTTGTGTTCGAAGGACCGGATCACAAACTGACGCCGGATTATTTGCTCAGAACCTAGCCGACTTCACCACTTATACGGGCGCGGGATCAACAGTTGAGCAACGCCTCGGGAGAATTTCTCTGGGCAACGTCGACGCAACTTTTAGTCTACCCCCTGAGACATCTCGATCTACCAGTCGCCATCTCACTCTAGTGCCAGCAGATCCGCCTCGTAATTCTCTTGCCATTGAGCAAGCTACTTTGATGTCTGGGCGGGAGCCAGTACTTCATTTTCCAGCTTATCTGAGGCACGTATCTCTCGAATTGGGAATAATAAGTCTTTTGACTAGGCCACATGTAGAGATGGTTCCGTGACAACGAGCAAGACCTACGATTTGAGCGCTGGCTTTACTTTCACAGGATGGATCTTTCAGAAAGATCGACAAGAATCAAGCCCATACGAATTTCTTTCATTTTATCATGGCCAGGCGCCGCTGCTACGAGCGACCGCTCGAGAGGGACAGGGGAACTGTATAACGGTGTGGTTCCCAGACGTGTCGGCATACCCGACTGTGCACGACTGCCCTGCCGGTGTCTGGACTTTCATTTGTGCTACACACGACGGCACCGGAGTACGCTTGGGACTTAACGGCCATCTAGGCAACAAGGCACCTTTGGGTCGTCTGAAATTCGAGAAGGTGACGAGAACCTGGGTGCAGGATTATGCTGACCATTTTTGAATTTTAGATAAATTTCAGAATGTGTGCATCCAACTCGATTTCTTTAGCGAACATCAAGATCTACGATCGGGTGCTAGCTGAGGTGCCTGATTTCACTCGGCTTATTGTATCTCGGCTTATCGTACATGAATGCAGAGCGAAATTCACTTTGATTACTTCTCATCCCGTCCCAATATCACCGTGCTGTCGTATCAGCCTGGTAGTAGCTCAGCGATCTGATATACATCTAAGAACAGTTTGGTCCGCAATAAATACTATCTACAAGACCTGCTTTCTCTGCGCTCCGGCGTCGCTGTGAGAATGCCCTTAGATGAACTGTAAAATAATGTCCTGTGCCCGGATTGCAGCTCTTTGTCGAGCTTACGATCATCGAAAAACTACGATGATTACAATCTCGTACAGTACTCAGCATTGCCACGATTGTCACTGCGAGGCTTTCTCCCTATTTATGTTTGTCAACCAAAAGCGTTAAAAGGGAGATCTCGCGATGGACGAATGGTCTATATCCCTCGCAGCACGAGTTCGTCATGTGCATCCTCGATGGTAAAGACATACCGTAGGTTCGGATCATGCCGCCTTCTCAGCTCACATGACCAGCACGTGCTTCGCAGCGCCTTCTGGGAAGGGGCTTGTTATGTGTTCGGCGCGTTCTCCTGCAAGGGGAGACTGGATACTTCTTACTCGGGTATTACCGAGATTTTAGTCATGTCCCCATTTGGATTCTGGGCAACAAGACATGCCTTTGCTTCGCTCCGGCATAAGTTTGGCATAAGTGCTGCATATTGAAAAGGACTCAGACTCAGTGCCAGATATGAAGTTGTCATAAACCATTTGTAAAATTTGAAGAAAAAATGTATTCAAGCTCACTACAGGCAGACTGCCGCAGACAGCTGAACTTGTTTTAGATGGTTCTCAATCCATCAGCTCGATATACGACTGCATGAACGCTGGTTTAAAGGGTTAGAAAGTTGAACCGTGTCAGAAATTGAACATGGACGAAGCCATGGACAGTCACTGCATTCAGAGCCTTGTTAGCCGACCCCACGTGGAGCTTTTGCTCTTCCCGCTCTTCATGTTTCTTTGCACTATGTCTTCGGCTTTGCTCGACTCCGTCGCTCCTTTCAATAAAAATGGGGATCGGATCCAGTACATACCGCCCGCGATTCTTGCAAACACTCATCGCAGTGAGCGTCGAGCAAATCGGAGCGATTCAGTGGCTCCACTGGCTTTCTCCCCCCGCCTGAGGCTGCTATGCTCAACGCGGCTCAACGAACAGATCCTCAGTCGATGCGCTCTACTGTCCTGGCTCTTTCTGGCTGTTCTCGCCGCGGAGAGAATTTTCCTCGCCCTGCCGCGATTCACGCTGATCACTTACCACTCTTTCGTCAGACGCGCCTTCCGGCATACTGGGTAAATTCCTGCAAATGCTATGGAACTGTTCACAAGATACGTACCTTTGTTTAGCCACCCGGTGGACTGAATACGGGCAGTCTGGCGCTCGAGAGCCAGCCATAAATGTCAAAGTGGCCGGATACCGGGTGAAAAATAGTACTTGCCTTCCTATTACAGTCTCTCACCGTCCTCCATGGACGTGGGTGGCATGCCGGGGTCGCACGCCCGTCCGCGTTTCAGTAACAGAGTTCAATCCCAAATAGGCAGATGAGGCCGAAGGATTGTATGTTTCTTTACGCCGGCACCGAGCCTCGTTTTTCCTCGTGCATTTTCTTCCGGCTGGCATAGCACGCCGAAATCGGCATTTCGTACTTCAACTCACCATCCAATGGACTTGCTGGGTTTTCTTAGCAGAGGCACACAGATATTTGGGGCTTGACGATCCTACAAACAAGATCCGGCGCGGGCGAGGTTCGACTCCCCATGCCTCTATTATGTCTTCGAGTTTGGAGCTTGTTCCTTCCTTTAGACGAAGTCAGGGTCCATTCCCAACAAGACCATCGCAACCTGCGGCCTTTTCTACTGCGGCCTTTTCTAGATTTTCATGTAGGCCATTACCATTTCACGAGTTTGGATCTGATTCGTTCGTCCACCTAGTCGTACCGACGGTGTGCATGACCAGGCGATAATATTCAGCCATGGGAGACTCGGCACATGCAAGTCGGGGTTCGACTCCTCATGTCTTCATTTGCCTCTACATTTGGACCTTTTTTCTTCTCCTTGTGTGCCTGATTCACCGCAGAGCACCTCGCGATCTTTCATGCTTATCGGTGGACGAAGAGCAGTGCGGTGAGCGATTTGCTTTCCAGCCGTAATTGATGCGAACACAATTCTGAAGGTTTTGTTGGAATGCATTGCGAGGTCGCGGTGAGTCGTGGACTCCGGTGGGCATGTGAATTCATCTTTTTTTCTTCTTCCCGTTCTCGAATCGTAATCATCGATTCGACATCACCCTAATCTCACTGCGGGCCTCGTTTTCATTCAGGTTTCATCTCCTTCGGATATCGGTCTGGCATCGGGCATGGACTCCAGCGTTATCTATCGCGGCGGCTCCACTCCTCGTCGGGAAGGGCGTCGTTCTCGCCGCGATCGTGGCTGTCGTTGGTGGGATTGTGGGCGGTATTATGGTTTGAGTTGGTGTTGCCTGTCGAGAATGGCGAACGCGGCATGGGGGGAAAGCGATGAAGTGGACGAAGGTAAAGTAAGTACCAAGTACTGAGACTCTTTAGTGGGATTTTCAGGGTTTCGTTCGTAGCGAGTTGACAATCGTGAAGTGATTGTACATATCATCTGGCCGTTTGTGGGTTTGATGCTCAGAGTGTTTAGTTCAGCTTGCCGCAATGGCATTGGCTGCCGGGTCCCGGCACCATTGCCGGAGCCATCCGTTGCCCTCAGCCGCGCAATGGGCACGCAGTAATCAAGATCGGTCTCTGGTGCCGATACCCTGTTATTCGCCTCAACGCCTTCAGTCCTGCCGCACAAACTGTTCTCTGACCCATGGCCATGCTCTCAGTAGCCGTTCCACTTCCCCCAAGACTATACGGGTACGTAACTTCCCAATAAATGGAATACCCTAGCTAGCAATACTTCCGCTCAGTGCGCAACTTGAAGAACATCGCACTGCTTAATGTTGAAGCGGTGAGCTGACCCACATGCGCCACCTGATTAATGGGTGATAGCCATACCTCGATGGAGGCTGGAGCGGAGCGAGAGCTTCATTCAGATATCCAACTCCAGTTCCCCATACACCTGTATTCCCCGTTGCTATCCGGGCGCAAGCCTACACAGCAACAATGACGCTGCCAAGGTTGAATTGTTGCACGCGCCACTCGCATTGCCTCTCGATGGTGGAATAAACTTCGGCACGGCAGCTATTACTGCTCCTTCAGATTGGCTCAATTAGTTGGCAGTCACTGCTATGATTTCCGGAACCTGGGGTCGAAAACTAAATTCTCCTGTTTGCCTTGCCACTTACTGTTTGCATTGCCGCGGTAAGTAATGGACAGTCAGAGCCGGGACAGCTCCAGTTCGTACTCTACCACAGATGCTGTGTTCAATAATATTAACCGTTCTTTAACGAGATCCTTCGTAAGCTGTGCTTTTACCCCATGTAGGTACGGTCTATCTCCTTTTCGTGGTCTCTGCTGCTTTACTCCATCGGCAGTGGTGCAAGAGGTCTTGATGGGGTCCCTTGTCCGTCGCTGCAGACTGCGGAACTTTTGCCGGATGTCCACGCAATGCGCCGAAATTTGAACCACGCCAAAATTCGACAACCGTCCTAATTCAGCAGAACATGTGCCATGAAATCTCGAGGCATCGGGCAGGCACAGCCCAATCCCAAAGACGATTTGCCTAGGGCTCTCAAAGAGGTTGTAATGCATCTGACCTTCTCGCAGTTCAACGCAGCACGGAGAGTGCCGATTCTCCGAGAATCTCCCACTATAAATGGAGGTCGTGCTCTGCGTTACCCACGACGACCCGCCCTTCCCCTGTTACATTCACCCTCGCTTCCTCGTTTTTGATTCACGGGGAACTGTGATGGATATTAGTCCTTTTGGGAATTTTAGACTCCACGCACTCTCGGCTCCGCGACGGTTCAACCTGGACATGTGACCATGTTCAAAATGCGACGCGTCGCATTGAGCAGTGCAGTTACCTCGGGCACAGCTCGGGCATTGCCTCGGGCATCGAGTCACTGTCCGTCGACTCCCACTCGAGTCATATAGCTATAATTAGCATTATTCTACGTATATAAGGAGAGTCTTCCCTCCTTGTGGAGACACCCTATCTTACCTTGCAATATCATCATCGCCTTGAAGCGCCAGCCTTCCTCTGGGAATCGTGCCATTGATTCGCCAAGTCTCTGCCTAGCCTAGCAGGTGATTCTTAGCATCGCAGTCCTAAGAACTACGAGATATTCCGTAGCTCGTGTCTAGTAAAGCCCCGCGCTTACTATTCGGCTGATTGGTATCTGTTCTCGGTGAACGTTAGCCTTTTCTAGGGATTCCAGTATTTGAACCTTATTTCTGCGTGAGCTGCTAGCCAGCAACTTTATCATCCGCTTCGGCAGCGCGCGAAGCCCATATCCTTAACAGGAACAGGGATAACACCCACGATCGCGCAATCCGAGGTTGCTTATCCCCGCATCACTGACTTCCTGTCCCGCCAGAAATGCTGTGTCCACAATAAACGGAATATACCAACGACTAAGAAACAAAAACCAACCGCTCAAACGATATACACTGCGTTCCGACCCCCCGTAGACCGACCCCCGACTACCCTCGGACTAGCTTCGTCTACGTCGGTCTACATGGGTCTACATGGGTCTACAAGGGGTCGTAGACCGATGCTGAGACGAGCTTCGACTACCTCGGACTAGCTTCGTCTACCCCCGTAGACCGACCTGCGGCTACAGTCCGACTACCTGGGACTACCTGGGACTATCCCTGTAGACCAACATAGACCGACCATAGGATTTCTCTTCACCTCGAGTCAACATCTTGAAAAAATCACGGCGACACCTCGGACTACGGTCGGTCTACGTCCGTCTACTCATGTACACCAACGTAGTCCGATGTAGACCGACATCGGAGTCCGACGTAGACAGGGGGGTTAGTCTACCACCCGACTACCTCAGTCTACATGCCTCGGACTACGCTGGGTCTACGGGGGGTCGGAACGCAGTGATAGTTTGATGCAACAATCAAGACCGGTTCGCCCTGGATTATTGAACGCTCAACCGTGGGCCTCAGATCTATCTGGGCCGAATCTCCGAATTCAAAGCCGCCTGGAATAAATTAGTACCACTCGGCGCATTGAACGGGGACATAAGAAGCCCCGCCAGAAAGCCACTGTAGCTAGCAGTTAGCACAACAATCACGGAAGTGAATCCCCTAGCTCTGACTTACGACCAGAACAGGCAGCTTGGACCCAGAATTCGCGGAGGCGAGTGCGAAAACATTGAGTGTCAGACCTTTGTGTTCATTCTTGTTGGTTTCTGCCCGCTCCTAAGGAATAAAATAGGACACAAAGGCTTCCGATGTGTGACTATAGTTAGGCATGGCGATCGGAACGGGCGATAGCGCCTGCTGAGGACACGCCAGACCAAAAGCGGTGGCATTTTGTATGCCGAGGAGATGAAGCGGGGGCTGTGGAAGCTCAAAACGGCGACTGTAGAGGGGAGTGAGACATATTGTCTACTGAGCTGAATGATTATTCGCGTACGTTGGACGCGCAAAAGGCACCCCAAGGAACTTTGTGATGTTGCCATCACTGGCGCCCTGGAAGGTACCCGTAACCATAGGACAGGTTGACCAAGGGCGGCCTGGGCGATGGCGAAGGGCACGGAAGCGAAGAATAACACGGGGACAATCTGGTGGAGCATCAGAGGGGAAGGAATTGGTGAGTCTCGGCAGACAATACCGTGCATTTTAAACTCTCCCTACGGGGATCAGAAAAATTAATATGAGGCACAGCTGAATAAATTCACCAATAATAGTTCCGCCATATTGGATGCGTCAAGACCAGTGGAAAGCTAGACGACGGTCGTTTGAAGGTCCTCCATGCTACAGTTGCGAGGGCCGATGACCGGTGAGGAAAATGCATCCATGGAACACACAAAGCGGGGCAGTACGAAGAATACAATCGAAATGCAGCATCTAGTACGAAAGCAGCACTGCACGGAGAATGATTGAAATGCAGGGCTCTCTAGGGCTGGTGCTGGGCAGAGAGAGCATGGTATGCATCACAGGCTCGGCGCTTTTCGGTGGTAATCAAGACGACAATTGCGCAACAAGCTCGGGAGGGAATCGTAAGGGAAGCCACAGCAAACGTGGAGAGCAGAGGTACCTCGAAATGAATCGTGTTGAGCCTTATCGAGGTAAGTTACGATGGCAAGGACATGGGAGTTTGAGTCAAGGGAAAAAACGTGATCTGATCGCCGCACGGCCGAGACCATTGTGATCAAGCCAAACACTGCCAACGCAATACTTGCGCAATACCCCTTTCTTCTCTCGCATGTCTCCTCGGAAAACCTTTGACCTGAAAAGCGTCGGAAGAATCTTCAACGACTCTCGCTGCCATTAGAAACGAACCACTCACCACTGAGGTGTTGGGATTCGTGGTTGAGATTTGTCAGACCGCCAAGACCACGTAGGCGCGTACGTGGAGTGTGCGTGGCGAGAACGCGTCGAGTCATGTCGGCATGGAGTCATACTCCCTGAAACAAGTATTCGGACGCGTGAAACGCGTATCGAGACGCGTCGCGACACGCCACCCATTGTCTGTCGAGTCAGATATTCGAACACTGCATTCCGTAGTTCACCATTGTTGTATTTATTCATTGTTCTTGGAAAGGTATAAATACTGGGCTGTAGGCCTCAGGAAATATAGAGCTTTTCCCCTCCACATTTTCCTACAGGTTATGGGCCCCGCCCTAATCTAATCTACCCAAAAAATCGAACCCTTACTCTCATTTGAACCACCACCATGTCAACTACCGCCAACACCACCGACACTATACCTTCCTTGTCGTTCCGGATCGAGCAACTCAACGACACAAATTGGGTTCCGTGGAAGCGCCGCGTTACCGCCATATTCCGCGAGCGCGCACTCTTGAAGATCGTCGAGGGTACCACACCAAAGCCCGCCGTCGCCGACCCGGAGAAGCCGACAATGGACGAGAAGAAGCAGTTGGACCGTTGGGAGGAGTTAGACGGCAAAGCGCAGACCCAAATCGAGCTCACCTTGAGCGACTCGCAGATGGTACACATCGCGGGCGCCAAGACTGCAGCCGAAATGTGGAGGCAGCTGAAGCAGGTCAAGGAGAGAGGAGGAAAATTGGGGATCTTGTCGCATCGCCGCCGTTTGTACCGCATGATTGCCGACGACGCAACGGATATTGCAGTCCATGTAACGGAGTTGCGACGCACGCAGGAGGAGCTTGCAGTTCTGGGCAACTTGGTCTCGGATGAGGATTTCTTGTTGCTCATAATCAGCTCACTCCCGGAGTCTTGGGACAACTTTACGTCTGCATACCTAGGCGCGTCAAGCAACACCCCGACGATTTCGTCGCACGAGTTTATTTCCCTAGTTTTGGAGGAACATCGTCGCAGACTAGAGAAAACCGGGGATGGGAATTCAGCAATGTACGGACGTGCTGAGCAGGGCGAGAAAGGAAGAGGGAAGAGAGTGGAATGTTACAATTGTCATAAGAAGGGGCATGTCGCCGCAAATTGCTGGTCAAAGGGTGGAGGAAAGGAAGGCAAAGGCCCGGGTTATGAGGAGAGAGAGGAGACGACGAATTGGGCGGATGAGGTCGAAGCTGAACTCTTCACCCACTAGTTAATCCCCTAAATTCAGATCTTGGTCCTCTTTACAGTCAACGGCTGGAGCTTACGGACACCTTCCCACACTTGCAAGACTGGAGCGGCAGATTCACCCGATGAAGACGTTGGATCCGCACCACTACAGGCTCCAGGACACGAAAAACAGTCTACCCGCTGTCCCAAGCAGCACCGATTTGCGCGCACAAGCCCATATGAGGGAGGCTGTGTGTCGGAGCGATCATCGAGTAGAGGCGATGGGGAGGCGCGACCACCATCAGCCGCGTGGATCTAGAAGTAGAAAGATAAATGTGCAAGAGAACGCGCACGCCGCCGAAAAGGCGAGCAAGGATATGCGGGATTTTTTTTCGACGATGTTGAACACGGTTGGAAAACCTGTGAGACAATACTTCGAGAGCCCACAATGCACGCGCACACCGAGCGGAGCAGCCAAGAGATTCAATGGGATGAATCTTGAGCTTGCCCGTCGATGGGCGGTAGCACAAAGTTACCGGCACATTCTTTGGGAGATGATGGTCGAGTTCACGGTGAAGATCCGAAACCGTGCGCCGATACGCACTCCGGGGAAACGATGTCGTTGGAAGCATAGCCACGAAAAAGCCGAATCTACTGCACCTTTGGGAGTTCAGGTGCAAAAGATGGATGCATCGTGAGCATATGCAAGAAACTGTCTGCGGAAGAGACCATAGGAGGGCGGGCAAAATATTCGTGGGATTCGGAAACGTACAGACAATGTCGTATAGAGGGCCGAGCACCTAACCCCTGGTCGATCTGCAGCTCGAGGGGGAGTTGGGAATGCCAAGCCAGCAATCTCCCACAGAATACGCTGCAAAACCCGACTCCATGGAGAACCGGAAGACAGCGCCGAGTGAGGGGGAGCCAAAAGCGCAGAGAAAGTCGAAGGAGCACGCGCCGACCGCTGAGTCGCGAACGCAAACGCGGACCAAGTCGCAGCAGCCGCCACTTCAGACATTTTCGCAGCTACAGAGCACACCTCCACTGGCAAAGCCCACTGGCAAAGCCCACTGGGAATCGTACCGTCATAATCTCCCCAGAAAAATTCTTCCTATGCAAGTCCGGCCTGAGCTGAATGCACGCTTGAAGCAGTGTCGGCAGGAAGCACATCCATATGAGGGACTTGGAGTCAACGATGGAAGGAGGGGATGAGGGACGGAGAGATCTGTGAGGATTGTGGGGGACTCGAGACTCCATGGTTGAAGTCGCCGCGTGGTGTACCTGTTATCGCCGTTGTCGAACATCCAGCGGTGACTGCGATAGCCACGAGCGTCTGGGGAATCCCACAGCGAGACAGGCAGCGAAGACTGCACAGTGGTGGCAAGGGAGAGAGACGAAAAAATGGCAAGCGAGCGCGGGATCAAAGATCGATCATGATCTAACGACCCGGGCCGCCAAGCGAATTTCAACCACCCACTCGCGAGGAAAGAATTATGCACCACGTACGCAGAGCCGCAAGGAGCAGCATTTCAACCAGGCCGCTGGCAGGACCTAGCCACTAAAGGTTTACACACACAATTGTGCTCTTGCCGGTCTGAGGGGGAGTGTTGGGATTCGTGGTTGAGATTTGTCAGACCGCCAAGACCACGTAGGCGCGTACGTGGAGTGTGCGTGGCGAGAACGCGTCGAGTCATGTCGGCATGGAGTCATACTCCCTGAAACAAGTATTCGGACGCGTGAAACGCGTATCGAGACGCGTCGCGACACGCCACCCATTGTCTGTCGAGTCAGATATTCGAACACTGCATTCCGTAGTTCACCATTGTTGTATTTATTCATTGTTCTTGGAAAGGTATAAATACTGGGCTGTAGGCCTCAGGAAATATAGAGCTTTTCCCCTCCACATTTTCCTACATGAGGCGCTTAAACCAGAAGCCATGGAGTGGCTGAAAGGAGCCCGATACGAGCTCATGCGGGACATCGAAAAATCGTTCGTCTGACTGGATATGTCTTGGCAGTATTTTTACCTAATTTCCAGCTACTATGAGCTTGAGGGATCCCGCAATAGGCCGTTGGCGCGGCCAACCTGGGTGAACCCCATCAGCAAGTTGACATTTTGATTGCCGTATTCCGGCGTTTTCACGCGTTTAAAGTTTTGGCGTTGTTGATCAATTATTGTCGGCGACGGTGAGCTCGAGATTGAAGTCAGAAATTTTCAGGGGCATGGTGGATGCGATGCTGGGTTAGGGGAATGACCTGGATGAAAACAATTTCCCAATCTGAGTAACGGTCGAGTCTCCGCAGCATTTGGATTTGGTCGGTGTTGTGCGTTTTGGCTCCCACGTTCCGGTATTGTCGCGTTGTCGCGTTTTTAGCCGGTGTTGTGACGTTTTTGCGGGCCGTTGTGGTATTGTCTGGTATTGTACAACGCCTGACAACGCGACAATCAAAATGTCAAAAGTCTGATGCCGCAGGAATCACTCTTTCTTTTCACCGATTCAGTCCCCGCCGTGCTTGAACCATATCGGCCTGCCTTCAAGCATAATCTCCGGAAACTCCTCCATTCATGCGGATTTTCCGTGTCCTCCGCAGCCTCTGGCCGGGGAGTTGGAAGTCGGATTTTCCTTTCCGTCTACTTCCCGGAACGGCTGACCGCGCCACCTCGAACTCGCGGAGCGCCGGATACACCGCCATCGCAGTTGCACATAGACGACGAGTTCTCGAAGCTTGTCCGTGGTGGAAAATCCGTCGGCACGTTTACCGGAGGTAATTTCGCCCAGCTTTTGGTCGATACGCTTGGAGGCGCCGATGTTGCTGTTGGGACCTCTGGAGCGAGGAAAAAGCGACGCCGCCCGTCCCGGAAGCTGAAGGCCGAGGGCGATACCAACCCGGCGACGAAGGAAGGAGCTGAAGACGACGAGGGACTGAGCCCCGATCTTCCGCCCCAGCAGTCAAAGGAGGCAATAGGAGAAACTTTATCGGGCTAAAGTAAAAGATTTCGGTGGGTCTTATTTTCTCTCGTTAGGGAAGGTCACTGAGTCGAATCGAGATTCAGATCCAACGCGGTGGTTCCTCCCTGTCCGTGTTGGCTTTTGGGGATTTTCTCCTCCTGAATGAAATACAAATATTCACCCCCACTCAAATGATGTCCCACTCGATCTGAATTCCAAAGTCGTCACTTGCTTGTCACTTCCAAAAGCTTTAACTTCGACTCAAGGAGTACAAACGCACACCTCCCTATCAGATCGCTGACGGAACACCGCCACCTATAGCCAGTGCACTTGAAAGATTCAACCAACGACCTGGGTCGGACCCTGTGTCCGAATTGCATGCCACTGTCGCAATTATTTTTCTCACTCCACGCCAGACCTTGATTATCTTGGATCGAATTCCAACCCAGCACATAGCCAAGATCCTGGGGTCGAACTGAAAATTCTCGAATGCATTTGATTATCTTGGTCTCGCTGGTAAATTTGGCAGTCAACACCCAGGAGCACAGCTGCCTGGAATATAATCGGGCATGCATGGTTTCTTTCGGCGCGGTTGGTGTTGCGTGTCGGACGCTGGTAAGTGGTCGCTTGCGATGTATAAATGCTTGCTTCGTAATATCTTCCATGCACTGTCGGCCCGCATTCAACTTCCAGTATAGGTGTTCAGCACGAAGTCAAACGCAACGCGCCAATTGAAACCACCGAAACATATTCATAAGATGTTTAGTTTCTGATCTGTCCCCACAGACAGGCGTGCAACGGATTGCTGTCAGCTGTCTTTGACACTATCAACTTCTCCAGAATCCCGTTGTTCTTTGTGCGATAAAATCCTCTGCGGGCTCCGCCCGGAATTACCCACTATATAATTGCCCGTCCATGTCATGCCACATTGGAACCCGAAACAATACTCGACCCAACCCCAGCATGAAGGCCAGAGACGATAAAAACATGACTTTATGTATAAATACAAGCACCAGAACGATTCAAATATGCCAGACAAAGAAGAGAGAGATCCCAATCACAAAAAAAAAACATGCCCAAGAGTCTTCTATCTGAGTATCTATGCGGGACCGCTGAAAAGGGCATGGTTCGACAGGATGTTCAACGTGAACCAAAACGCGGTTCGGATCGACCGCAGCGGTGCCTGGGCGTGATCCATGGGAGACTGCCATGAGAGGCAATTTGGGCTCGGCTCTCGGCACCCAAACGAGTTGCGACGAGCTTTAAATTTGCTGCATTATTATCCTTATCCGGTCTCAGGGTCAATTCAACCTTCATCTACTTCTTGAGACAACGTCAAAATTGGATCCGATAGCGCACTTGAAGTGTGGGATGCAGCGTGCGACGTAAAAACATGATCGGTTGAACCAGGATTGACGAGTCTTTCGTTCTGGTAGACTAGAAGTTCTCGAACCAGAGCTCAGTACACCTCCACCACCGCAGCCGCCTTACACTCTGTTTCAAGCTCCTTTAGCTGCAAAAAGGCTTCTGCGTAGACTTCGGAAAATTGCCGCCCCGCGGGGAGACTCTGCACAATGCGGTAGAGGCCATCCAGTAATCGCGAGCTGTTCGACCACATGGGTAGCATCCAAGAAAAGGGCTGTGGCCCGCCGTTCAACGTGACGCAGTGCAGTTGCATGCGCCGCCCGCTGCGTGCCATATGCGCGCTCCGGAAGGGCGCTTCCGCCGCGGCACATTGTGAGAGTGGGAGCACGCTGATCCAGCTGGCACCGTCGTTGCGTCGCGTGAAATTAAAGATGGTGAAGAAGTCGACGCCTGGGTTGGAATAGATGAATTCCGCCTGACGGATCAGTATGGGTTTGAGCGCAAGGGAAGAAAGTGTTTGCTGCATGACAGCTCGGATAAACGTACGGTCGCGGGAGCTGGGCGCCCACGGGGGATCTGCTCGACAGGCTTCAGCAATGACGGCGGGACGAAGAGTACGTACTGCGTACCAATAGAAGAAAGGGTTGGGCACCCCTTTTTGTGCCCGGCCTCCCAGTCGCGTTTCTGGCATTCTTTTGAACAGTAGTACGCGACGCCGCAGCCCGAGCAGCGTTGGAAGTTCGATTTGTCGGTGATTAGCAGACACTGTTCAGAGTGAGTACGGAGGTGATGGTACGATGCAAATATTTACCTCCATGTTCTCACAAGCTTTGGCAGACCGCCGTGCTTTCGACTCGAGAAAATCCAAGGCCGTGGAATTTGCCTCCAGCAATTTCGCAAACTCTCCACACAGATCGAAGAGGTCGCATTTCCTGAAGGCGCGCGAGGTCGTGATAGCATGTGCGGGAGGGAGATATTTCTTGATCCGCAGAGCGACGGGGTAATATAGCAAATAGCCTGGTAAAACATCCTGAAGCACCTTCTGAAGAAGCTCGAGGATCTTGGGATCGACGGGCAGGATCTGTCGGGCGCTAAGGCCTAGGCTGACGATGAGGTGTAGCAGGCCCGCGTCAAGGGCTTGCATAAGCCAACGGTTCCCGGAGGTACGATGGAACTTGGAGATGAGCATCCCAAAAGCGACCCCCACGGATGCGCCAGCGACGGGGCCAGTCGACCCGGCGTCGCTGCGGCGCGTATGAGCATCCAGGGCACGTATGGCCCGAACGAGAGCAGGGGCAAGTCCGTACGAGAGCAGAGTCTCGTTGAAGTGGGCTGAGTCACCACTCCAATCCACCAGCCCCAAGACGGCAGTCAAAGTCATAGCACCCATTTCGGGTCGGACGTCACAGTGCGCGGCGGCGAGATGCATTTGTTTCACGAGGAGCTGAGCAAGCTTATGTTGACTACCGTCGACGCCCTCTGCCAGATGTTCCAGGGAGCGCAGGGATTTATCCCTATCCTGGGAGAGGAAAGCTATAATAGACGCCATGTCGCGCCATTCATCTGTTTCGGCAACGCTCCCCTCGTGAGCAATAATCCCGTCGTTGTCAACGAGTGCACTCCGATATTTGACCAGGATCCCGCGCGTACCGGTGGCATTTCGCACAAGACTAGCACTATCGGGATTGAATCCAAGGTCTAGGAGAATGGCGGACGATGCTGCACAGGTGTGTTTCGGACCGACGACCTGTAGATGTGGTGGTACATACTGCCAGAAGACGTTGGCGAACAGCATCCAGGGGTGAAGTCGAGGCCGCAATTCGATGCAGACATCTCTCGATAGCAGCGAGTGGACCATCATGCGTGAAATTCCATGTAAGGAGAGTATGGCCGCACGGATTAGGTCGAGGTTTGGCCCCGATGTCGGGGCACGGTCCGGGGTCGAGATGATGGAGTCGAGCTGGGCGACTGTTGGGAGTCTCGAGGTGTCGAGATAAAGAAAGAGGATAGGAAGGGCGAGTACATATTCCACGCGGTAGACGCTAAGGCGAGTGAGAAATTGGGAAAGCGCCTCGGTGGATCCGTCTACAGCGCTCTGCGCGCTCTTCTAGCAGTGGAGTCAACCGTCAGATTGCAGGAGAATATGAGAAGCATATAACGCACACGGAGATGAGATGGAAGGCGAGAGAGGTTTCGAAGGTGAAGTGAATCGTGCATTTCAATTCGCAAGCGCTCAGGATCAAGCGTAAGAGTCAGTGCCAAAGGTCATCTTCGCCCTACCTAACTAGGCGGCTCCGTGTATTCTGTGTAGCAACGGACAAAGAGACTGTCTCCCGGAACAATAGGAGCACAGCTCTTATTGTTTGCTGACGGGACGCCCCAGTGATGAAACTGCACGCAGCGATGACGTACGTCGACGGTCTTATTGTTCAAACAGGCGAACTAGCTTTTGGGAAGCAATCCATGGTTAACTTGGGGTTTGACGGTCAAATTCGCCGCACCGAGATAGTCCTAGATTCAGAAATTGTCGCGACGTGCGGTGAATCATACGGACAGGGTGCGGACCCTCAACTTTATTAAAGCCGCGACTATGGAGCATCGGGCATTCCTGGAGAAGCGTTACGGTGTAGAGATTGAAATCTAATCTTTCAAAGACTGACAAAGACTGATTCGCCGTCGAGTTTGAGGCTTCGAACGCTTCCGGATGTTATCCGTATGTGTCGTCGACGACCAAGATCACAGGAGAATAGCTCGTTGGTGAGGCTGATTCCCGGACACCTCGATATGTTGGATGAGACTATTTTTGGAGGCGGAAGGTCCAGATTTCCAAGTTTTTGGGACAGAAGATCCACTAGAGAATTGACGATACCCTGCGCTGCAGCGTCGCACAAGCCCAAGAAGATCTGGATTCGATCTTCATAGCGTATATTCGCTGGCATGAGTGTTGCGAACAAGAGCGAGTCGCGACGGAGTGACAGGTCACATCAACATCAGACTCAATCGCTCACGTGGTTGATCCCGCCTCGTCAGCACGCTCATCAAACTTCTTGCTCAGAGTCCCACTGGCACCCAAGGTCCCACCAACTGGCGCATGGACTTATCAAGCGAGGTACGAGCTGGAACTGATAGAGCGTCTGTCAAGAGAGACTAGCATGGACTCTGGGCTTCAGAATGAGGTTACGAGGGAAGTCGGTGTAAAAGACTAACTCTGGCCCTTCCTCATCTACTAGGTTCCCCGGAACATGTCGGAATTCAGCCGTTGTCCTTGCCCGGTACATTCCGCTCCCCGATGATATTGACCATTCTTATGGCGGCGAACTACCGACAACATGATTTTGGGGCACGAAGTGCGTTCACGACATCTTCTACGCGAACAAAATCTGACTAGACTTTGTGGCACGAATTAGTCATCCTGAAAACTCCTCGGCGGCAACTCGCACTCGCACTGGGGATTTTCAATCCTAATACTACCAACGACAACGAACGCGAGTCACACTGTCGACTGCGGCGCTGTCGGGACGCGCAGGCTTGTACTTCCGGCACTTTCGGTGGTCCCTTACGGACGGGCTACTGGCGCTCGTTACGAAGATGCAGCACCTTTACAGTGTCGCGTCCCTCTGCATAGCACGTGGTACTCTCCGCTGGAGCTTGTCTACCCTAGAATGCGGGCGATGATGATAGACGCATGGAGAGCAGGGCAAGGAGGGACGAAGACACCACACGCTCCTTTCCGCCCGGCTTGGCGATATCGCATACTATGGCCAGCAATGCATGTGTGTGTCAGCCCGCTTTGCCCTCACACTCTCCGATTCCTCTTCCAGAAAGTTCCTCTCGTCTGGCATCGCGTGCCGACTCCTGCAAGGAGAAGCACCGCGCATCAGCCATTTTGACTCCGTACGTCTCTCCTCTTTTGGACTCCTCTTGTGGGGATTTTGGGGGAAGCGTTTATCGTGTGCCCCTTATCTTCTGCTCTTCTCAATTTCTATGGCGCTCGCGTGCGTAGTACGAGGTCTCAGCGCACCAGGCTGCATTCTTTTTGACGGCCATTTCGCTGGATTCGCATAGGAGCTTTGCATGTCCACTTCTACAGCAACGCGCGGAGGGAGGAGGAGCCTTCGGGCGCGACGTGCAGCATGTCGGGGGCCGGGCTGCAATGCTGTAATCCCGGATGGCGGAGGGCTGAGTGCTGTCTGGGGGATTGTTCTTTCGATCGTGCGTGCAGCTTGCTCTCAATTGCTGAGCAGTGTTTCCATCTCGTTGTGCATTGTTCTCTTCTCCTTGTCTTCGTTGCGGGCGGACGGTACAGCGTCGATGCCGTCTGTTCTTCACGTACCACGACATCTCTCCTCAGTCCTGCTTGCTCCTCTCTGCTTGCTACTGTCTTCAATTCTCGAATATCTGAGCCTTTGTCTTCCACTTGCTTTTCCGGAGACTCTGGCGTGCATTGAAAACCGTAGTTCACCTCGGACGTGCAATTACTTTCAGTTGACATTGACTGCTGAGATATTGGGGCCCACTTGCATCGAATGACGAGCGACTTTGCCTATCACCATGAATGGTCCTCGCTTTCACGCCCTCGAAGTTGACTGCCTCGAAATAAATCGCGAATCGCTGCCTCGAAAGTACAATCTATTATACAAAAGACAAAGAACATGTCCCCTGCTGACAAGACAAGACAAAGACATTCCGATAACCTGATTGGCTGCTAGGCAGGTCAGCTGCTGATCGGACATCAAACGTTCACACGACATCAATCAGCTTTCCGCGTGACCGCGTATTTCTCTTCGCGTCCTCCGTCATGGCGCAGCCTGTTCTGCTGCGCCAACTGCTTCCCAAGCCGACATCTCTCGCTCAGCCAGAGCCCTTTCTTCTGAAGGTGGGCCCGACATCTCTTGGCAAGCTCTTGGCTCAGAACACACAGCTGACATCGACATCGACATCGACATCGACATCTGTCCCGGGCTGCAATGTGCCGTCGAAATGCATGGACTCGGAGTACTGCTTTGGCCTGGTGTTACACCGTGGTTCACTCAAATGATCTTCAGGGCAACAGCTGCTAAGTCTTCCGAGCACCATCGACGTTCATCAGCCCAGCAACGACGCCGAGAACGGGAAGCCCGAGAAAATACCAAGCCTGCGGTATGGTGGATCTGAACGGTAAGTACAATGCAATGCAAGCTGATTTGAATGCAAGGCATCCGAATCCTCAAAATTACGTCGGTCTGCTGCGCAACGAGCCCGCCGGCAGCGAGAACTGGCTGCTGCGATTGAACGGGACCTACAGTCCACGACACCACAATACGAATATGATCCGAAGGTTCGGTCCAAGGCTCAGAAACTGCGTAGACGACTAGAGGATGCTCAGCGGCGACTTGAAATCAATCCTGACTGTGGTACGTGTAACTGTCGACATCCGAGGGCACACTGAGGACGGGTAAATCCAGACTCAACTGAGGCTCTCGGGAGGATTCTAGACTTGGACTTGGAGGACAATTACTCCAGATTTCGAAGGGAGAGTTCATGGCATCGGATGCAGCGGCACTATAACATATATCCATTCTAGCTAAACAAGGATTTGAGTCAGCCGGGTTTCTTCATCTGAATCTGACCATTGAGCGTGGGGACGCCAACCAGCGGATGATAACAAACCTCTCCTGGGCAAGAACTCCTGAATTGAGTGACATGACCACGTGCCTGGCCAGTATGAAAGGTTGAACTGAATGAGAGGGACGGGAGGAGCTTGCCGTCTTCTCTGATACATGTACCACGGTCAGTTGAGATTCAGTGAAGCAACTCCGGCCTTTCCAGCTAAGCGCAAAACGATAGACACAAATCAATTTGAGAGCTCAATTCGGGCCGAGCCACGGCCGCGACCAAATGAATGTGTTCACGAACTCTACTATGGCTTTGAACCCTCCCCGATGCCTGGCAATAGAGACCACATATCATCCGAGAACATACATGGTGGCGGCAGCTTGAAAGGCTTGAACCCCAGTGAGAATCCCAGCTAGGTAGATTGAACCAGAATGAGTCTGATCGAGGCCCCACCAAATCTCTCAATCTCCCTCAAGATTCTGGACATACATCAATCTGTCTCAACGGAATTTTACACATAATGACGCAGCTTGAGGACGATTGAGCTATCCGTTGATTCACATTGGGGGACAATGAGAAACGTAAAATCGGTTTATTTGCAGGTACTACGACTACTACACAGTGGCTAGGTAGACCACCCGTACGATCCGTGCCGGCACCGATTCAGCCAGTTCACTATTCCGTCGGGCGCCGCGCGCTGGTCGGAAAAGCGTTCCGGCAAGTAACGCGCTGCGATACCAGACAGGTCAGGTCAGCGAGAGAACAACGAGGGAGCAAGAGGGGCGTACTTGGGAAGAACCATACGCGTGCGTCCGCCATCTCCGCCAGGGACCTGCGCGACAGTGGGAAAGCTGCAGTGAGCGGTGACGCCCCGTGAGGTGGGAGATTGCGCAGGGAATAGCGGGTGGGCAGGTAACGCACTGAGATACGGGAGAATCAGCGAGAGAACAGCGAGGGAGGGAGAGGTGCGCACACGGAAAAAATATAGCCGCCAGGGACCTGCAAAACATTCAGAAGGAATGCGGTGGACGTCGTAAGAAAGACACGTACCTGCTTCAACGGCCCATCGCCGACTCCGAGCTATCCAGAGCCAGTGTTAATTGGATACAGTGGCGAGTCGTGATTCTCGCACCTTTGTACAGCGAACAGCGGCGGGACGATGCTACGGGGGCTGGGGTAAGCGAGTCGGATGGTGTCCGTGGTAGGCGGCGGCAGCGAGGGGTAAGAGGGAGAGAGCAACAAGGGGAAGATGGAAGATGGCGGGAAGAAAGAAGTTAATTCAGGCTCCGACATCGTACGACTTTATTTATTCACAGGCGGATGACGTCAGGCACGCATTTCGCACTTGACGCGGACGACGAGGACGCGGGACGGCGCGTGGACAAAACGCGCGGAGTTTTCACAAAAGTTTGCACATCGTTCAACGGTGTGTTCAATCTGCCTCGACGTGCCTCAATGATCTCAATCTGACTCATTCCAGCTCAATCTGTCTAGCTGGTATTCTCACTGGGCTTGAACATCGACATTTGCACCGTGTCGGCGTGAACCGTATCTTGGCGGCTGTGCTCGGCCCGAGTTCATCTCGCAAATCGATTTGTGTCTATCGTTTTGCGCTTAGCTGTCATACCTGATCTGCTTCGCTGAGTATGGGGACACGAGGAACCAACTGAAGGTTGGTGACGAGTGTCCTTTGAAACTGAGGAAAGGGATTCTGCATACCACTTCAGTGACTCGACAATATGTAAACTGAGTACAGCAGCAACGAAGAGTGGAGAACAGAGAAAAGGGACAGATTTTATGAATTTTTTGAGTCGATAATTCAAACGGCAGATCTGAGAACGGGTACATGACGAATTGATTGGCCATTGAAACCGCAGTTGCTTCGGAATGAATCGAGTCGAGTCCCTCAGCATTTCCTGAACCGATCGCCGAAAAGAAGACAATGGACCCCGTTTTCCTCCAAGTTGATGATTATTTCAGGAATCCTCGACTACGGGGACACGAGGAACCAACCGGAGGTTGGTGACGAGTGTCCTTCATAAACCGACAACATCAATCGATCCGTCGGATTCGATGATGGGATCTTCAGCTTGAATTTTCTGACCGTGCGGAGCACGGGTTCCTGCTAGTACAATACAATGGAATACATACACATATACCGATGAGGCGGATACAAGGAGGAGGGATGCGCGGTGGAAGACGGATCAGATACAGCTAAAGAATACGGGATACAGAAAAAGAAAAAGAAGGCCGGGGATGTCGCAGGATTCTAGAAGGGAGACATGTTCGACAGGGAAAAGGAATGGTCAAGAATGTGGAGATGACACGACCGAGGGACAAAGGAGAGGAAAAGGGATGGACAAAGAAAAAGAAGAAAGGATTCGCAGAGACAGTATATGCACACACACCAGAGAATCCCCTCACGCGTCACTCATCTTTCCCAGCTGCAGCGTGCTCCACATCGCTCGCGCGCGCGCCGTCCTTCTCCTTATCTGCGCCGTTCACCCCTTTCACACTTGCAACCGATGGTGTCCCGTTCGCATCGGCGCTCGTGCTGGGGGGCGGCGTCTCCCGGTTGCTGCCAGTTGTATCCTGGTTCGAATTTTCGTTATTGGATGTAGGGGGGGAAGCGGGATTCGCGGTGGAGGGAGGAGCGACCGTGACCAGATATTGTCCAGGCGGAGGGGCGGACACAAAGGATGGGTCACGATATTGGGGCTGTTGGCGGCTCGGCTGGAAAGAAATTACATCAGGACCGCACGGCGAGGAAATGGTAAACAGATCAGGGGGTGAAACATGAAAAGGGAATCAAGGAGAAGAAAGGCTAACCTGGGAGTTGGAGGCACTCTGCGGCGAGCGCGAGCGGACGGTCGAGGACGCCGGCGGGCCGCGCTTGTGCGGGAATTGCTCTGGGCGCGCGCGCGAGTGCGTGCGCTCAAACAAACCGCACTTGTTACAAAGCTATAACCCATCCGGGTGAGCATTCGCTTTACCAAAAAGAAAAGAAAGAAACGGCACCACTTTGCCTGGAGACAAATTCGAGCGCCGCCACGTGCTCGTCTCGGTCGTGCAGCAGTTGAAGCACCGCCGCCGTACCGAGTTGCTCAACTTCGTCCCCGCGTCGTCCGTGTGCACAACTTGCGCTGGCGCCCCGCTCGGGTCTTCTAAGCCCGAGGGCGTTATTTGCATCGGTGGCGCGCTGTTAGCGTGGGCGTAGGGCACGTACCCGCCGTACTGCATCGCGTATGGGGCGGGCGGCGGAGCGTAGGCGTATGGCGGGGGTTGCAGCGGCGGCGCGTACATGTACCCGCCGGGATAGTTGTATGCGTAATGTCCGTGCTGAGTAGGCGGGGGACCGTGTGCGGGCGGGGGCGGTGTATCGGCTCCTGGCGGGGGCGGGGAGCGGGCATCGCTGTGCTCAGCGGAGGTCGACGGCGGGCGTGAGGTGGGGTACGGCTCAACGCGGTGGGACATGGTGTGGATGGCGGGGAAAGCAAGGCCTAAGGACGGTGGGCGTTGCTGATCAACCAACTTGTGATCATCTGATCACTCGTGACGGCCGACTGGCTCGGCTCAAGCCCATCATGCGGCGATCATACATAGGTGCGTATTTCAACTCTTAACTTGCTCTCAACTGGCTATCACAAGACCCTAACAGACCGTCCCAAAATCCGCCTTAGGTACCCAAGCAGATCGAAAAGAAGGTCCTGCACGCGGTGTGTGTTTGTGGGAAGAAATCCGCGGTACGGTGACTGTGGAGCCGAAGCCCGGACTATGGGGGATTTTTGAAACCAGTTCCATTCTACGCGTCGGTCCGGAGGAACCACGGTTGGGCCGCGACCACTCAAAAATCTGAACCACGGCTTTACCAAAAATTCAGACCAGAAGAGGGGCAAAGAGCTTGGGATAACAAATGCGCAAGGGAGTGTTTACCAACTCCCACCCATGAGCAGTAATCAGTTGTTCAATTTTTCTTGAGGTCGATTACTATCGCCCCCGGTGCTTGAACTATCGGTTAGCATTCTCTTTCTTATGGACATCATCGAATAAGACTCTATAGGGCTCCCAAACTGTAGCTGCGTTCCAGATGCAGGAGAAGTCACGATTCGTTATACGCTGCAAAGTACGGGAATTGAGTGCCCTGGAGCTACGAACTTTCAGGGGAGGAAAGCGAGAATTGATGCGATTCCCGCCAAGCTTCGTACAGTTTCCATTCGGTCGTTAGCGCCTTGAAATGAATTTCTTTCTGGCCGTGTTTGAAACGTCCACTTGAACGACCCAATCTACAACCAACTAATCCGGTGTCCAATTGAATCCGACATGGCCCGTAACGATTCCATCTACCCCTTTTCCCATTGAGGAACTCTGGTGCATTGTGCAGGTCAATGCATCCAAGTTCCATCCCACTCAACCCCAGCCCGAGTCGCGGATGGCCCCCCCGCTGCAATAGATAGTACGGTTGGTCAAAGTGTTTTCGGGCTTCCCCATGAATGAGTTTGAGGGGTTCAACCATTTTGTTTGGCATCGTTGGCGTGGCGTTCAAGCGGCGTACGCACCCTACAATTTGTCGCAGTTCATCTGGGCGGCGGCGCATGAAAAGTACACGATGGAGGCGTGTGATCGCGGGGCTTGAGGAAGGGAACTCCGAAACTAGACGCGTTATCATCGTCCTGGTTGAATCAGCTATATACCCTACGCACTTTATGAGTGGACAGTTTCGCAGGGCGGTAATGCAATCAGCATGGCCACGTGTCCGGACTCCGCGCGGCCCGGGAACCGGCCTAGCTCCTCTAAAGGTAAATGAGCTCGAGTTCTGCTTATTCGACGAAAATTACGCATGGAAGAGCTTGGGAATCACAGCTGAAGTTCTTATTCTTAGTTGAATCCAATCCACAGACAGTCAAGGTGTGCCACACAAGAGTTCAACACGCGTTTGATATTGAGACGCGTCGACGCGTCCTGCAGATGTCTCTGAATCTCTCCACTCAAATTTTCACAACAGTTCATCTGAATCCGGTATTGTAAACACTGGAATAATAATGATAAAAGTATCAGGCCACGGTAACTTCACATGATCTCGAGTATGCAAAGAACACTGCTCGTCTGGAGATGATCACACGTACTGACTCTTGTGATCCCCCGGCTCACACATGCTGCCGCTGTGGGTGGCGTCGTCCGGCATGTCCGAAGTCTTCGTCACATGCACCCGCACAGCGAGCTCCAGCTGCCCGTCCGGGATGTCCCCGTGCGCGGTACCGGCGGGCTGGTTGGGGTGCATTCCGAAGTCCCAGGCACGCAGCCGGGCGGGCGTGCTCACAGGGTTTCTTGACTGCGACGAGCCGCTCGGCCCATGCACAGCTTTTTGCGAGAAATCTATGTCACAATGTCGGTCAGATGTAGAAGGGGAACGGGCGCTGGAGACCGACTCTGAAGATTGATGAGGATTCGTTGGGTCATGATGAAGACAATGGAATATCCCAGCGGGACGCTGAAGGTCTACAATGAGCTATCGCAGACGTTTAATGGGCGGAGGAGACTCACGCGGCAGCCTTTGCAGTTGCAGACGTGGTATAATACGAAATCACGTTAAACAAGTTGACCGCGGTGAGGACGAGGAAGAAACTAGTTCCATCTATTATCAAACTGAACAATGAGTTAATCCCATCATCACACAAAAAGAGGTCCGGGAGAACGTCACCATTTCCACAGTCCAGAGAGCCTCATACCTCCAGGCGTGCGAATGATGAGATAGAACAGCGAGATGGAAACCGTGAAAACGTCAAAGATCATAGACGCCAGGTGAAACACCCAGGCGATGGGGTGTCCGGGCGAGTTGGTCGACGAGCAATGGCCGTTGGTTTGTACGGCTGCAGTTGATGTAGTAAGTAAAGGCGGGAGAAAGAGTATGAAAAAGCCCTTACGAATGCGGGCATAGGTATTGCTCCATATTTCCACCGCCGACAAGACGACGAAGGCGAGGCTCAGGAAATATTTCACCCACGTCGCGCATTTCGAAATCGCATACGAACGGACCCCCAGCACGGCTTGGCAGACTATGCCTTGCAAAACTTATGCCGGGTACAGTTCAGAATTGCGAAAGGACGTGGAAGATTTTGACAGACCTTTAAAGAGTGGCGTCGCAAGATAAAAGGCGTGGCACGCTTGTGGTGTGAAAGTCGCAAAGAATCCTACATTTCTTTCGAGGGGGGTCAATGTTGATATAACAAGATTGCGGAGACGCATACCCGGAGACAATCACGGCAACCGAGGAGTACCGGATGAGAAAGAAAAGTACACAGCTGGCCCTTCACGATCGTCAGTACCACCAGCACCAGAAAGAACAGGCAAACATACCTCGGTCTCCACTTGTTTACCTGGCGCGTGTAGAAGCGATACTCCGCAGGGAGTGTTATGATGTACCTTTCGAATTCGGGCCCATCAGTCCATAATCCATAAAACAGGGCGGATGACACCTACTCGTATACAGCGAACGCCAAAGACGCTACGCGAATGTCTCGCGCTACTAAGCTGACGCTCATCCTTTGCGGTTTTGAGATGGGGTAATGGGCGGACGACAGGGAGGTGCAGAGGCAATATATACTGCTCGGGTGCGCTGGATCACTTCCAAAAAGATTCCAACCCAATTGACGTGGACCGGATAATTGACTCTGGGGACCTGACATTCAGGGACAGCTTCAGGGGCTTCTAACTGAATCATTTCATCAGGTCGAATTGAAGTACGATTCGTGACGGTACGAATAGGGCACGAATGCCGTGCCGAAAAGTATTGACTGAGTTTGGTCATGCGGCAGTTGTACGCATCCTGGGCAAGTTAAAGATGCATCAGTGAATCGGCGAGGTTGCAATTTGCAAATTCATAAACACCTGAGTGAGGTCCTCAGGAGGCTCGTCAAGTGTTCCCGATCTTCAAGCAGGAATTATTGTGTCAGACAAGGCAGTGGTCGGTGATCAATACATTTTTGATTCCGCCAAGGTTTTGTGCCTCGCACCGAGTCCAAGCCTCCAAGGTACACTCCTAGTTCAATTCAACTAATTCTGACGACAAGGGGCAGGAGCCCGAAAATGCCAGCGTGTGCTCCTGGCCGTGTGTGCTCCTAACACAGTCACCGGTAAGTCATCGAATTATATATACGCCGTTCCTGATATTCAAACCCAGCACCGGGAAAACGAGTTGTCCCCCCTGAGTAGAGAAAACGCGAGCGAGGAGTACAGATGGACATGCTGACGCTGCCTCAGCCTGACGGTGGCACTGAGCGGAGAAAAGTCCCACAGAAGAAAACGACTCGGAGCGAGGAGAAAGCGATCGAGGAGTACATACGCAGGTTTCATGCACTTTTTGTGAATTTCATGATTCGACCCATGAAATCCATTAGCTTTGACAACCACAGTGACCGCCTATTAGCCTTTTCTCTACCCCATCCACTTGCGAACGATTTCCTCAGAGCCCTCTTGCGGTGCTCTATAATTTCAGTTGTTCCGGAGCCTGAGTGCCAGCACGTGTTCAATGTTCAATGGATTTTCTGCTTATGTGACGATTGTACATGGCGTATCGAACAGGTACATGTTATCGAGGTGCGGAATAGTTTTGCCATGTAATGGAGGAATGATTCACTAGACGAAAATCCACGACCGAATCGACTTCGAATAGAGAAAGTAATGGGCAAAAGGAAACTCCAGATTGTGTCTCGCGTAGATTTCTTTGAATACATGCGAGAAAGCGGAGGGAGCTACGAGATTACAGACTCGACAGATTCGGCGCGAGGGAACAAGAGTTGCATTTTCTCAAGATCAGACCGTACAACATGAACAACAGCAACAGCAAACGACAGCAACAGCAAGAATAAAAGGAATGGTGGTATCAATGATCCAGGAGTGGCTCACATATTGCTTCGTGATCGCTGGTGGACTCCGAGCTCAAATCGCCTTCGAGTGACATGTACGAAGTACGCCCTTCCTCGTCTATTTCATCAAGATCGAAACAAAGTGAGTTGTCTGTGTCAGTGGCGGCTCAAAGTGGAGAAAAAATACGAAACTCACACTGTTCTCCACCGAGTCTTCGCGCGCAGGCGTCACCGCGAGCGATGAATGGAACGCGGGCCGTGGCGCCGGGCGAGTCGCATTCCCTCTCGGTGTACTACCGGACGAATTAGGCAGGATGGAACTAAGGGCAAATTCTTGCGCTCACTTTGAGGTAACAATATGAATGTCCAGGGGCATCGATTGTGATCGTGTCGCCCGACGAAAACGAAACCGCGGTGGTGAGCCTGAGCAAGATAAGTCAACACAAGGATGTTGAGATTCTCAAGTCGAAGGAGTACGCACCTCGAGTTCTTCTTGTTTTTAATCGCGAGTTCCTCGGTAATAAGCTCCGAAGTGCCTGGACCTACTTCCGGGACGACCCAGCCAATCTTGACTGAAGTACCAACCATCAGCGAGGCGGCCTCTACATACGCGGTTCAAAAGGCAGACATGAATGGATGGAAAGACAACTCACCAGTCGTCTTCATCCGGACTGAGGTAGCAAAACCGAATTCATAGGAAAAGGAGATTTCGCCGGGTTCTTCAACACTTTCCCCATCGGTCTGGAAATCCACTACGCTGCATGTTACGGGACCTGAGACAGCGTCAGCCGAGCCAGCTGAGCAAAATGAATTGCGGCACCTGGTGTAATGTCAAACGGGCTGTCGCCCACACAACCGGTGCCGTCGACCAGGTAGATCGATTCGGGATTGAAGTTTTCGGAATCCGCGTAATCTGCCATTCCGGGAACTACCAACGAGGTCAGCCAAGACTACGGCTCGGGAGAAAGAGGTGAAGGAACGTACGGGAACGCACAGCGTTCAGCGTCAAGTCGGTACACGTTTTCGGGAGCACGTCGTTATCGACGTTCGAGACTAGGCGAGTGCGATTTTGAGCATGGACCGGAGCAGGTACAGAGAGAAGAGGGAGCGAGGACGACAGAGGGGCGGCAGAGGTAGCGGGCACGATAAGCTGGGACGACGCAGCGGCAAAGGAGGCAGCAGGCAGGAGATTCGACAGAGAACGAGCTGGGACGGGCAATGGCGTGGCTATAGAGGCACAAGTGACGAGATGCGGGAGGAGGAGAAGGGCAGCAAACATGGAGAACGCGGCGTGGAGCATTTTTGAAAGGAGGGGGGCGAAAATCGTCTCCAAATCGCCCAAGACGTTCCACGTTATAAACAGTCCTTAGCAGCGAACGTGCGTGGCGAAATGGCCGGCGGTCAATGGCTGTCCGTAAAATGAACCGCGAATTTGCGGAACTCCAAAGAAGCAGAAGCACCGTCCTTCCGCAGAAGGCCGTAGCTTTCCTCCCATCTCGCAATCCAGACACCACGAAAAAATAAAATCGGTGAGTGGGTCCAGTAGCTAGGCGGTTCTGTTGCGAGCGAAACTCGGAGTCTTCAGGTTTTTTTCAAGGCTGTGATTCATCGTTCTTTTGGAGCCTTTAGCGATGCACAGGGAAAGTGACACGGAACATCAGGGAGGTCTCGATCATCGCCCCAGCGCAAGAAGTCGCCGGAAACTAATGCGCGGAATTAATACACGGTTTGGCAACGTCAGGACTCACTTGACGGCTCCGTCGTATACCGCCGTGCTTCGCGGGAATGCGAAATGTATTGGAGGGGCCGGATGAAGGAGCCTCATGCCTCGCGAACATGGGGATTGGGGGAAGTTGCGGTCGAGACAAGGTAGTGACAAGGTCGAGATGATTGATTGAGAGGAAGCAAGGAGGAAATTGATCGAATCAGATGATCACGATTGATTTCACAGCACGTGGTCACCGTTCAAGAGTAGAAAATTCAAGACAATAACGGTGGGTAACTTCTTGAGAAAAATTCCGTGTAAACTGCCATTCCAGATGAATTAGCCCGCGGTGGCTTGGAAAACGAGAACTCGAGCGGAGAATTCACACCGAACCAACACTGAACACGTGCTGGGAAAACTCAAAATCATATCGATCATCAAAAAAAACTTGCTTCCTTCTTCCTCCTTGCTTCTCGGAGTTCCTCCTGCCAGCCACTCTCGAGTCTACATACACTCCGGAAATTAAGAAATTTTGGTGCCCCCGAAGATGAAACCGAAACTTAAAGTTTCAGGGTCGGATCAACGGGCCGGGGGCGGGCCGGCCTTCCGGCCCTGAAACTTAAAGTTTCGGTAACATCTTCGGGAGCGCCGAAATTTCTTATTTTCCGGAGTGATAGCTCCGTCCCAGCTCCTGTCTTACGCTCATTATGTACCTACAATACACTGGGGCCTCCCGCGAAGCGACCACGATTCTGGACCTGTCACCTCCGAGTCGACTTGAGCTATTTTTTTTCTCTCTTTCGCTCAGTGCGCTCCCAAAGACTCCGAATCTTGCTTTCGACTATTATTTTCGCTGTCCTCCGGCGAAAATAAATTACAACGAAGTTCCCGCGGAGCGCGGCGTTCAAACTCCACAGTGACTTGACACACTGACGTCGACCACATTTCGAATGGCCGCGCTTTATTGCTCTGGAGCTATCGGAACTTGTCTGAGCTTCTGTGTCTCTATGTGCGGCGGCTGAGGACGGCGAAATGCTAGCAGAAGACCGTTGCGTCCTTCGGCTGAGGTTGGGCGCTTCTACTTCTGTGTTCTCCCGCAATAATTTGCAATTCGAACTGCTTCGTTCATTTAACAAACAAGCCGCTTCCGGGGCCATTCACACGTTTGCTATTAACCGCGCTCTATATGATCAGGGAGGTCTTGAGCGGAGTGGACACGATTTTCGCCCTCGCTTTCTGAAATGCTACACACCTCATCGCTCATGTTTGCTGCCCTTTTCTTCCTGCATCTCGTCACCTGTGCCTCTGTAGTCACGCCATCGATTGTCCTCGACAACTCTGAACCCGATGGCATCTCTATCGCTTCACCGTCGCCCATCTCCCCGGTCGCCTCAATCACCCTGCCGTCGCCGATCCCCGCCGTTCCTTCCTCGTTCCCCAGCGATAACCGCACCATCAGGGCTCTTTTTAACCATACGCTCTCCGACAAAAAAGTCCCTGGCCCGATCACTGCCCCCTGCGAACCGCTCACGGATGAAATTTTACGCTCGCGTACGTTTGTCGCGGAGATATTTACCCTTCTGACCTCTTTGGTAGTTCCAGGCATTCGAGCGGCAGCAGAGCACTTGGGTGTCCATCCCGACACGGTGTATATTCCCCCGTGGGTGCGTACAGAATCCTGAGTAGAATTCTTGATGGATTAACACTTTTCAGTCGCAGTCTCCGTCTCTTGGATGCCTCAGTCCCGGAACGATCGATATCGTCGGAGGTGGGAATCACTGTAATCTCGCTGGCATCCAACTTTACTGACGTTTATTACAGACGATTCGGGTCCTTGCCTGTCCGAAACAATCCTGACCAGCGAGACCATCGTCCGAGCGCCAGCGCTTCTCACTCTTCCCTTCCAATCAGCTTTGTCTCTGTCGGGCGAGATGGTGGTCACAGGTAAAGTATACTGTACTTTGATCCATGAAGCTTACCGTAAAAAAAAAATAGAGGCCTCCTCGATAATGTTTAACCATGCCGTCTCCGTTCCCTTCAGCTTCGGACTCTGGCGTCTGATTGAACTCACAATCACGAATCAGCCCGGTTGGAGGTGCGTCTTTAACCATGAGCATTGGCCAATGTCATAGACGACCACCGATCAGCGTCCCCGTCACGGTTCCCCATCTCTCATCCGACTCGCTGAAGCTCCCCGCACCCTGCAACTCCTACTGCTACCTCAAGGCAAGTTTTGAAATGGCCGTATGTAATTACGCGCTCAACCACGTCGTAGTACCAAGCCACCCAATGCTTTGGCCCTGTCAAGAGTCGCGTCGCCTTCCGAGCGAGTGGTGGCATGTGCGGGTACCGCCTTAGCGACGGGTCGAGCGGTGAGGATTGCTGCAGCAATGCCAGTACGCGCTGACTCAGATCCCACCCAGTGTGTATCGCGGACATGGCGGATGTCATGGACGAGGCCGAGCGAACGTCCGAGATGGTTATCGAGGGAATGCTGCGCTCGTATACTACCAGCGAATACGAAGGGGAGTGCGTGCCGCTCGACATATGAAGTCTGTTCTATGTGTGATTTCCTTACTCCTTGCTGCCGCCGTCATGTACTTTTCTTGCACGAAGCATGAGCACTGTTGTTGCGCTCTGCTGATGTTCAACCGCTCGGGCACATTGCAAATGGCTGACATTGTGAACCGGGACGAGCGTGCATCGCACAGTGAGGGATCCTCGACTCGCATTTTAGCGATAACTACGAAGGGACGTATGAACCGGTCGGGATATGAAGTCGCCGTCTCGGTCATTCGACATCCTTGCTCTTGGTATCGGAATGCTCTTGCACAAAATGGGATTGTTGTTGTTCTATTCCGCCAATGTTCAGTGGCTTGGCTGTTTGCACCTCCACCGTCATGCGCACGGATGCTGCAGTGAGACAAACTCGTTGTATCTCCGTTGAACCAGCGCCCGGTTCATTTCTTCTTTCTTGTGTGACTGGTTACTTTCGACCCCCAGCGTCAAAGTAAAGTACAGATATAGGAGAGAGAAGATGATTCGAACTTTGAAGAAGTAACAAGTATCTTGCTGTCGAAGGTGCGGAATTCTGGAGGAAGCGCGTTACCGACAAGTTATCGATATCGATGGTCAAGCCCGTATTTCGCGAAGAGGCACTGCATTGAGAGGCCTCGGAGGCAGAAGAAGTCGCCCTGGGCCGTGCTGTGCCTCCATGGCGAGACCGAGTCGGTCTCGGTGGGTTCTCGGGTAGGCAGAGTCGGTCTCGGCTTGGAGGCACAGCTCGGTACAGGGCGACCTACTCTGCCTCCGAGCCGCCTGAATGCAGTGAGGGGAAGCAGCTGTCATGCGGCTCGTAAGACCGAGTACAGGTGGGAAGCGGGGAATGGCATACATCCAGATCTGCATGCATGGCAGACGTGTTCAATACTGTCCGCCAACGTCGAACGGTAAGAGAGGCCCGCGGTGCCGATCGCAGCCGTCCAGATCCGGCAGCAAATTGTCGGCGATTACCGTGATGGCAAAACCGGCAGCCGCCAACCTTGTGAGCTATATACTAATAGCGCTGGGGAGGAGATTATTTGCCAACAACTCGTAACCGATTCACGAAACAAGCTATACAGCGCAATGGCCTAGCTCCGCTTGTGGTCACAAACCCTCCTGTAACGTTGCACTGTAGAGAGTGTTCGCAATCGGATCAAGTGTCAAAGCAATTGATCTTTATTTTCGGCATTCGATCCGATTGCTTTCCAAATGATTGCATTTCGACGCACTCAACCCAAGTGTCGGGCAAGCAATCGACTGAAATGCAGTCAATCTGAGGGTCTCATATGTATTTTTCGAAAGTGGGTCCCCTGCCTCCCTGAGGTCAAATCGGGCCCCGGAACATCGAATTTCCTAGTCCGTTTGCTTGTTTCTGCTTGGAACGGGAGACTTCGGCTACGGTCTTTTCTTCGGACAATCATCTGGGTCGACACACTTCCTGCGTGAATGTAGCTTGTTCCCTGCTACACAGCTGTTCTTGACGCCGGATTTTCTCTTCAACTGATCAAAACTGTCCAAGATACTTGCTCGACGTGTCCAGGCTTGAGCAAGGCTTGAGCCAATCTTAAGCCCGACTGTTACTGGCCGGCGATGGGCACACTAAATTTTTGCTGAACGTGGTCCTGACCCTCTTGCGTGCCCGAACTCACTAAGATGCCCCGAATGCACACGGTTTGTCTGTGCTTGAATCGGGAGTTCTCGACGTCCAATCAACCTTCTGCCTGGCTTCTTTTCTTCACCCTTGTGCTTCCTTTTGCCCGCCTCTCATGTAGACTCTTTTTCGAGTCCAACCCTTTGCCTGCACTCCATGCCGCCGGAGAGGACGCCCCAGTCATGGAAAAAGACGAAAAAGCACCGGGAAAAGGCCAACAAATCTACAAAAAAAGCGAAGGCGAAGGAATCCAAGGAGAAGAAGAAAAAATGTCGGTGCAGCCCCGACTGCTATAAACGGCTGGCTGGGCGCACCAGGCGTCACCATTCCGCCGCCGCCGATCCGTCTGTCTACTTGCCGTCGGAGTCTGATCCCGAGTCCGGATCGTCCTCATCTGAATCCGAGTCTGAGAGCGAATCGGAGCCCGCTCATTCCATGATACACCTCGACGTTGAAATACCCCATCACACTCCCTTTGCTCTTGACGAGAGCGACCGCGAGTCTGCGGCTTCATCCTCTGGCAACGACTCGATGGACGTGGATTCCGACGCAGACGAATCCCCTGGGTATTTTAATGTGCTGACTCCAGAGGATGAAGAACCGCTGGAGCTCGACGGATGGGCAGGTTTTGACGAGGTTCTTGATGCCGACACGCCTATCTCGCGGGACGAGATGATTGCCAAGGCGGACGAGATGATTGGGCCGGAAGGGGAACTGTGGGCGATGCGTGCGTCTCTCCCTTTGCTTCATTTTCCAAGCCCAATATTTGTTCCAGGGAACGAGACGTTGACAGATCAAGATCGAGACACAATCCGGGCATTTTGGCTGATCATGAAGTCGAATATGTCCCGCGAAACCTTCGAGCACATGCGCTATGCATTCGACCACAAGCTGGAAATCATGTCGCAGTGGGCGACCATCCACCGCGTCGCAATCCTCTCTTGTGTCGAGCCTGTTTGGTATCATTGTTGTGTGAACTCGTGTCTCGCGTACACGGGCGACGATGCCGATGCGGAGCTTTGCCGTATCTGCAAGGCTCCGAGGTACACGTCTGTTACCAATAAACCCCGACGCCTCTTTTGCTATCTCCCAATTATCCCTCGTCTTCAGGGCTACTTTCAAAACCCGAAGATGGTCCAGCAGATGCTCTATCGTCATAACTACAAGCACGAGCCGAACACCATCTCCGACGTTTTCGATTCTGTGCATTATCGCACTCTGCGACAGCAGAACGTTGTGGTGGATGGGATCGAGCTTGAACACAAGTACTTCTCGGGAAAGTACGATATTGCGCTCGGGATTTGCTTGGATTCGTATCTCCTGTTCAAGCGAAATCGCGGCGGACCTTCTGCGACCCCCATCCTGCTCCGCAACTATAATCTTCCTCCCGAGATCCAAACCCATTTTGAAAATTCAATCTGCTCGGGCGTCATTTCTGGGCCTCATGGACCAAAAGATGCACGAAGCTATCTCATCCCGTATGATGATGAGCTTGCTGAGCTCGCCGTCGGAGTCCCGACCTTCGACGCCCTCACACAGGAAGAATTTATACTCCGGGCATATAATATATTCATAATGGGTGATATCATTGCGGTCGAGAAGCTGATGAACATAAAGGGTCACAACGGATATTCGCCTTGCCGCACCTGCGAGATCAAAGGTGTCCTGTCCGGCACCATTTATTATGTGCCGCTCACCGCCCCATTCCTTCCCGGTGAACCCAAGCGCTCTTGGAACCCGCACAATCTTCCTCTTCGGTCGCATGAGAGCTTCGCCGAGGTCACCGCCAAAATCGCCGCCGCCAAAACAGTAAAACAGGCGAAAGCAGTCGCCAAATTCCACGGAATCAAGGGCCTGCCTGCTCTTCGCCGTGTTCAATCGCTGCACTACGGCAGATCATCCCCCTGGGATTTCCTGCATCTGCCCTTCGAAAACATTGGCCCAAATCTGGTCAAACTCTGGAGCGGTAAATACAAGGGCCTTGATAGCGGCATTGAGGACTATGAAATTCCCGACGAAACGTGGGATTTGATTTGGCAGGAAACCGCTGACGCCGTCAAGCATATTCCTGCTGACTTCGTTCGTGTCTTACAGAATAATCCTGCCTATTTCACCGCAGAGGCATGGTGCTTCTGGTTCCTGTACATCTGTCCAATCGTCTTGCGAGGCAGATTTCGGGACGAAAAGTACTACATTCACGCTTGTGAATTCTCGGAGATCATCAAGACTTGCATCGGGTTCAAAATCACCTACGACGAGCTTGATCGTTTGCGGAATCGGATTATCCAGTGGGTTCGCGATTATGAAGAGTGCGTTTGTGAGCATTCATTCTGTTTTCTTCCCTGTTGACACTTTAGCAGGTATTATTATCAATACGACGAGGGGCGACTTTCTGCCTGCCCGCTCACGATCCACGGCTTCATCCATGTACCGGACGATATCCAGTTCTGTGGGCCGTGCCCGGCAAACTGGACTTTTTGGTTGGAGCGCTTCTGCAGCATAATGCAGGCTGGTCTCCGTTCCAAGCGACATCCATGGGCGAACCTGAACAACCGTGTCCTCAAGCTCGCCTATCTGGAGCAGTTGCGCGCCCGGTATGACGTTGAAGACGAGCTCCCGACTCGCAAACGGGACAGGTCGGTGCTGTCTAGATCCGAGAAAGTGTACGACGGATGTGGGTTCATCGTATCGCATGGAAATGTTTATTTGACTGATTCTGGTTCTTAGATCCCAACATGATCCTCCGCGCTCCTTACAAGCGGGTACATTCACCGGACACAATCACCCGGAAGCGCATCGCAGGCTACTTCGCTGCCGTCCTGAGCAAAGCCCGCAAGAATATAGAGCCACAACTGCCTGAGATCATGCCCAGGTGGGGAAAGGTTCGTATTGCGGACGGGGATTCCATTCGCAGTGTCTCTGCTTCCGCTGATGAATCAGACGGAGAGAGCCAGCGTGATAGAATGTTCATCCGGGTGGGTCTCTCTCTTCTTCTCTTCCATTTCGTAGGCTCAACATTGGCTAGTACGAGCTGCATGTCCAAAACGATGATGACGACTGGATCCCGAGGATATTTTATGGTCGCCTCGAAGAAATCCTTGTGTGCCAATTGCCCAAGGACAAAATCTGGGGTTCCATGTCCGGCGACACACGTCTTTTGGCGGTCATTACCCCGTGTTCGACATCTGGCAAGGACGCTGCGACGGAATACACCTCCTACACCCACATGACGCAAACCATTGTGACCGACCTTCAAACGGTCGTTGCAGTGGTGGGACGGTTCAAAACTCGGGGCGAATGGGCGATTGTAGATCGAACCGGAGGCCATTTACATCCTCAGTTTGTAATCAGGGAGGATGAATATTAAGCGTCGAGTAAAGTTCTGCCAGTGAGAAGCCGTTCAGAAAGAGTGAATACAACAAAACTTGCCTGTTACCGGTCCGGATGAAACCGAAGCGATCATTCCCATCAAGGTGCGTGACAATGGCTCGACGGTGCTCTCGAGTTTGGCACTCGTTGTGTGTGGGTCTGCCGTTGGTAGACACACATTCAAACTTTTTCTATATGCATGCCCATACACCAGGATTATCCCTGAGTCCTCGCAAAGTACCCCTCGAGCTGTGCAACGTTAAGGATTTTAGGTACGCACCGTTGAAACCAAAGTCAGATTTCATGCCCACACTTAGAGAAAAAATGCTTGCTGTCACTGTGATTTTAGAAGATTTGTGACGCAGTTTCAGAATATTGGTAAGCACCCCCCGTCCAGTGCAAAATCTACAATAATATTATCTCCGGGTACCACAGGTGTCGAGGATCGGAAAATGTTATACATGTACAGAAAACATTATTCAATACAATGTAGCGAGGAGGCTCATCGGGTAGCTGCCAAGAGTGGGAGAAATTGCAGCCTACCGATGTCCTGAAACTATACCAACCAACATCATTCCTTGCTGGTTATCCTGAAAACGGCAACAAGTTCAGATCCCATCTCGGGCTGTTGAATAATCCACAAATGAGCCCTGTGAGCCACTTTGGATACGCAGAGCTCGCAACCCTGGGTTATGTCAACAAAGTTTCGGCCGGCAATCCCAACCTTGCGCAAAGTCTAACACCACATGGAAAAATAGTCCAAAACTATTACCCGAGGCTCACACCATAGATAAATGGTGGGAGAGATGTTCACATGCACACTCAATTCTGGAGGATTGGAAATCAGGACCGATAAATAATGCTTTGCCAATTGAACCCTTACATAGTCTGTGTAGAGTGTTCGCAGGGCATGAGCTCACAAATTTATTACATCCTACCTCCTGATAATACAATGGACCCATATGTGACTTTGCAAAAGGCGCTACATAACACCCCCCATGCGCAGGAGAGAAAACTTGGGTGCTACTCCGCGCTTCCATAAAAGGCAATTCTGCGAGTTGTGTCGATCAACGCGGCTTTCCGCCTCATTGTATGCACAAAGGTCGTCGGGTAGCATTTTTGTTTCAAAGATCAATGAGTCTTCGAGACTCTGCGGAATCTTCTAGGGCATGCTGATCTTTTTGAAGGGTCCCATAACCTGAACATTAAATTCACCGTTGCTTGAATGGAAAGGGTATCAAATGCGGTGCCTTCGCTTTCAGGGATTGTGACACCATTCCTCGTCTTCACCTCCTGATAAACAATCTCGAGCTACTCTGTGAGTCCTCTGAACTCCGCTTCAGGCTCCACTTCCAATATCCACAGTTTTTGAGTTTTTGCGAGGCAAACAAAGTTGTACAGCCAATCCACATGCACCGTGAAAGGTATTTTCTAACAAAATTCAGGGTCGTTTATGAGCTCTCAAATATGTGTATTAAGTGCTCAGATCTATGATATATCCTGTGGGGATAGAGATAGAGTTTTATTTCCGATTGACCACTGTATTCAGAAACCCAGGTAGATGAAGAGTACACCGACAGTTCGCAGGCAGCGAAGCATGTTTAGCAGTATACCATAGAGCTGCTAAAGTGCCGAAAACAGCCACTTTGGTCTCTCAGAGTCATATACCATGTGCGAGCAAATTGCGCGACACGATATGTCACATGTGACAATGTTACACGTGATCGCGCTTCCTCTCTCTTTACCACCATGCCGAAGACGAAAAAAGGGAAGATCGACCCACAAGAGCAGATACGGCAACTGCAGGCGGAGTCGGCTCGACAAAAAGCGCATATAGGTACGGCGCCGCTCCTCCGTTGGATCCCTGTTCCTGAGGTGTGGCGTCAGAAAACCTAGAGAAAGCGGCGCGCAAGCGCAAACACCGCGAAACCCTGATACCGCGCCCCAAAGGGCAGGCCGGGAGGAGCGCTGAGCACGGGGGCTACAACCTGCAGATAGTCATGGGGCTGGACGGCGACGACGAGCGGTACAATCGTTTGCATGTAAGTGCCGTCCGACTTTTCTGGCTTTTTCTAGGGACACTGACCTGGATATATGCGCGTTAACTCATCACCAGAGGATGGTTAAACGCTACATCCATGAATATCTGTCCGTCTTTGACTCCATTCGGGACCAAGAATCGGGTCGGGTGAGGAAAATGATTATAGCGGTGAGTCTTGGTATTCTTGCGCGTCCAATGCTTCATTTCTCCGAAGGTACGAAAAGATATCCCGTTTTTTCAAGACTTTGAAGAGGGCTGGCCTGTTCGTGATATGGCCCGAGTCTACCTCTCTAACGAACAAACTCGTCGACGCAACGACGAGAAAGCAGAACAGAAAGCCCAATTGCAAGCTGTGAGAGACGAACCTGCCCGCAAGAAAGTCAAGACCGCCCGGTTTGCCCACTCAGATGATGAAGACGAGGACGACGAGCTCGTTGCTGCCGTCCCGAAAAAGGTAGCTTCAGATCTTTCGCATGTTTTTCTGAGCTGACCGTGTGCCCGGAAGAAATTTGCTGCGAAACCCGTAAGAGCCACCGAATCCGACAATGACCACGACGAGCCTTCTTCTAAAACGATCGTAAATAAGGTCAGTTCCCATGTTCCGCGCCTTGCTCTGTGACCTTGAGATTTCTCTCAGCGGGTGAAGCGAACCGCGGCCTCGCGCACAGTTCTGTCCGATTCGGACTCAGAGGGAGCGAAATTCGAGTCCTCGAAGTCCAAGGGGCCCAAGCAAGCTGCCAAGCCGGTCAGTGGTGCTTACTTGTGTTCACTGCCCATGCTGATTGTTTTTTTGCGACCCAGAAGCCTGTTAGCTCTGACGAGAACGACTCTGAAGATGAAGATCTGCAGAAACTCATCGGACGATCGGGCGCATTGAAAACCACCAATAAAACTACCAACACAACTCTGAAAAAGGCAAAAGCGGCCACCGCAAAGAACCCCAAGGCGGTGAGTCATATGTTCTGTGAAACGACCGCGGACGCTGATAAAAAAATGCTGCGACAAGGGCGGGTCAGATTTAGAGTTCCCATATTCCCTCTTCGGTGCCGATGAGGGGTACTCGCCTTGGGAATCTGACAAGGAAGACGCACTGGCGCTCTCGAAGCCAGGCAAGGTTTGTCCATTCGAATATGCGATTATGTGCTCTTCTGATTGTCCGTAGGAAAACAAGCCGTCGCCGAAGGTCTGTGGATGGATTCTTAAGTAGCCGTGGCTAACCGTCACACAGAACAAACGTAAATCTGTATCGTCTTTGCCTGCGTCACCGGCCAAAAAGGTAATTTCCTTAACTCCCGATCCTGTTTGCTTACGGTGCTTGTGTTATCCAGCGCAAGACTGAGACTGTCCCGCGCCAGAACCTCCCGACTCCGCCTCCGAGCACACGGATTTCGAACAAGCCTATCTCTGCTAGCGCTGGCTCTGCCTCTGATGACGACGACCGAGACTCACTCACATGGGAAGACCTCCCAAAAGCCTGCCCAGCGACCATGTGTTCAGACCGACTGCCTTCAATCCCCGTTCCTCGTATTCTTGCTCTGTTTAACCGATCCAAACTTTTGACCGACGCAAATGGTCCCTCGGCAAAGGGGGCCGCTCTCGTACAACTGGAAATATGTCAGGCTATCACGCTCGAAAAACGTCGAAAAACGATTTCGCGCCTCGGCGAGCAGCGGCGCTGGCCAAAGGCGATCGAGTGGGACGACATGTTGTATCGCATGGCAGCCTTCAAGGAGGATATCTACCAACTTTTCAAAGACAGTGAGCGCCTGGAATCCTGTCCTGTCTGGCAGACTTTTTTGTTGGATATCAACTACGAGATTATCGAATTCAGTGAGTCAAGATCGAAAATAGAATATAAACCGGCCCTTCTGGGTAAACGTTGTGGATAGTAAGCTCGGATTCAATTTGCTTCAAAACACTTGTTGAAATTACTTCCACAGTTACGGGCCGCAAGGCGAATTCATCATCTATTCCTCTCTGCTCCGACTTCTATCTGAATTCGACGAGGACAGCCAGGCCTTGGAGATCGAGCTTTCCTTCACTCTGCACTCGCTCGTCGTAGGAGGCGCCGACCGTGACCAATTCGCGTATGACGATGACCAAATGACCGCTGCAAATTACCTCTCTCTGGATGACTTCATCCGATTCATTCTCGTTCCTTTTGTTGCGAGCTCACTCATCCTCGAGGATCAGCCCTCGCTTCTCACTCTTCAAGGCGCGATCTTCGAAAAAACAAACAGTCAAGAATATGGAGAATTGATGTTCCCGGAGGACATCCAGGCCAAAGCCGTCGACCGGCTCCACCAACAGAACATCCTGGCCACCAACTCCAACAAGGAAGCCAAGGTTGACAAAGTTATCGCACGGGAGAAGTCCCTCCAGTCGGCGCCCCCGAAACATCGAAAGCATTCAGATGACGATCCAGGTCCTTTGAAGGTATGCGATCTCCGCCAAAAAATGTGTAACCTGATTTCATCCTAGATTCGCCTGCCCTTACCAAAGAAGATTCAGGAACAAGAGATTACACTGAAAGATTTTCCTTCGGTATGCGTGTGTATCTTCAACGCGTCCTCAGCATCTGGCGCAGCCATAGCCTTCTTCGTCCAAGCAGAAACCGAAAGCAAAACCAAAGAAGAAGCAGGCCCAGGAACAGGTCAAGGAGGTTAAAACCAAAGGGCAGAAAGTCAGTTACCTTGCACCTGTTCAACTTTTGCGTCTGACAATCACCCAGAACGAAATTATATCGACCTACGGAACGAGGTCAAAGACGCGCACGACGCCGACCTGAGTATTCCCTCCATCGCTGTAGACTGTATTGTAACCTTACCCTGTATCAACTACTCTGCTGTGCATCAACGCTGTGTTGCTGATCCAGATGGACGTGTTTCCGGCTCACGCTCATTTTCGCGCGCTTTGGGTACTATGAATGGGTGCGTGGCTCTCTTGGGCTGCTAAATGAATCGTGGCAGAGTAGTGTGTCAGTATTTATACGTGTAAAAGGGACTTCTAGCCTACTAGAATTGTCTGCTATGTGTTTTAATTCTTCATACGACGCGAGTCTGGCGCGATGTTTGCACTTGTTTGAGCGTGACAGTAACGCGTGATACCACGCGTCTTTCCTTCACACCACCATCGTCTTATCCTCCCAACGCTTTTCCCCGCCGTTCGTCTCGGTCCTTACCACCCACGTCAATCATATGCCCTCAAATTAACCCACTCCCGCCGTTTTGGGTCCCATATAGCCCCGCATGGACCATCAAACCAGGAAATACGTGATTTTCACGATTTTCACCAAGAAGGACGCGTAAATCTATGCCAACTCAGGCAGGGGTCTTGAAACCTGATATATGGATACTAATGCATCCCATAGAGCGCCCGAATGCTTCAAAACCGCATCTGGATCTGGCTCGAGGGGTCCGAATCGGGTACAAGTGGCGCAGAGGGTGTATTGACGGTGCGTTACGTTGTTGCATGAAGTTTTCCGCGTCAAACTAAGTCTATGCGTTCTTAGGACTTCCTGGGATCTTCTTCTTGCCATACGCGCCGCCGGGAAGACTTGGGTTTATCACGAGGGTGAGTCTTGGCTGTTTTTTTCGCCGTCTCGCCTCCCGCCATTAGTCCTGCTCCCCCATCCTCAACGCCTCGCTTTCCCGCTGCTCCCCCTCCTCCTCCTATGCACCTTTCGATTCTCTCTACCTGTTCCTTTGACTCACTGATAGGAGCGCTCCTCTGATTAGACTGTATCTTTCTTTGACGCCGTGTATGTTTTTCCGAGACCGGTGCGTTGCCTGATCCTATCCGTGCAAAATTCCAACGCAGGCCACAGCACCGCCGGCCCCAGCGGCGACCTCGTGCGCGACCTCCTGCGCCGCGCCGAAGAGTATGTCTTCTTCTCTCATACTCTTCATCCCTTATCCCACTTCTCCATATCCTCACTTCGTCCTGGTCCCACCTCCACACATTCTCGCCCTTACGCACCGCTGACTCAATCGCGTTTGCTGTTTGTAGAGAAGGCGCTGCGGCGCCGCCGGGCGGCAACACCGGAAGGGGAGGAGGAGTGGCGTGGGGCGGCGGGGGACACATGTTGGGCGGGGAGGGGAGGGCAAGTGCATTTTTCCTTCTCCTTTATTAGCCTTCCCTCCCCTGCCCTTGCGCCGTCTACGCCGTCCTTCTGCTCCCTTCCCCTTTACAAACGAAGCCATACTGATGTTCCGTCAAAGGAGGCTCTCCCCAAGACGACCCCGCCGACCTCGCCTTCCGCCGCCTCACCTTCTGGCGGCAGGGCTTCACGGTCGAGGGCGGGCCCCTGATGCGCTACGACGACCCGCAGCATGCGGATGTGCTTGCTGCGATTCATTCGGGGTGTGTCTTTCTCGCTTTCTTCTACTTTCCTTCTCTTTCTTTTCTTTTTCTTTTTTGTTACCGCGAGCGCTCGGCTTTCGCACTTTCTCCCCGCCTTCCCTTCTCCCCGCCTCCACTTTGCGATTTTCTGCGTCCTTCCACTCGCGTGTTCTCTACGCCATCGTTCTCTGCAGCTTTATTCCCTCTCACTCCCTCCCCCGTCCTCTTCCCTCTCCCGGGTCCCCGCCTTCTCCCGTCACCATGCCTTTCTCCCACTCTTGCTTCATTTCCCCTTGATAAATGCGAAGCTGACACCTCGCTTTACGTTCTAGCCGCCACGCACCTCCCTCGATCCCAAACGTGCGCCCAGGGCAGCGCGTCGACGTCCAAGTCACGAAGCGCACGGAGGAGGACTGGGTGCCGCCCAAGGCCAAGCCGTTCTCTGGTGCGGGAGATCGGCTGGGGGCGCCACTCGTGGTGGAGCGCGGGAGTAGGAAGTGCAAGACGAGCGTGCAGGTGCGGTTGGCGGATGGGACGAGGTGTGTGTTCTTCCTTTCTTAACACTTTGTTCGAGGGCGAGGGCGTGTGCGACGCGTCCGTTTCACCTCCATTCGTGCGTGTGTTTTGGTTCCTACGGCGAGCTGGGGAGGACGCGAGTTCGCGGGATGGGTTGATCCGCGTCTCCGCTCGCCGGACGCGTTTTCTTTCCGTCGCTGCGCTGGGCACCTGCCCAGACTTTGCGCGACTTGATTCTCGTGTACTCCTTTTACGCCCTTTTGCGCGCAGGTCGACTTTCTCTTTCTATTTCTCTTTCTCTTCTTTCTTTTTCGTTTCCGTTCATTCATTTCTTTTCAATCGCTTCCGTTCATTCATTTTTTTTTTTTTTGCAACTACGATTCGGCGGACGCTGACGACCCGTTTCTTCTCCTTACTTCTCCTTCTTTCGCTCTTTCGCTCTTTCGCCCACCCGCTCACTCACTTGCCCGCTCACTGACTCGCTTCGCTCGTGCTGGCAATCAACGGCGCGAGCCTGAACACAATCAACCCGTACGTTCACTTCCATTGTCCTATTTATTCATCCTGATGGATTTTTTTCAGCTTGACGCCGTTGGGTCCTCCGGCTTGACATGAAATGGTGAGTTTTCTTTCTTTTTGAGGGTTGCGACGAATTCTCACCTCTCTTTGTTGGATTCAAACAACACTACGTCCTGCAGGACATTTCAGTTCCACGTCTGTCAAGATCCGTTCTCGCCGATAGGTGCGAAGTCCACGAAATGGGTCGTTCCTTCTCTTTACTTTCGTGTCTCCGGCGCTGACTTATCTTTGCCAGAATAAATCGGCTCTTTCTCTGATTTCCAGCAGATACGTTGTTCAAATGTTTCTTTTTCCAGTTCTGACCACCTCATTCTTAGTCCGTGTCGGTTCTGCCCCAAGTGCACCATCCAATGGCTGATAACTCGTGCCCGCCCTTGTTTTCTTTCGCTTGCGCCAGTGCTGACTTGTCGTTCTCAGGCTATTCTGTGTCGCATTAGCTCGATCCGCGCATTACCCACCCAAGACGATGTAGTTGTGGCACGTATAGACGGTAGATTACGCTGCCTGTGTAATATACAGTGGAATAATATTCACATTTTTGCGCAATTAATTGGCCCGTTGTAACACAATCAAATCAATTGCCCTACACCCTCGACCCAACTGCCTACACACACTCGAATCAAATGCCTGAAAGCAATTGGATCGAGTGTTAAAACACACTCGGGATTAGAGACCGTTCGGCCAAACTGCAGTCGGATCAAGTGTGTTTTTACACCGGGTTCAAGTGTGGGCTAGCAGTTGGTCCAATTGCTTTGCCACACTCGGAGCAAGTGTTTGGAAGCATTTGGTCCAACTGCTCAAACTTTCTACAGTGACGTTGCATATCGGGGCGGCAAATGACTTTTATTGCGACAAGAAATATAAAGAACGAGACGAGTTTCAGAACAAGAGGGAACACTCTTCAGACGGATAAACACAGAGACAAAGGCGATTGGTGGATTATCAGAAGCAAAGGTCCCGATTGTCAATCATGACTGCGAAAATGAACCAATGAGAAGGGTATTCCAGGACTTGAAATAAGAACGCAACGTACTCCTCCCAAAATAACGAGCGTGGGGACCATTGATACCGCCGGACGCTGCTCACGAGGAGTGAATGAGCACGGACACAAAAGAAGAAAGAAAATTGACGCACGGATGGAGGCGCTGCAGGTCTTGTCCTCCCCGCCGACACACTTCCTCACCGTCTCAGGTGGAGGCCTGAAGATTGGGTCTATGAACTGCCAGTACTCGGTTGCGCTGAGAATAGAGGAGTGGTGTTCAATACGCGGTGCGCGGATGATAATGAACGAAGAAATAGACGTACAAGTGCGCGTAACGGATGAGTCGCGGAATGATTGTGGGTACGCCGTCTGGGAAATCGGAGGTAAGACTAGGAGCAGAATGTGTAGAGGGATGAGCGGCGCACCAGATGTGTGCACGGCTGCAGGAAGACATCAAATTAATTGGAATGTTGATAAGCAAAGGTAGGGCGAACGCACCGCGGAAGATATTCTCCTCGCCGACCTTCTGTTCCACATATCGCGCAAACAACCCGTTGCCGACGCGCGGCTGGCCTAAACAATATTTGCGCTCAGTATTGAACAACGAACTTGAGGTTGAACATTTACCGAATGTGTAGAGTTTGAGCATCATGTCTGGAAGTGCGGCCTTGAGCAGTGGTGCAGCAATCGAGGCGATTGCGCCGCCCAAAGAGTCTCCTTAGTTAAACCCTAAACCGAACAGAAACCGCATCGAATAGGACGTGGAAATACCTGTGACGACAACACGGTACGTCGGGAACTTCTCGAGTTCGGCGCGCACAATGACAAAAAGATCTTCGCCAATGTCCTCGTACGCATTCCAGAAACCACGGTGAACGCGCGTCTGCGGCTGCGGCATGCGGTCGGGTAAATCAACAGGAAGGAGGTAGATCTTGGCGTCTACGAAATCGGCCCACTGGCGTTAGAAAAGGCAGATAAAGATAGACGAACAAGTGCGAACCAATGATCGCCTCCTCGAGGCTGAAGGTCCCGCGGAAGGCTACGATAATTTCCTGGCGCCCGTCGTCGCGCGCGATGAAGCCTCGCGTGCGGTTTCGATCAAACTACCAGAAGTACCATGAGTTCAGGATCGGGTAAAGACACGAGAGTCCGACAGATTTAATGAGCGTGTTTCCAAGCGGGTTGAGACATTTTCGGCGGTATGCGGCAGACGAGTATTTAGTGTAGAGAACGAGGTCGTCGTAGAGCTCCGGGGAAATAGCGGGCGAAGTTACAGGCGGCGATGCGAACACGGTTGAGAGGAACAGCAGAGCAAGAAGAAAGTAGGTTAACGAAAGTGAGTTCATGGCGCGTGCGCAGGAGGCGATGGTGGCACTAGGGAAAGAGCCCGTTGAGCGAGAGCGAGCCTGCCTGGTTTTATAGCGACCTCAGACAGAGATGACTTTAGAAGCAACTCAGATCCGTGAGCACGTTTGCGCAAATGAGGCTTTAGAACATCACTTTGGCCTGTGAAACGCCGGGAAAAAGGCTTCCATTGCAGCGGAGATTATGTCTGACACGCAGATGCGTCCCGGATTATCGATGAATTCAGTCGCTGAATTTAACACGTCAGGACAAGGCTCTTCTTTGTCTTGTTTCCGAGGCTGGAGATTATTGGTAATGAATTTGGGGCGGATATGGGCACAAGTGCGCGGAATTGTCGGCATTTTCCGATGGCCTATGATGGCGATGTATACGCTGCGAAACCGCTACCTAGAAAAACTCCAGAGTCCAGTAACTGCTGCATGAATTATGATCAAGAACGGTCCCAAGCCCCGAGCCATGGTCTAGCTGCTTCGCCTAAGCACCAACGGGAGATCTCGGGATAAGAAAAGGAGATGTTAAGCGTGCATCAGCAAACACTGTTTTGCCTGGTAGATTTGGGTCTACGCTACAGTCTCCCGGTAGCGCTGGTAGCAGCTGCATACAACCCGGTAGCGACTGGTAGTGCTGGTAGCATTAGGATTGGGCTTGGTAGCGCTGGTAGCTCTGGCAAGTAGCCCAGTAGCGCCTGGTAGCTTTCACAGGTAGCCTAGTAGCGTCTGGTAGCGTTCACAGGCAACCTGGTAGCATCTAGTAGCTTTGGCAGGCAACCTGGTAGCGCCTGGTACCCTTGTCAGGCAACCCAGTAGCACTCAAGTAGCATGGGTAACAGCATGTAGCAATGAATCAAATTCACATTTTTCCACATGACTACAGCACTGCATGTGAGGACTGTAACCTCAACCCAATTCACTTACTTGAATTTTAATCCAGGCAATATTTTGTGCCAGCTTCTACAACGAGGTGACATAGCTTTTCCTCAGACTGAAAGTTATAAATCTGGAGAAGAAACAGACTTGAAGACACTGCCTCAGTTCTGCGCAACTCAGTAAGGTATCTATATCAGTTTAGCATTAAGAAATAGTAACGCTACAGACGTAAGTAACCAACACAGTGCATTCAGATCGAGCCAGTCCAAGGTCATATGTTCGCCACAATTGATGCCACTTCAACAGCTCTTTAGTCTACAGTCCTAAACTAGGAAGCGCAACAAACGTAGAAGCGCAACACGTGCGTTTCGGCTGTTCAGTCACCTCAAGTATGCACAGAATTTTGTACAAACACACCACAGGATCCCCTCATGAGGCCTATACAAAGATCTGGGCAAAAAGTCGCCGTGGCGATCGAAAAATAGCCATGTTTGTTTGGCGTGTGAACAGCCCAATCAGCAAATGATCGCCGTAAAGCTGGAGATTTTTTTTCTGGCCGTCCGATTGCAAGGTTACCCAAGACTCTTTGGGACCCCGATGACGACTGTGAAACTTTCTTTCAGCGAATTATGGGTCTGGGAGGCTCATTTGGCCTCACAAAGTCGTTGCGCTTCTACGTTATTTGTGCAGATTTGGGTGCGCGGCAAAGATCGGCCTCGTTCTCAACAACTAAGCACTCTGACACCTAGGTGTAAGTTGTGGCATGGATTCAGTATCCTGACGGTCCATTTCACTACTTAGACTAAGTGTTATCGTCAAGAATTGGCCGAGATTAGTGACGTTCAAAGCAAACGGCTTAGCGCTTATGCTTAGGCCGCTTACTGCTTAAGATCATGTGCCTGTGACCAGAGTGATTTCCTTTTTGGTTTTTTGCCTCGTCCCACCCTCGCCTGCGACACGTCTCCCGTGCTACACTCTCATCCTAGATACACCTACGCTCTTGGAGGTCCCTCTTTATAATGGCACGGAAGAAATCCACCCTCCCTCCCATCTCATGGACCAAGGACAAGGGCGAGCTAATCTGGCAGATGCTCGCCGAGGTGGAAAAGCCCGCATCCCGGCTGGTTATTTTGGGCAAAAAGGACACTTCCGAGGTGCGAGAGCTATTCCGAGCCCCTTCTGAGCACTCGAACCCAAGTCCTCGTGTCTAGAATTCATCGGGAACGTCGAAAGCGTCCGCTTTTAAAGCCATCGGAAAGGTGATCCTTCCTGCCGAATGCGCTATCGACGAAGACGCCGTCGGAAAGCGTGTTAAGCTCAAGTACGAAGAGTGCGTGATCCAACATTTCTTTTGTATCTTTCTGACGGTTGCCAGTGTGTACGCTACGTACAAAAAACACGCCAAACGGCTTCGTCAAACCGGTGGCGGATTGGGCGGCAATGACGACGACGAGGACGAGAGCTTGCATGAGTATATGTCCTGCTACATCCCCACCGACGGCCCCGATGGAACGACCACCGCCGACGTGAAAAACTTGTGGGGTATGTATATTCTCTAAGTTCTATGCGAAGTCTTATATAAATTACAGACCAGATCGTTAAAGACTTTCCCTTCTTCCCTGTCTTCCACCGCCTCTACAGCACACGCCCTAATGTGAATCCGCCCGTTATCATCACAGGTGTCGGTCCTGCAGGGCGCAAAATCGTTCACCTTCAACCTCCGAGCGGAACTGCACGCTTTCCCGACCACCTTATTGATCCTGCCTTGATAGGTCTCACTGCTACTCCGACGCGGCCCGCTGGATCCCCTGCCGGCTCCCCTGCTCGCTCTCCGTTCCACTGGTCGCTGTCACCGTCACCTGTGAAGCGCACACCAATCACGCGTAGTCCGCTGAAGGAGAACCGCGAGCCAACGAGTTCCAGGCCTCGAGTCAAGACCGAAACACCGCTCTCGGCGGCGATGCTTCGCGCACGCCAAAACGTCAAGAAGATCCCTGCGAAGCGGTCATTGGAAGACACGCTTATCAGCTTGCACGAGTACGTCTGGTTTTGAATTCCTCTGTGTATCTCCTGCTAATCAAGTCCCAGACACACCCTCAAACAAGCGACGCAGCGTGCGGCTCTCCAAGATCAGCTTGCCCAGCGCCGTCTCTTGCTCGACGAGAAGAAGGCGCTGACGGACATGTTGCGAGAGGGTGCATACAACAAGGAGGAATTCCGTATTGAGCTCGCAAAACTTGAGGCGGCCTATGCAGTTGCAACGGAGCCACCCCCTGCGAAACGGGCTCGGCTCTCCAACGATTCTTCTAGTGATGTCGAGGTCCTTTGATTCTCTAATAATTAACCTTCACCTTCCATAAAACTGTTTACAATTTCGTAGTATTTACATCCCCCTTGCGGCCATTAGTTCTGCTGTTAATCGAACACGTTTCTGTTCACCCGCATCTTCAGCGTCCTCTCCAAGCGGAACATCCCTCTCCCCACGATCCTCCTCTTCCTCTGCGCGCCCGTGCTCATTCCCAAACGCTGCGCCCGCTTCCGCCCCCTCTACATCGATGATGAGGTTGTGTAAAATCATTGCAACATTGACCCAGCGTAGGGCCTTGGCGTGGTCATCGCCTGAGTTGATGTGGACCCGGAGGCCACGTAGAGATTGCCAGCGACCCTTGATTGCGCCCATGCAGTGCTCGGAACGAATTCGGAGATGGGACACTGTCTTATCGAACAGCATGTTCTCCGGAGTAAGGGCCGCTGGGCGTTTGTGAACAGGAATGGTGCGAGAGTTGAGAGTATACGCAGAATCAACCCATGCAAATTCCTCGCCTTGGAAAAACCACTCCGGGTGAAGATAAGCACCAGTCCATTCGAAAGCAACGGAATCGTGAGCAGAACCAGTCATCCCGAGCGAACAGTCGACAATCCTGAGATTGGAAGGCACATTCCCGATCTGTTTCACCGTCAGAACAAAATACATAAGTATCACTAGCACGCACCTGGACATTTAACCCGTAATTTGCTTTGCGGGTGTAGTATGCCTCTCCATTAAGCCCCGGTTTAGCATACAGGACGACGATTGTTCCGTCATACATCACCCAGCCTTCTCGCCATAGACCGACAAAGCCCAGATGGTCATCGATCCATCTCTTCTCCACCTCTTTCTCCTCCGGCGTCAAACGGCGTATGAATTTATCGTGCAGTTTCTCGATGGCGCTGAAGCAGCGGTCGGTAAAGAGCTCGACAGTGCCAACACCAATTCCAGCGACACGCGCAACATCTTCGACAGATGCAGCATTCCCGTAGCGCCCGAGTCTGTATAAAGTAACAGAAAGCTGGATGTCGACAGGGGTCTGAGGGGTGGAGGAATTATTATGAAAGACCTCATCATCTTTGATGAGTTCCAGGATGACATTGAAGACGAGGGGCGAGACACGCAGCAGTTTAACGAAGTGGGGGTGGAGCGCTGGGTCCTGTGCATATTCCCATGCGATATGCAAGTTTCCGGCCTTTGGAATGTTGTTTCGGGCCCGTAGATAACGCGTTTTTTCGATGGCTCGAAGGGCGATGACATCTGCAGTGAGATTCGCGAGGATCTGGTCTAGTGCTTGGCCTGCGTCGTCCTCCGGCGGCGAAAGCGCGTCCCGAAGAACCATATGTGTCAAGTAAACCTGCTTGACTTTGTCGTGGTAGGTCTGTTTCGGCATGGCTAGAGGGAGGGAAGGGGGGAATGGTAAGAGTCAGAGCAGGCCCGCATGCCTATCGATGGCTTCGATGGCTTAATCGATGCAGAAACCCGTCCGCAAGCAGAAGATCATTGAATTGATTGAATTGATCTACGTGATCAAATTTGTTACAAGGTCACAGGCACCTGACCGTAAGCAGTAAGCGGCCTAAGCATAAGCGCTAAGCCGTTTGCTTTGAACGTCACTATTAACGCCTGCCAACTTCGATGTTGCGCTTCCTAGTTTAGGACTGTACTTATAAGATGTAATACCATAGAATATATTTTCGTTCACGCAAGGTCCTCAGTTCGATTCCTGAAACACACAATATTTCCGTAGCAGCCATTAACCCTAGAAACATATCAACAAGTGGTCAGAACGGAAGAGAAAGGCGAAGCGGATTTTTCTTATTGTATACACGAATACATTTTAATACAACCCATTGCAATCCCAGCAGCATGGTAGCTCTGGTAGTTGTGGTAGCACCAGCTACCAGGCGCTACCAGGCTCCCGTATCAGGGGACTTGGCCCCTGGTCTACCACAGCTACCAGTTCTGTGTAGCGCTACTCGGCCATGGCGTTTTTTGCTGATGTGCTAGAGTCGGGACTGCATCCACAGGCGTCCGGAGAAAGTGGGAGGAGGCGAGGGGTGGAAAAAGATGGCATCAATGACCAACGCTGTACAAGCAGCGGAATGATCCGATACCTTGCCGATGCCTCTTGTCTTTCTGACTTCACCACACCTTGCACCTGAACATCGTTATCACAACGGCGCCATCTTTTCGACTGATTCTTTCGTCGAGGAGTTGACCGATGATTCTCACGCGGAAACGGGTCTGGATAACTGACCAGATCCCAGCTGTGGTCACCTGGTGACGTGGTCGGCATATAAGGTCCAGAGCCTGAGTTTCGAAGTCAAAGCAGCCCCCACTGCGAACAATCATGTCCACATACAAATCTTTCGCCGTGGTTGGAGGGGGGCTAATCGGATTACCAATCGTCGCAGAATTGGCTTCCCGCGGTACCTCCGTTGTCCTCCTCTCCCGGCCGGGCTCCCCAAAACAGCGCCTTCGACGGTCAACGTAGTCCACGTCGAATATAGCGAAACTGCTGCAGTCGCCGAAATATTCAAACATTACAAAGTGGAGGTTGTAATCGCAACCTTGAATAGATCCGCGGCCTGCAAAAGCCCTTGGCGGACGCCGCTAAACTAGCTGGAGTCAAGCTTTTTGTGCCGGACGAGCTCGCAACGCCAACGGACAGTGAGCCTGCGGGGTCGCACAATCCAGTTGCGGGGATCGGGGACAAGGCCGAGGTAGCAGGTACGAATTTTATTTCGGCGCTACATGTACCTCTCCAGCCTCCAGCTCACGAGATTTGGCAGAAATTTGAAATCCCAGAATATTCCTTCGGCCAGGACTTTTGTACGTCGCGAATGACCAACCCTTTGCGTCCTAACCGAGATCGCAGACCGGGCTGTTCATCGACTCCATTGCATGGCTTGTGGTATTCCGACCACAGGAAAATCAGAATCATCGGCGAAGGCAACGCACCTGTATCGTACACCTCCGTCACCGACATTGCAGGTGCATTTCCTCCTGAAAGGGATGTAATTGTCATGCTCACGATTCCAGGGTTCGTGGCACGCATTTTGACAACTTTGCCGCCCTCGGGGCTCGAGAATCGTATTTTCCGTATCCAAGGTGACCGAGCGAGTCTGAGCGCCCTCGGACCAGTCTTCAATATCTCGGTGGAGCATCTCGATCGAATCCCTGGGGAATCCGGTGAGTGAAAACTGAGTTGTTGACACTCCTCGCCAGCGGGGCAGGCAGCACAGGCTGGGATGAAACGAATAAAGTGGAGAAGACGGGGAGCGATGGTGCGGGTAACGCGAATACGCTGTGGTCTGGTTACAAGTGGGGAAGCACCAGGGAGGTACTTCACCTTTGATATGTAGGGTTGAACCAAGGTTGGAACGTTCTTCGTCGCGCGCGCGTACTTTCCATAACGCAGACGGGAATAATTTGTGTGTATTACCCTCTACGAACTGTGCAGCATCGGCGAGGCGATGCAGAGGAAGCTCATAGGCCATTGGACGGGCAGATGTGAATTTAAGAACAGAGTTACATGGGGAGTCGTTACGGAAAGGAATTGAACTAGGGGTGTGAATCATCGCTGGGATACAGCCTCATATGTAATTACACCGCTTGGACTACGGAATATGTGTGAGTAACTGCAAGACACACGCGGGGAAGGCAAAGAGGTATCGGGGTCGAGATTACCAGTGGGGCCGCGTCAATCCCAGCTCGGCAAATTCGAGCGTTGCGCATACGACCGAGTATAAAGCGCGGCATTGCCCCTTTGGGTTTCCGATTTGGGAGTAGACCTGTTGGGCGCATCTTGATGATACCGGTGGGCCTGCGAGCCGGGATCCTGGATAAAATGTCTCGCGCGCTTTCGAAACGGCGCGTCCGGGTCTTCTGCCGAACTGGTTGGGAAGGGCCGGGTACGGCGCGCTACAATGCTCCATGAATTTGACTGCAAAAGAAGCGGTACGAATAAACTTACCTTTCGTTGCTGGCTCCGTGAGCTGCGAATCAACCTTAAGACCAGAATCATGGTAGCGTCGTAGGACTGTTTCGCGTATGCGGTGGAGATCTGCAGCCAAAGCTTCACGCTCGGTCGCATCGGCCTCGGCGTTCAATTCCGCCCGGCGCTCCGCAACGAACCTTTTCTTACTGGCATCGACCTGCTCCGACCACAACAATCTGAGTGCCTGCTTCGCCGCCTTCTCGCCCGCCTCCGCCTCCCTGCGAGCCGCTTCTGCTTTTTTACGGGCCTCCTCGGACGCCTGCAGCGCCTGTCTCGTAACCATGTAGCGCTTCTCCGCACTCCTGCGGCGACGCTGTTCAGCCTCGAGCGACTCTTCCATGGCGTTGAACTCTGTCATCTTCTCCGAAACAGCTGTCGCACGAGCCTCCGCCAGGTCGCACTGCGCTTTGAAGGAGTTCTGCAGGGACACCGGCTCACGGTAGCCTTGGAACGTCTTGAGGGAAGCTTTCATCTGGTTGTGCTCACTGCTGAGCCTTGACGCTGCCTTTACCGCGTGCTGCAGCGCCGCGTCCAAAGTGAGATCTGGGCCCGCAGTCGGCCTGAAGAGCGCCGATATGTAGCCCTTCTCTGATCGTCAGACGGGTATTCAGGGAATGAGCATTGAAAATCGTACCGATGATTCCTCGTTGTTCATGTCGACTTGATACCACCAATCAGTGCGACGACGAGAGTTGGATAACTTGGGTTGTCGTCGGTTGAAACTTGAAGACTAAGTTGGAAGTCGTTTCGACTAGGGAGATTTCCAAACGTCAGCGGAAGAAGGGAAGAAGATGGTGAGGTGGCGAGAGATCGGAAAGACCAGCGCGACAGCGGCAACCAATCGCGAATGATTTGCACAAGAAGGCAGAAGCTCGGCAATTGCCGTTCGTCCCGGCTTCACGTGACAAGCACGTGGTCTAACGACGTCGTCCCCAGTCCTGCCACAGTGCCAGTGCCAGTGTATGGTTCACGTTGCGTAGACCTGCATGGTAAAAAGGAAATGAAGTCGATTGCTTGTCGGGTGGCGCGCGATATTCTGGCTCATGTTCGACCTACAACAGCGTAAGACGAAGTCGGAGGGATTTCTAGACTCCATCGTCCTCGATGTTCGATCAAGGACGTTCACTGGAAAGAAAATCAACCGTGAACTGCGTGCGATATGAATCAACCCACAGCCGGACTGCTGTTATATATGGCGGATATCTGCATCAATTCTCAGCAGAATTCAAGGAATGTCAACTGTACTTGAATAAATCTCGCCGCATTCAATCGGCGATGATTAGAGGTAAGACCGCTTCAATTCCAAGGGGAGACATTCGTTGCAGTGTTTTCTGTTCTTGTGTGGCGTTGAAACATTATCTGCGACATAATGGACACTAATCTCATTAGTATCCCTGTCGCTGGCGCTGAGCAGGAAACGCTCACTGAGTATGTATGCGCGACGTTGGGTATTTGCGATAATATCAACAGGATTGCTAGAGGTAAAGCGACCTGTTGGTGCAGAAACCGGGGAGGGTATCCTATCTAAATAGTGAGTTAAATACTAGTTATGTGCCGTAAAGTACGTGCGGGAATAATTTGGAGATTTTGAGTTCGATGATACATATACGAAGGGCGATTGCTCTCGTCATGATCCGACCCAACATATTAAGAAAGCAAGCAAAAAGCGCTTACCAGAAGAATGAGCCATTCGTGCGGTAGATATCAGTGCAAGTAATCCAGATAATTACCCCGCGACTGCTGAATGCGTATGAGGACGGTGAGGTCAGCGTGTCGAGGAGGGGCGCCACTGTGGTAAGCACTGTGCTGGTAGGACGTCAAGAGGCAACTTGCAAGAGCGGCCAAGGGGACCAGCCACCAAGTTCTTGCCAAGTTCGCACTAACGAGTGGGTAGGCAGCGGACGTCGCTAGATATTGCGGGAGAAAGCCACGCAAACCACTGGGGACAACGGGCCAAAGAGGTAACTGTGGTGGACGTGGTAGTTGGTGGAAGCAGTTGGCGGCGGTGCTTGGCTGTGAGCATGTATGCTTTGTTCGTACTACATGTATATTTGACTTTGTAATGCAAAAGGAACTAGAAGTGCAAAATGTCGTTTGGGCTCGCTTTTGCACCGTTTTCCTCCGGATGTGTCCCCAGTGAAAGCGGCATAGGTTCACTCTCAGACTGCCTGCAAAGAATTAGTGAAAAGGTCCACGGATTGAGTATTATGGACATGCCGAATCGACTAGTGCTTTGATGGGGCACTTCCTTGACATCTCAGCAATCAAAATAAATCCGTACTTCGTCTCCCATTTCCTTATTGATGTTTTTGACCGCGTTTTTACGCGTTTTCTTGTCCTTGTCGGCCTCGGTGATCAAGAGCCGGGCCCTGAGAAGCTCGGCGGCGGAGATATTGCGGCGGGGGCTGAGGAACGGGAGGCGGGGGAGCGTGAAGACGGTGAATGATGGGAGAGAGCAAATTTTCAAAGTGCGCTTTGACGTGCCGAAATTCGCCGTCGCCTAAAACAGTAGCGTAACACCGTGACCTCGCTCAAAACTAAATCGAAAACTGAATCGAAAACCGACCGAAAACCGGGTCGAAAACTCTACTGAATGACCCTATTGTACCAGCGACGAGCTTCCGAGTTGAGTCGGGCACAAAGAAGCTGATTGAAAATTGTCTGTGGCCCGGGCTCGGATCGGACGATATTGGCGCGTGAGCACCAAGAACTGTTGGAAGGTTGGGTCGTCACACGGGTAGCGCCAGCAAAGGATGTATAGTCGCAAGAACGGTACGGGGGGTACAGTGCGATGGGGGATAAGAGCTAGTGTAGTTAGGACGATGCGCAGAAGATATACGAAGTGATACAGATCGCGCAGTAGCAGACAGAGAGGGGGGAATGATGGGAGACTAACGAGGACGCGTGACAGGCCTATTTCAACAAGAACATCCGCCGCCAGGTTTCCTCCGGGACCTCCGTCAGCTTCATAACTAAGCTCAGAATCGAACCAAAACTAAATTACTGCAATTTGAGGTGGGATATTGGTGGGATAACAGCAACTGAGCTTCGATTGAGATGTTGCAAACAAGTCACTGTGTCCCGTGTCAGGCTCGGTTCGGACGATACACCACCGGCACATCCAATCTGCCGCCGATTCTGTGAGCGCGGCAAGTCCATCTCGAATCGAATGAAGATTATAATTAATACTCGCCCGCCGTAAATTATCTCCCAGGTCCCCGACCTAGTTGAGTGCGTGGAATTCAACCTCTGATCGTCGGGGAGGGGAAGTGAGATGTGATCGAGACGGCGAGACCAAAGGATTGTGCCATAGGGTCGGTTCGAGTGAGATTATCTGCAGGCATTGGGCAAAGCATCGTTGACAGTCACCACTCCTTTACATTTATCTGTTGCAGGGGCGTACACCGCCGTCCGCGAAATTCCTGTTCTGTTTCAAGTTCTAGAAGCATGGGGAAGGAGACGCGAATTCTTACCGAGGTCCGATACCGAGTGGTCGTTCAATCGTGGATGCCGTGGAACATTGATCCAGAAAAGAGAGCCTGTCATGGGCAAGCTCTGGTTTAATGATCGAAATGTGCGGGTATTCAGGTAGATATCGACATACGGGTATATGTTGCAGTTCAGTTGCAGGCGCCGGTGTGCCTTTTTCGAGCTGTCTGTGAACTCGGCGATAGCCACTGAGAAGTTTAATAGTTAGCTAGTCGCAAAGACGCAAGGAAATGGCGTACGAGGAATTACAACTATATGGAGTTGATATGGAGTGTTCAAGTGCGGATTGGATCTTGCCTCTGCGTTGTGATGCAGAATATCATACAAAGAAGAAGGAAAATCCAGCCACAGATGCTATTGCTATCGCCTAGGTTTGCATCGAACGAGCAAGAAGTGAAGAGACTGGTAGCAACCGCGGACCACCCACCACTGTGCGTGCTTCCCGAGATATTGAAGCAAGGCAAGAAGATGAAGGTTTGTGAGGCCTTGTTCGCCCTTGCTCTGAGATTCACGTCCGCCGTGACAATGCCCTTCCCCATTTGAATTCTTTTGCGCACGGAAGAAACAGAATTCAGCCGAGAAATGCTATCACCCGGGCTGGCATTAAACGAGGAGGTGGTGCCAAAAAGTGTGAACAACCAGACAGCAAGATAATTGGTAGCAACGACGGACCATCCGCCACTGGGCGATCTTTTCGGTATTTGGAAGTCTTCAGACCACCGATCAACGTTGGGAACATTCAAGAACCAACAAGAAGTCCCAAGAATCGACATGATGAATACCAAGTACCACAGAGGATATGCTTTGCATTAACATTTGCGCCAGTGAGAAGGCGACCCATCTTGTCGAGATGGTGGTTGAGGGCAGAGGGAAGGCGGCAATCACCGGCTTCCCCAACCCGATGTGGCTCTGTTTGGCTCCACCCTTGCTTCCGACCACTGCCACCGTGACAACACCGCCATTCGCGAAACAGGTTTGTCAATCCACTTGGAATCAATCCGTGAATCGTTTGGAAGATGGCTCAACCTTTCTCCAACCCAGTCGCCAGTGCTCGTTGCTCGTGCAACATCTGGTCCGCCGTGATCTCAGCCGTCGCCGAGTCCTCGGTTCCCCAGCGCACTGACCATCACACCGATTCTTGGCCGTGCCGCGAGGATGGCCACATTGGATAGACAAGAAGACCGTGGGGCTGGGGAGCCACAGCTAGAGCAAGGACATGAACGAAAATGTCAAGAACGAGAGCAAGAACAGCCGAGATCGCCCGGCACAACGGCGGCGACGCGCACCGGGTACAAGGGAAAGGCACTACGCTCGTGGCCACAGCTCCCTCCAGAAGTTATTCGGTGCGTTTGTCCCCGTTTACTTTCATTTCCTGTCTTTTCTTTCCGCTATTTTTTGTGCCTTTCTGCGATCAGTGGGGCTTCGCGGTGCTCTCTTTCGTCCTCTTGCGCTTGCATCCACGGGTATTCGGGTTGGTGCGGACGAAGACGAGGTTTATCGGGTGGCGCCACATTGTGCTTCACCTTGTCTTGCGGCGTTGTCTCCTCCTATTTTCGCTCGTGCTGTGGCGATTGCGTATAGCGGGGGTGGCCCTGGGACGCTTCACCCCGCATACCATATATAACTTCATTTGCTGCATCTCTCCTTCACGTGTCGCTGGCCTATGGTCCACCGCGCCCTTGTCCTGCGCTGATTTCGATGCTTGTCGGAGTCTTGGATCATGTCCGTCCCGCTGTCGAAGCCGACTTGCTTCCTTTTTTTTTTTTTTTTGTGTGTTTCCTCCCCTTTTGGATGGTGCTGCATCGCGCCCTTGCGTGCTGCAACGCCTCCCATGCTTCTCGGGGCCGTGATGTCAAATTGGATATTGGCAGATTTTCCGTGTCGATTCTTCCATTTTGTGGGTATACAATCGTGTCGCGCGTCGATGGAGGGTGCTTCATGCCGCGCCCGTCTGCGCGCCGACTTTCTTGTCCTGAGGGGTCGGTCGTGGACGTCGAAGCTGAAGAACACATTGGCTGGACATTTTCCTTCGCGTCTCGCGTCGATGGCGGCGCTGTATCGCGCCCTCGTCCTGGCCCAAATTATATCCCTGCTGGAGGCGTGGACGATGCGCGTCACGCCGGTGATGCTAATTCGATTTTCGCCACCTCTCGCGTTTCTTCTCCCTTCTCGCCTTGATTCTATGTAGCTCCTGCTGCCATGTCTCTTAGAGCGGTGGCCGACTTGCGTCGTGCCCTCGACGACAGATTGACTTTCGTCCGTTTTTTTTTCGCGTCTTTGGGCGTTTCCCCCCTTTCATGACGGTGGCTCCGGCCCGTGTCCTTCAAGCTTCCCAATCGCCGGGCCATCCCCCTCCTTACCCCGCTGCATCTTGGGTCGAGGGATCGTGTCCGCATCTGTTTTTGCTCCATTTCGGCTTGAACGTCGATGGCGGGGAGTCGTTTTGCTTCCTTTGGCGTTACCATCTCGGAACGCGCGTTGCGTTTTGTTCCCCGCATTGGTGTGCTGTATATTTGCCGCTGCTCCCTACCCGCATCGCGTCCCCTTTTTGGGGCCAATCTTCGTCCGTCCTTGCGGCGTTCCTTGCCCCGCTTTGGCTGGGCGGTGTCGTAACGCGCGCCGCGTTTGGCTCGTGCTCGATATCAGCGGACTTTTCCATCGATTATCATCTGGGGATCGTCGCGTGTACACAGACGCGCTTTTGAGGCTGGAGGGGAGATCGTGCGCGCGCGAAGCTACGAGCTGCATTTGACTTGTGAGGCGCGCGATGGGTTGTTTCGGTCTCGAGGAGATACACACTCTCCCCGCCCGTCGTGCTCGCATTGGGCGCGTACGGATCCGCGGCGGTCCGTGCGGCTAGCCCGCGTTACTTCTTCTACCTCTTCACTCTTCCTATTCTTGCTTTTCCGTCTCATTCTTTTCCTTCCCTCACCCCTTCACCCGACGCAAACGAATAAATGCTAATCCCTCCTCCCCTCGCAGACTAATAGCAACCTACTACCTACACACCCTCCCCGCTTCCCTCCCGCTCCCCGCTCCGTGGGACGTCGAGGCGCAAATACAAGCCCTCCAATCTGCGTCGCAAGCCCCACACGCGCACACCGAGCGCCAAGGGTTCCTTCCGTGGCGGGAAGCGCGGATGTACACGCTGATACGGGACAGCAAGGGCTTGGAGCCGTTGATGTGCGTGTGTCCGCAGTGGGGGGTTGCTGGTCAGTTTTCTTCCTTCGTCTTATTTCCTTCTTACGCCTTTTTTTCGGCGTTTTCCCCCCGCGTGTTTTTCCGCATTCTCGCTTTCCTCCGTCGATCTGTGCTTTCCTTTTTCTTCCCGTCTTTTTGCGGGATAAAGAGCTAACGAAATTTTTTGTGTGTAGTGGAGTACCACGATTTTTGGCACGACGCGATTGGGATTATCGACCCGACGGGGACGAGTCCCTTTCCGACGCATGGACACGGCTCGCACTCGTCCTTAAACCCCGCGCATCATACCACGGGCTCGCACTCCTCCTCAAACCCCGCCCTCGGCTCGTCCCTCGCCCCGCCGCCGTCGCCCTACACCCACTTCCGCGCGCTGCTCACGACCGCGTGCGTGCCCTGCCTCATCAACACCCCACACCTTCCGCTCGGGCTGCACCGCGCGGTGCGCACGGTGCGCACGGTGCGATTGGGGGTCGTGGGGGTTTGTCGGGAGGTCAGTCGCGTTCTCCTCATCATTCTAAATCATATCCTCATATCCTCATATCCTCTCCATCCCAAATCGACGTACTTACTGATATGATTTTTAGCACGCGGAGCGTAGACGGGCCCGGTGGTGCGGGGTGTGTCTGTGGGACGGGGAGGTCGTGCGGATGGGAAGGATGGAGGCGCTGAGGGTCGCAAGGGACGGGGTGCACTTTGCGGAGGGCGCGTATGAGCGCGCGCGGTGGGCGGCGCATGCCAATATTGGCGCGCACTCTACCAACCCCGCGGTAGAGCACGCCGCCGCGGTCGTCGAGCACGCGCGCGTGCGGCTGGCGTGGGCGGAGGACGAGGTGGCGCGGCTGCCGGCGGGGGACGGCGTGGTGCTGGAGAACGAGGACGGAGACGGAGACGAGGGGGCGTTTGCGGGGGTCGTGGCGACGTGTCGGGCGTGCCGCGCGGAGTGGGTGTGGAGGGAGGCGGTGGTGGTGGCGCGGGTTGCGCGGGATCCGACTGCGGTATGTTTCTTTGCTTTCCCTTCCCTCCCGTTTCCCCTCCTCTGCTTCCATGTGAAGTGAAACACACGGGCTGATCGTGATTTCGCGCAGGTCACACACGGGCTTCCCGTCCCCCCGTCCGCACTGCTCCCCACGCCGGCGCGCGGGCCCGACGACCTCCTCCGCGCACTCGGTATCGATATCCCGCCCGCCCCCTCCCTCTCCTCCCACACGCCATCCTCCTCCCTGGGCCGATACAGCGACCTCTTCAAGCCCGAAGACTCCGTCGTGCGCGCCGTGCTCAACGCCTTTGTGGAGCTCGGCGAGGGCACGGTGCACCACGTCGTCGTCGTTGCGGGGGAGCGCGGGTGGTTGCGGGCGAGGACCAGATGGGAGGAATTGATGCAGCAGGCGATGGCGGCGCGGAGGTGGGGGGATGGCGTTGGTGCCGGGGCGGGGATGGGGGCGGGAACGACAACTGCGCTTGTACACGGCGCGACACCTGATGCACAGGCGCAGGAGGGTCGAAGGGGGAGGGGACAGCAGCAGCAGCGGGTGGTGCTTGTCACACGGGAGGAGCGCGAGCGCGAGCGAATGGAGAAGGACCGACGACGCCGCGCGCGCTCTGCTTCGCTCGAATCCGTCGATCGGCGCTCCGCAGACCCCCACGCCTACGCTAACAACGCGACCAACGCCGCAGCGTACGCACGCGCGGGCTACACCACCACCACCACCACCGCGTCCGAGTACCACGACTACGACCTCGACGACGACTTTGACGAATACGACTACGACTCGGAGCTCGATTCGGATATTGATTTGGAGATGGACGAAGAGGAGGGCACGGTGGCGTTGGAGATGAACGTCAAGGAGATGGCGCTCGGCGACTGGGCGCGGGGGAGGATATTGGATGGGGCGTGGGCGGCGCCGGCGGACGTGTATTTTGGGTATCGGGTTAATGGGTTAGGTGGGTTTCTTCCTCTTTCTTGCGCAGGTAGAATCACAAGCTGATGCTTTGCTAGATCCAGAAACCAGCGTGCGCGCCGTGCATCCTGTGTCGTGGGCCGTCTCGCAGCCGCCGTCGCCCCCGCATTCGTCCTCGGCGTCAGCCTCTCTGCCAACGCCCGCAGCGACGGGAACGATGGACGTGGATGTGGAGACAAGGCATCCTGCACCGCCGGTGCCTATACCCCCGACGTACGGGCTCACCGAGGCCGCGCACACGGCGCATTGCAGGCAGCTGCGCGTCGTCCTCCTCCCCGCGTTCCGCAACGTCGTGCGGCGCGTCATCGTCGAGTGCGCGCTCGATGCGGCGGAGGCTGATGCCGCTGCCGACGCGGACGTTCCCGACACGCGCGCGCGGCGGCCGCTCGACCCCGCTATACGCGCGGCGCGGATGAGTCTGGCGGAAGTGGTGGCGCAGCTGCGGGAGGAGGAGCAGGTGTGGTTTGATGGGATCGATTGGAGCGAGACGAGGAAGAATGCGCGAGAGCGGACGCACCGCTCGGAAGGGAGCGACGACTCGTGTGCTGGGACGCCGCGCACGAGCGACACGAGCCCCGGGCTCTCGACGTCCACGCCGGGGACGACGCCGAGCCCGCCGCCGCTCGGGGAGCGCGATCGCAAGGCGAAGGACGCGCAGGGCCGCGAGCAGGCAAGGCAGCCGATGATTGCGGTCGCGCCTGTGCTCAATCCGCCGCGGCTGCTAAGGCCTATCCCGTACGTCCCCGAGACGCTTGACCATCTACCGCAGTACAGCATCGAGGCGCTAAAAGCTGTGAGTTCTTGCTCCTCGTTTTAGTGTTCATGGGATATTGACGACGGGTACGTGATAGGTCTGGCGCGAGGCGTGTGCACCACTGTATCACTGCCGGTGTAGCATTTGCGAGCGCGCGATGGCGGCGCAGCAGGCCTTGCAGGGCGGGAGTCCGACCAAGGCGACGACGACGACGAGCGCCGCGCGCGCTGCGACGCCCGCCCCGCCAGATAAGCAGAAGAAAGCCAAGGACGGGGGAAAGAAGGACATAGACGGGCCGCTTGTGATGGACATCCCCGCGGAGGACGAGATGGACGTGGACGGGCATGCGCACGACCGCGACGGCCACCAGCACCACAGCGGGAGCGAGGACGGCCTCGAGGGGCTGACTGCGCAGGAGCGGTACTGGCTGCAGGTCGAGGAGGAGGAGGGCCCAGGGGCATTTGAGCGCGAGAGGGAGCTTGTCTCGGCGATGCGAGACGGCAAGTGGGGCCGCGGCTGGTATGAGGGGGCGCTCAGCGATGAGTATGACGACGAGTACGAGGACGAAGGCGATGGGGAGGGGTTTGCATTGGGGCCCGCCCCTGCTGCCTGCGTCGCGTCGAGTCCTGCGACCACAGGGCGCAAGTGCTCGGTCGAGGAGCTCGAGGGCGACTCGGAGCTCCACCAGGACGAGGCGCGCGGAGGGACGCCGCCCAAGCGCGCGCGCACTGGCGAGAAGATCAGGATTCCGTCGGTGCGCCAGGTTAAGCGGCGCTCGGAGGAGCTCGATGTTGGTGAGCGGGGCGCGGAGACGGGGACTGCCAAGCGCGCGCGCGTCGAGGACATCGGGAGCCCGCCGGACTCAAGCACACCTGGGACCGAGGACTCTGCCTCCGCCGTATCCGCGTACGACTCGCCCGACGTGCGCCGTGCCATCCCCAGTGCCAAGTAGATGAAGAAGACGCACACACACCAAAAAAAGCCCTCCGCCGCTGGCATGGGCTCACCCCCTACGCTAATTTCTTTACCATTAGCGTTAACATTTCCTATCCTCTGTTTACCTACCACCTTGCTCTTCCTTTTTCTTCCTCTTTTGTTTCGATCCCCGTGTATTACAGTACTTGGATGCCTTACATTTCTGTTCTGCTACTGCTACGTACTCAGAGAAATCGATACACTCCGGTGCTGTATAACTTGTACATTGTGCTCCAATTGTGCTCCCCACCTTTTGAATACGAATGAAGTCGTACAGTAGAGAACGAAAAATTTCTTGTCGTATTGGGTCATCGGCACCGGTCCTAATCTTCAAATTCTCAATGCGGACTTTTTTTTAGACGATCTCGCTGCTACTGTGCCCTGCGAGTTCTCAGCTTGGAAGTATTCTAGAACATTGCGATCCTTGATTTCTGGCGAGGACCGAATCTATAACTCCGTAAAAATATGACGCTGCAAACACCCAGAACAATCAACAGACAGAGCGATGGGACACTCTATGTCAACTGCGGTTGCAATTTGTGTGAGTGAAGCAGAGGACACAGTACGTTGGCAAGGATTCCCACTGTGACCCAACTTCAAGAAGAATAAACGGGAGACGACTCAATGGCGCAGGCCCGAATCGAACGAGAGGCGTTGCACAACCCAACGTGCACTGGAATCTCCTCCAGTGCACGTTGGTATGGTTCAACTCCACAGAATATTTTTATTTGGCCAGCGCGATATCTGACGATCCCTTGGAGGCTGCCCAATATCGTCTTCGCCTCGTTGACTATGGCGGAATATCGGGTTCCTGATCTCTTGGGAGATGAACTCCGCTGTAATTGGAAACAGGTGTGAATTGCACCCACCTATTTATGTGACTCTAACCCAAGCGATGATAACTCGCCCGGTTGAGTGAACTTGACGACATCCTCGCCTCGAAAATGGGCAGCCTCTCGTAGCGCCGAGATCGCCGATACCAGGGGTACTAATCCCAACATGGAAAACGGGGCTCCTTCGATAACCGCCGTCCTCTCGGAGGCAAATTCTCGTACGTAGATTCCCCTGTACTTTGATCTTTGCTCAGCACATCGGCGCCAATACGCACTGTATTTCCGACACGTACTCTGGAGCCAGGAGTGGACAGCGGGTAAATTCACGATAGAACGCCCCTCGTCCACGATACCGCGTAGTAGATTGTAGCTCACCGCGACTACGCACGCGCTTCCACCGCACGTTTATTTGCTGAGATTATGGAGGATCTTGGCTTCTCTCAAGCTTCTCTGGGATTGACGTATAGAGCTGTCGGTCAAAGCAAATTTAAAACTGTCGAAAGGAATGAGGGATATCCTCACGGCCAAGTCTTCGTTGTGCATGAGAGCTCAGAGCAGTGGGTGGATTATATCTGACATTGGACTCCATCCCTGGATGCATTTTTTGTTTGATTTCTTGTAGATTAGATGGTATTAGATTCATGCAGCGATCACCTTGAAAGATAGAATACGCGGGTTTTCGTGAGGATCGAAGATGCGAAGCTGAAAATGGAAGGGAAATACCTGAGCCTTCGGGACGGTTCCACTGCTCCAGAAGGGCAGCGTGTCCAATCAGGAGCAACTCGGCGGAAAGACGGGACTGGAGCATTTTTCCAAAAGCCTTCTGTCCCATCACGAGCACTCGGCAGCCTAGAAGTTGGATAAGATAAGACGGCCGTGAGCTGCTGACATTGGACCCAAAGGATACTTGAGCAGCGTACCATAAAGTCGGAGCTGTTCGCAGGAAGTACTGGGCAGATATAGTCAAAGCCCCAGAGACAATTTGAATGTAACTCTCGATGGTGTCACCGTGAGTGGGAAAAGACCGTCGTTCCGGCCCCATGACCCCCAAGGCCGCAGTGCGGGCGTTATCCGAATGGACAGTTTATTGCAGCCTGAGAGAGAATCTCTCCCAAGGGAGGTATGCTGGAGCATCGGCGATAGGAGGAGATTTTAGGGACACGTTCCAAACCTAAGTCGTAAGTGGAGAACATAATAAGGATGAACCAAGTAAAGGTCCAGGTTCCCTTCGGCGAACTGGCAGCGGATGTCAGCAGTGCCATACACGAGGCCTATCACAGTGCGCTTGCCATGAGACGTGAGTTTAGATGGTATGATTAGCAGGTAAATAAAGGATGGGAGGAGTGAAAATCATACCACGGCTTGACTTCGAGTAGGCTCACCGATATGATTCTGGCAACGCATCTAGATCGAACTTGCATGTGAAGGCTCTGCGTTTACTTCAGTTGCTAAAATAGCGCCCCTGTAGAATTGAATCCAAGCGAGAGGGAATGGTGAGAGGGAAACTCACTTACAGTGACGGCGCGGGGATAGGATGACTGGAGAGATTGCGCGAAGCATGAAGGTCAGCGGTTTGGGCGCCGAACTTAAAGATCAGGGTTCGACGTGTGCAGCTCGCGCCAAATGAGCGTAGCGTCCTTGCGGGGAAATTGAATTCCGGGGCTGATACCGAGCTGGTTGAGGTAAGGGCTGGAAAGCGAGGTGTTGACTCCGGCCACCGCAAGATATAAGCAAAAAGCTGTATTGGCGCATGAATCCTCGCGGAGATCATCCACCTTGAGCTTGGCACCGCAGCTGGATGACAGACAGACTTGGACGCGCCGTACTCGAGATAAATCCGCCACGGAATTATCTTGCGCTTGGGAAGAGGAGCCGTGTTTCCCTTGGATAGCCAATGTGCCTCGGCACGATCAGCAACTTTTCAAACGACCGGTAGAAGAAATGGATCACCGAACCGCAGGCGGAAAGCAGCCTAGTAAAATTCTAACTCCGATGGCTTCATAGATATGGGCAGCCGAGGTGCGCTGGCTGTCCTTGAGTTAGTTCAATGCAAATCAGGGGAAGGAGTGAGTTTGTACAGCTGGGACGGACAAAGGGCGTGCAAGGTGGTGATGGTGGGTGGTAAGTGGAAAGGAAGAAGAGATGCCGTGCAATCAAATGCGCGCCTCCTACCATCGGCGATCCCGCAAGTAAGTAGGTGCTTGATAAGAAGACAAATTGCGTGCTTACGATGGCCTCTGCATACACCGGGGGACCCAATATGCTGGCAAAAGGGTGAACACCATGAAGGCATGGAGCTTTTTAGAAAATCTGGCTTTGGGCGCTGCCTTGATGCGGTGACTTCCAGATGCGTCAAGGAGGGATAGGGAGACGATAACGGCGTGTCTAGCGCGTACAGAATAGCGCTTTTGGGGGAATTATGTATTGTTTGCAGCTAATAGTCTGGGCAGCGGCTGGGAAGACTGGGTGAAGACTCCGAGTCAAGACTGAGTACTCGGTAGGCGAACTCGCGGAGAAGATAAAAAGCGCACGAGTTGGAGGTGATTAAACGAGTGGTCACGTATCACTTTCCGCGTGAGTTTTCAATGTTTCAACCCAGATCTCATGTAGGAGCGCCGAGAAAGATGAGGGGAAGAAGCAAGAAGAGTGGCGATGCAGCGACGCATCACCAAACATGTCCGGCCCGCATGATCCGTTCCCTTGACTCTTGCGCTCATGGCCAAACTACATACAGTGTCTCTGCAGCTCACCCTACGCACCACAACGTGAATTCGGTAACCTCGCATAGCCGATATTATTTTAACCCTCTGCTTTTCGTCGGATGGCTCTGCTCTTCTTAGGTGGCACACGGTCAGGACCAAGTCAGGACTCCATATCGACACCTGGACATTTGGAGGAAACTACTGTTGGCCATTCACATCCTTCCTCAGTATCACAAAGATATCCTAGCCTCCTGCGCCTTGTTCTGCAACCGACTATCTGCACGCCCCTCTCCAGTCTCCCTTTCTGAATATCGTTACACTTATTCGACTCTGATTTTCCGGTCTCCGAGTTGTTTCAAGTTTTGATGTACTGACTGTTCTACTCAGACATCTGCGGACCGTAATAGGTGTCGTTCTCACTGTAGGTTGACAATTGCTTGGAGTATACGATCCTCATACTCGTACCCAGATTGCGCCCTCGCAGATACAAGGTTGTCGATCGCGATCGCGATTCACTGGGATGCTTTCATTCAGAGAGAGTGCGCAATTGATCAGGTAAGTTCTCTAGCATTCGATGTTGACGGGATTAATCCTGAAGGTTTTTTCAGAGATGTGAGCCAGAACAACTCAAATTCAACTTCAACGTATTCTTCGAGCCCGCATGCAAACCCCAAGACGAACAAGGCATTCAAGTGAGGCCAAGGTCGGTTATCTGCGTCTTCGCACGGGCTCTGACCGATCCCAATGCAAATTCAGTAGGCCCCACATTTAACCCCACATTGGAGATTCCTGGTTGCACCCCCAAGGCCCACTCGGTGGGAAAGCCTTGTGAGCGCGACCGTTCGGATATCGACGCCACCCTGATAGAATCACTTGTGGGAGGATGAAGAGGAGGGTGTAACTGTGCGGCGTGAAGCTTGTTGTGAAATGGGGACGCAAGGAATCAGGATGAGAATGTATACAGAGAATCCAACTCGATTCCAACATAGATTGTTCAAGTGTGGCCAAGTTAAAGAATCCGGTCCGAAACCGCCTTGAAGCGGTCACCTGATGGCTGCCGCTACCGACACCTCGACATTTTTGGAGGAGCATCCACGTAGCAGCAGCACACCTAATAGTAATATGGAAAACTTCCCGTTCTGTTGAAACGCGCGCGGAAAGGAAGAGTTGGTCCGGAAAATGCCGGACCAATAGCAAAATTTGCTCAAAATTTCCTTTCGCCTTTCAACAGAACGGAAAGTTTTCCATATTAGGTGCGCTGCAGGTGTACGTATACGCGCTCATGAACCTTCTAATAGATTCCTTCATTTTCAGGACTCTTTACGACATTAGCATCGCATACTGCCTCGGTGTCAAGGAAAATCTCCGATACGGCGTCAGGCTACCACCTCGAGGCGTCGAATGGAAGTATCTACAGTTAAACTATTATCAGCCGCTAACCAGCACTATGGCGCACAGTCTCGCACAGTGTCCACAACCAACTCCTTCTATGCATCGCATCTTCTCAGTGGCAATGGCTCAGTTTTAGGCCAGACAGCGTGTTGGTTTGGCTATCGAAACGGATTGAAAGCGTCAGCTTTGACATCAGCGTACGTAGATGCTAGCTAGGTTCACTCACAGTCAAAGTGTTCAATATATAAACTCGGAGAGACGGAAAGTATCCCTTCATCTCATCGAGAGGACTGGAGTCGATAACCATGCTCTCTCTAGATCTCAGTGTCCAAGGTGCTCTGCTTCTGGAAGAGTTGATCAAGTAAGTTAGTTCTTTTGTGCTCAATTGGCGGGATCTGACTGGTACTTTTACCTTGCAGCCAAATGAACGATTCAACTTCAGCATGTAGTTCGAACACCAGTGAACTATCCCGTCAAGGTCAGTATATCGCGACGTGGCTTCAAGCCTAGCAGTCACCAGTCGAGTTTCAGACCGACCAGAATCAATGCGTTCTACGCTTGAACGCTTCACTTCCGCTGGCACCCAAAGCTCGCGCGGCTATGAGTCGGGGGAGCGAGGCGACCCGCATGCCGCCTCATCGCCACTGGCAGACGCCTCATCGCGACTGGCAGCCGCATTATCGCAACTGGCAGCAAATACGTCGATATCTAGCTCAGTTATCAAGGTCCCATCGGCTTTCGAGCTAGCGCCGGAGGCGTTGGAGCGGTGGCTTCACACGGGTGTTTATGATGATCTTGGCGAAGTTGGCAGTGGGCGGCCGCAACCGTCGAGAGCCGCGAGGCAGATGAATGATGGCTTTAAGCTCCGATAACTCTGAAGACCGTCGTCATAACTGTGTATTTGTAAATCCAATGGATGGAAGTCAAGATTCAAGAAACGCGCCGTAATAAACTCGGGGATTTTGTAATAAACTCGTGTCGAGCCAGTATTAGAGGCCAATAGTGAGACTGGATGGGATTGATATGATGCCAAAAGCAAAGCGATTCAATGCGTTATGATGAGGGCAATGCCGGCCAAGCTATATCGTTCAATTCGGCAGTCACGCGTCACGGAGGGTGCTGACGGCGCCGAACCTTGGTCGCTGTCACGAATTCAACTTTTCTCACGGTAGGATGAGAATTTGGTCCTTGGGCAATTTTTCCCCGCGGGCGCCCTTTATTACATCTCCTGTTCATTTCCATGGCTTTTGGTTGAAACGGACCGAAACCTGATGTGTATACATGTGAGAACACTGGAGAAGTTCACCTCAAATCAACCTTAAATCACAGCACAGAAGTAGTTGCTTTCCTTTTCTGCCTGCCAAGTGGTCCTAAAAAATTCCCGAGTGGAGCCCCCGCGGTGACTGCGGGTGACTGACGAAATTTCAACTCTGTCACGGTGGACCTGGGGTTGACGACCTAACCAACTGGTTGAAATTGTCACGCGTCACACTCCGCGCCGAATGGAATGAAAAAATACAGTATGCCAATCAATTACTTACGCGGACAATAGTGCTACGTTCCAGAGTTTTGTTGAACAATGCATTGTGAGCCTAGGCGCGCAATCGTACAACTGGCTTTAGATAAAATTTCAACATGCCTGAAAATGCAGCGCAGATGTAATGTACAGAGGTTGCTGTATGTGTTGATATACAGTCTGGTCGGTATAAAAAAGACGTCCGCTCTACCTGTATACTGTTCGTCGGACTCGTTCGGTACAAATACATTAAAATGGAACCATTCTTGAGGTGGCTGCGTCAGCCCATCCGGTCAAACATGGCCAGAGAACACAATCTGATCCTCGTTCGCAAGGCCCACACTATCTGGAGGGCTGCCGAGGCTGGACGCGCTGAGAGTGGGGCTCCAGTCGGAGGCGTAGTCCATCGAAGTTACAGATCCCGAGGGGGGATTTGACCAGACCGAGGCCACTCCAGTTTCAAGCGTGGTGTCGTCGGGTTGCAGCAGTACTCCCCTGACAAACAACGGCGCCATATCGTCCTCGTTCGCGGGAGGGGCGTCCGGCCGCGGCGCGGCCCATCCATGCACGAATGCCGCCCGCCCGCTAACAATTGGCTCGCCGTTGAACGGCGCGCCGGAGGCGCCAGTCCCGAAAACTGTGGCATTCGACCGCAAGTCCTGCCACTGGACCCGCAGCGCCTCGACGTCGGCGATGTCGGGACAGCCTGTGGTCGCAGAGCTTCCTTCTAGCGGGGCCCCACCTGTCGATATCATCCAAAGGTACCATGCATGAATTAATTGACTCACCTGAGCCGTTCGGGTTGCCGTCGTTGACACAATGCTGCATGAGCTTCCGAATGACCACACCCTGCTGCGCGATATGGCTCTGGAAAACAGCCATCTTTTGGACGAGATCGATATAGTTCCGCTCCAGATCAGTTACGTGGGAGATCACAACTTCGTGCGCGGCGCTGAGTGATGCTAGATCCGTGCGCATGGTCAAGGTGGGCGAGGCGGAGTCTGCGGAATCGAACGTTTTTGATGAGAGCTGATGGGCGCCCGACCTACGGCGGCCGGGAAGCTTGCGTTTGATACTCTGCAGTGCCATGCGATCGCCCGCGCGGAAACAGCGGTGCTTGAACGTCCATGCCTGCGAGGAGAGGTGAGTCCGTGACGGTTGTAGAAGGAGCGGAGGAAACGCACCCCGTTGTTGTATGGATCGTCATCCAGGCTTTTGAGCTTGTGGAAGTCGTATTTGTTCAACTGGCGTACAAAGCTGGAGAAATTTGAATGCTTGAACGCCCGGGGTAATACAGAATTTGCGAATTCCGTTGGATTCTGCTGCATGTCAACCTACTGGGCACGGTGATACAGAACAGGGCCGGATACGCACCTTTACTGTGAATCGGTCACCATTCGGGCCCCAGGAGATGATGTCGTGGTTCTTCTTGTCTTCGAGGATCCTGCACACCATGGGGGTTGAAAAGAAATGCAGAGAAGATGAGCGAGAGGCACACACATGTATAGCTTCTTCACGAAATCCGTGGGTGGCGTGCTCGTGTCATCCGTGATTTCAACAGGGGATACCTACAGTACCGGGCATTAGCGAGGCTCATGGTTTCAGCCGATAAACTCACACTGCAAGGAGTCGGCGCCCATGGTGTAGTCGAGGAGAGCTGGAGCTTGTCCCGGAGAGGATATCTTTTATTCATCACCGTGGAATGGAGAGGGAAGAGAGTCGTGCAAAGTGATACAGCGCAGTTAGGTGTTAAAAATTGGATGCCAGGGTATCGTTTCGACGTCATATGTGACGAGCCTTCACAAACCTTCGCGAATCGCGTAGAACTTGACCAAATTCAAGCGGGAGATCGCGATCCCCCACAGAATTGTTGTTTCTGACCAGCACGATAGGATCCATTTTCCGTCCATCGTCTTGTCGGTTATAGGGGATTGGATTCATGCCATGTTCGCGGGGAGTCATCTGGAAGCAAGCACACGGACCCGATAGCGAATTACTTGCGGGCCTTCGAAAATGTGGAAGCCGGGAATTGAATGGAAATGCTATTCACACCGAGATCCGTTGAGTTTTGGTCCAGCCGAAGTTGGCACCAAAACCTGTCCAGGGATTTTCCCATTGGGTCGGCATCTTCCGGACGAATGGGAAGTTTCCCGGACAGGTTTTGGCCTCAACTACGGCTAGACCAAAACTCATTAGATCTCGGTGTGATTACCTGTGTATCCGGAACGCTCGGCGGAGAAGTTTGACAGAAAACTTGACTTACTATTGGTTTGAACAGTGCGGGCATTATCTGAATGGGGTCAGGTCAGGTGCAATTGCAGCCTAGAGGGAATCTGTCCAATGGGAGGTACGCGGGAGCATCGATTATAGAAGGAGATCCTAGGGACACGTTCCAATCCACAGTGATATGTGGAGACCAGCCGCGGGATAAGGATGAGCCAGCTCCAGGTTGCCTTCGGCGAACTCGCAGCAGTTGCCTCGAGGCAGACTAGAAGCCAGTCACAGTTGGCGCACCCGGTCACAATCGCGCTGTCAGGCGAGGGAACATGCCGGTACGAAGTGAGGAATGGTCTAGAGGGGCCGAAATACGATTAGCAGGGTAAACGGAGAATGAGCACCACACGTCGGCTTGACTTGATAATTTCGGCTAGTGGCGTGGTTTTCTGAATTCCTTGGTCATGACCCTGTAGAAATAAGTTACATGAAGTCGAGAGGCAGAAACTCGCGTACCTTCACACTTGGACTCATGGGATGACTGGAGGGATTGCGTAAAGCATAGAAATCAGCGGCTTGCGCGCCCAGCTGGAAGATCAGCGTGCCAGCGCCCGACGTGTGCAGTGCGCGATTTACGAGCGGAACGAATCAGATTTTGGGGCTGAAGCGCTGATAGCTAGCGGACTGACAAAGGCGAGTTGGGAAGTAACTTACTCAGCGTGGACGATTAAAGCCCGGCCGGGAAATATCTTGCGCTTAAGAGCAGGGCCGTGTTGCCCGATAGCAGATATACCCAGTATCGATCAGCGCCTGATATGTAGAAGAAATGGCTCACCAAAACAACACCAAAAACGCAGGCTCGCCATCCAAAAACACGGAGAAAGCAGGAGTGGTCTTCTTGTCGTGGTCCAGCTCCGATGGATCGATAACTGAGCTGAGGTCCAGCGAATGTCCTGGGGTCCTAGTAGTTCGATGATGATCAGGGGGAACGCAAACGGCAAGGTGGTGGGGGGGGGGGGGGGGGGGGGGGGTGGGGGTGGTGGTGGGTGGTGGTGGTAAGAGGAAAGAAGAGATGACATGCAATCGAATGCGCGTCTCGCACGCCATCGGCGATCCCCAAAGTAAGTAGGTGACCTACGAGGAAAAAAAGTCCGTACGACCGTTTTTGGCCATGCACCGTGCGATGGGCTGGCACAGAGAGCAGCGTCACGAAGGCCCGGGGCTTTTTTATATAGAGAAGGTGTCTTTGGCTTGCGGTGACTTGGGCAATTTCAGGGTTGTACTATGCATCATAGCGAATGATCGAGACGTGTTTGGCGCATTCAGAACGGCGAACTGGGAGGAACTGCTTGCAGTTGATGTGGTTTTAACAGCATGGCGCTGGCAAAGAGTTACTAGCCGGCTCTGGGCTTAGGTGGTAGGTACGTATGCATGTAGGGGAACTCGAGAGTCGAGAAGGAGACAAGAAGTAAATTGGGGGCGTTTCAGTATGTGGTTAGTTGTTAGCTGCTGCCGCGTCAGTTTTCAGTGGAGCAACACCATGTCGGAGGCTTGGAGCGCTGGAGAAGATGAGGGGAAGAAGCAAGGAAAAAGTACGAGGAGTGGCGATGCAGCCACGCATCAGCAAATCCACCCGGCCCGCATGATCCGCTGCCTTTGACTCTTGCGCTCATGGCCAAACGGCATGTAGGATTGCATGTAGGATCTTTGCGACGTCGCGACGTGCACCCTGCGCATCACAACTTGTACTGTACTATTTCGACCGAGTGTTCAAGTGACGCGTGACGGGGCCATCTGAACTGAACACTTTCGGTGTTGGTGACGGTGACTTGCGGTGACATTCAACTTTGGCGGCCCAAATAGGCCGAAAAGGACCAAAATTTCGCGTCCGGCAACTGCCGGACTACCATTTGTGGGAATTTTCTCCTGATTGCCGAGAAATGAACACCGAGAAAAATGAACACCTATGGTGACGCGTGACATGCTGTGAACACTCGGTCGAAATAGTACAGTATCCAGATTCTCGCCTCCAAGGTTCTTGACACCTCCGCAGTGCTGTCCGTTTCTCCTTTGCTACTACTAGGCTAGTAACCACCTTCGTCGTGGTCGGTACCACAAAGCTTACCTCAACCGCGTTCTGCTCGGCAACCGACCATCGACATACCTGTCTGGATCAGCTCTAGTCTCCCTTTGTCAATCGTAGCTCCTCAACAGAATGTTTTTGTGAATCAGCGCGAACTGCGAAACTAGATTCAGTCCGCGCAGGAAAAATCTCCATTCTTGGTTTATGCTTATCTTCTGCAGGGAGATCCCGGTGGCATATCGACTGGGAGTCTGGGAACCACATCTTGGGCCCATCTGCGCTTCTGTTGTTTCTGGAGGGCAAAACTACGCTCCCGATGTTTTCCTCAAGGGGATCCGTACATGGTGTCGGTACACTAATATCCCCTCCCTCATTTCAGCCCTCCTCAGCGGCCAGCGGCGATCCCTTCCGGCTCAGCGAGCGATGTAAACTCTATCGCTGTCTGGATTGCGCTGTTCGCAGCAGTTATTTGGTCCTGCGCCGCTGCGATCGCGGCCGCGGTGCCACTACCGAAATCGCTGTCAAGTCAAATCGGGCTCAATCAGTCTGTGAATGAGAAGTTGAGAACACTTGAATCGACGCGTACGCGGTTTCCGGAACGTCCAGGTCCGACAGCGCCTGATTCAGGCCCGCGGCGATGTCCGTGGCGCTGCCATTAATAACGCTCGTGATGTCCTGCTGCGCCGTCTGCACGATCGTCGCAAAATCGGCGTCGTTCCTGTACCAGTACAATGCCAAGTTCAACGCTGTGTTTATGTAGTTTGAGTGGATGAAGCACTTACCCGGTGTTTATGGCCCCGATGCTTGAGACGGCATCGTTTATGGCGGTCATGTTCAGTCCGAACAGCGGCGGCAGGATATCCGAATTGGGGTCGGCCGCTTCGGACGCCAGATCGCGGAGCCGCAGAGGAGCTAAGTAGAGGCACCGGGAACACGTTGAGTAGGAATAAACAGGTGATTCAAACTTCTGACGTACCACCCGAGGCTAGGAGCACGCAGGCAAGGGACACAAAGCCAAAGACGAAGCGGGTCATTTTGTAAGTTGGCACGGAAGAAAGGTCGGAAGGAAAAGTATGGAGAAAGCAAAAAAAGGAAGACACCAGGTCGAAGAAGGAGAATAAAATATCGTCCGAAGCTACTGAGGCTTTATACTGTCCCCTGTCGCCTGCCTGGTGGGCCAGTGGACTGGCTACTAAGCGGCGCAGTTGATGGTAGAATTGCATTCCGTCGTCTGCAAATGCAATGTAAAGGTCTGTATGTAAACCCGGCGTATGTAAACCCGCCCCATACAATTCGAAGAATCAAGAACAAATTGATCAACCAGACCGACGATCCTTGATACTGCCTGGTCATGCTGGACGACTCACTCGTGGATAGTCGGGAGGTAGCCGGGTGTCATCATGAGGAACTGTCATCATAGGTACGGGACGACGTTTCGTGTTGTAGCAAAAATCACTGACACGAAACATTCAAGTTCAAAAAAAACAACTGCTGCACTTCTTCGTTTCCCCATCTCAGTCCGTTCTGCAACTTTGGTGCCTCAAAATGATCATCTTCCCTCCACTGATGAAATATCAGTTGTAGCCTCGCTGTCGTGATATCCAAGGACCCCTGATAATGGTCGTGAAGGCCTGATGCACGATTCCTGACATTTTCGGGCCAAAATTTGGGCAAAAAAAATTGAAAAGACCGTTTCTGCAGGCTCAGAAAGCGTGGGAAAATTCAAAACGTCCTGACATTTTGCCAAAATAAAAATCAGGCCTTTTTCGGGATTATCAGGGGTCCTGATATCACGGCGATCTCCATCACGGCGGTTCCACGACCTTATACATTCATATCTCAGCTTGCTTTGGGCGTCTACTAGTACTTACCGCGTTTCTTTCATCTCGATTCCTGGCCGGGTTGAACTTCCCTCGTGCCAACTCTCCGACGCTTCACAACACCGTCAAAGATTAAATAATATATCTTGCCCGCAAAAATCATCATCATAAGTTGGCTTTGGCAGCCCCTGGAGAAGCCGAGAGCGTCCGCAAGCCAAGCATCGGGCGATTGAAATTATCGGTCAAGGTGGAACGGTGTCGGGCTGCTTCATACTCTCATCAGGCGTATCATTATCAACGACGCTGTCTGGTCGTTCTGTACATGCCCGGTCGTCAGCGAAATAACGGAGTCTTGGAAAGGGACGCACGGATGATCTGCGATTTATCCCTGATACCCCCGCCGCCGCCGCCCGCTTTCTCGCTCATTGCAGGAATGCTCCCAGGCTGCGACGTGGTCTGCCCGTGGAAGAATAGGTCCGCCTCCTGGTCGCGTTCCGCTTCGCCCGTGTCCTTGCCTTGCAGCTTGCTGCACCATCTCGCCGGAACTGGTACGACGCATGAGCAGCTGCAGGAAGGAGGGACATGTGGGTGACGCACATAGATTTATGAACCACGGGACGCAGAAGCCGTCGCTGCTGTGGTTGCACAAAGCTATGGGAGGAGAGGGTTGTAGCGATAAGCGGAAGGAATACGACGAGATGGCGCACAGCAGCACAGGCAGCAGGAGATGACCATTCCGCAGCAGTCGTTGTCTGACATTGTAGGCCTGCCTAGTCGTACGCGTGTAAAAATGAGATGGGAGAGAAAAATAAGGGGGAGAGAGAAAGAGGAAGAGAGTTCGTCCTGTATGAGCCAAACAAAGTTTCGGGAAGCTGTGCCCCGAGTGACACTCGAGTGACTAATTGCTGCTTGCCAGCCGTAATCCCGCAAGATGCAACTACGTACTTATCATTGGGCCATTCAATCACCCAACAATCACCATTCAATACTCTTCGAGACCGCAAATCAATCCTGTGCCATTATCTTGTGCATCCGGTTTGTCACATGTAGCTGGTCTCGCGTCCCATCTCGCGTCTTCTACGGGCATTGCGGGGCACAGGGAATGGACGAAGTATTTTCGTCCATGTACAGCAATTTTGAGGCAGATGCCGCGGCACATTGCATTCCAGAAAATTTCTTTGTCTGCCTTCGTTTTTGCCAACTTGCTTCGTTGTGGGGTGTTGAAAATCCTCTCTGTGCCGGCGTGGTAGAACACGATATATATCCTACGTCATGATACACCACCAATGGTAATTTGAGGAATTATGCGCGGAAAAGCTGATCTTGGCACGACGCGTCTGGACACGTGATTCGGAGCACAACAATGACAAATTGAAAACTTGCTTTCCTTTCACCTTCGTGCCAAGGGGAGGATACAACTCATGTATTAGTTTCTCCATCCCAGGACATCTCTCAAGTCACACCCACTGCCGACATGTAGCGGCAAGTACCTCGGTATCGATGCCGCGCGATGTGTAACCAGTGTAAAGTTCTTGTAAAGTTCTGACATCCTTGCAAGTCCAAATCAGTAGAGTTGCTGACGAGCTAGAGTATGACTCTCCCCGGAGCCATGGGCCGTGGCGGCCCAACTGCGTATGTCTCTCGTCACATTACTCATGTCATCCAACCTCACTATATTCTTCCTTCATTTGAAACGCAACCAAAGACGCAGAAAGTATAAAGCAGCCTGGATTCTGCACCACCCGGTTTTGGGAACGTCATTGTCTAAAGCAAATGTCTTTCTGGGCCCCTCCTCCTCCGCCGAAGACCAAGCTCGGCGTCTATCGAACCCTCTCGCCTCTTGCTGGCATCCATGTATCGCCCCTGCAGCTCGGCGGGATGAGCATTGGCGATGAATGGGCTATGCTGGGTCTCGGGGCGATGGACAAGGAAGCTAGCTTCAAGCTCCTGGACGCCTTCTATGACCGGGGCGGCAATTTCATCGACACTGCTAACAACTAGTGAGTAAAAAAACTTATCTCTGCGCTGGATATTAATCAGCTCATCTGTGTTTTGCAGCCAGGATGAATCGTCCGAGAGTTTTATCGGCGAGTGGGCTGAAAAGCGCAACATCCGTGACCAGCTTGTTATTGCAACCAAGGTTCCGTTCCTGCACTACTCATACCCGCCTTACTAACTTGAATGTACAGTACACCACCAACTTCAAGGCGCGCAACACGGACTACGCGCAACAGGTGAATTACACCGGAAACAACATCAAATCGCTGCACCTCAGCGTGGAGGCCAGCCTCAAGAAGTTGCGCACGACGTACATCGACATCCTGTACGTCCACTGGTGGGACTGGGACACCGGGGTCGAGGAGGTGATGAACGGACTCAATAATCTCGTCCTACAGGGCAAGGTTCTGTACCTTGTGCGTTCTTTGTCTCCACCTGCTTGAAACATCGCCGTCTTGTTAATATTTCAACTGCATAGGGGATCTCGGATACGCCCGCGTGGGTTGTCGCACAGGCTAACCAATATGCCCGTGACCACGGCAAGAGTCCCTTCGTCATCTACCAAGGCCTGTGGAACGTCCTCGACCGCTCTTTCGAGCGCGAGATCCTCCCCATGGCGCGTGCACACGGTGCGTCCAGCCAACTATTTATTTCAACGGATTCTCAGTTCTAATTTCCCTGCGCCCAGGCCTCGCCCTCGCCCCGTGGAACGTCCTCGGCGCTGGCAAGTTCCGCACGGATGCGGAGGAGGATGCACGCCGAGAAAGTGGCGAGAAAGGGCGCACAGCGTTTGCTCCCGAGTGGAAACGCAACGAGAACGAGAAGAAGATATCCTATGCACTGGAGAAAGTCGCTGCTGAGGTCGGCACCAAGAGTATCACTGCCGGTTCGTGTGCCTATTTCATTACGTTCGTTTTCAGCCCGCTCAATTGAATCGATTGTCATAGTTGCGATTGCATATGTCTTGAACAAGGTCCCGTACTGCTTCCCCGTTGTCGGCGGGCGGAAGATAGAGCACCTCGACTCGAACATTGAGGCACTGGACATCTCGCTCTCGAAGGAGCAGATTGAATTTCTGGAGGGTGTAGTCCCGTTCGACCCCGGCTTCCCAAGCATCCTCATCGTGCGTCCCCGTCCGAGTTCTCGCACACATTCAACTCACTCACCTATGAATTCGAATACACCCTGTAGGGTGATGGAACAAAGGCCTGTGCGTTGTTGAGCCTAGGCGGGCAGTTGGCGGCGAAGCCCATCCTCGAAGTGATTCGTCCTGTGAAAGATTAGTTCCAGTCGTATGTACTTATACGGGTTGAATAAAGAATGTACCCCACCTTTTTGTAGACGGGTAAGCGTTCCTGAAGCTCGGGTCCAGCTGCACTTAGGAACCACTCACAACCCCCAAAGAACCAATGGCGTGGAGGTGCTCTTTCAAATTGAACTTTGCTGATCATCTTTGGCCCGGAGGGTACGCACCCGTTGAAATCCGTCTCAGGCTTTCCAGTTTACAGACGGTTAGGCTTTCGTTTGTTTGTCTCAAGCTGGGTACATCATGTTATGCCGCAGACTGAGCAAGGTCGGATACGAAGCCCGAGCCGTCGCTGACTAAATGTGCTGACGTGCCAACTCGAACCGTGCCAACTCGAACAAAATCAGGTTCTCGATAAAAATTGCATCGACTATCATGAAATCGTCGTCAAGTCTGATACATACGACTTTTATGCGGGGTTTTTATCCCGGGTGGTAGGTAGGTAAGAATACAACTAGTCAACACAACGGGCGAACCAAATTTGGAGACAACGAGTTAAAGCTCACGTTGAGATCGTCAGATGGCACATTTCTCATAGTGGATAGACCTTGAAATAATGGTTTCCCGCCCATCTAAATTCCTTAATTTCACGCTGATGGTGCATGGCAAAACGAACCACCAACGAACCACCGCATGTTAAGCTCGCCTGCATAGGAACCTGCTTAGAAAGTTCAGACGGCACAACCCGCTCACCACAATCCGGGATCAGTGTAAGAATGCTTTTTGAATCCTAAAATCTTCGAAAACATGTTTCAAAAACGCGCAGTAAACGGCGACTTTCATCAAGTGCGGTCATCAATGCCGGTAAATGCCGAGGGTGCAAAGGCTACTTTACGCTCCGAGCCGGCAATGTTCAACATCAACACCGCTGTGTTGGATTTTGTACTGGAGAGTTCATTCAATTCAGTCGCACTTCAAAGTAGAGCCTTACAATTCCGCCGCGTCTGTGTTATCTCCAACAGCTTCCAACCGCATTTCCCAATCACCGCGCAACAACACCTGAGACCGCTGTAAATCTACAAGGTTCATGCCTCAGGCTTTCTCTGTCAGGCTGTCTCGTCTAACGTCACTTCGCGGGTCTAGCCTCGATGATTATCTGCTCGACGAGAGGTAAAATCTCTGTATATCGTACAATGACACGGTCTTTACGCGGTTCCAGACTCCAGTCCGCTGTGGTGGTTGCGTGGGTTCTAGCTTCTCTAACCTTCATTGGAACCTATTCCGCACTTCCCACGACTCTCATTTAATCAAACCCCCTCCCACCCGGCCCATTCGTGTCTGTATTTTAAGAGCGATTGCGGGTCGGAACTATAGTCAAACCTATTCAAAAGGGGCTCGCGCTGCGCCGTCCTAATAAACGACCACAACCTAGCTGTAACTGTCATGCGCTTCGCGAAATCTATCGTCCTCACGGTGCTCGGCATCGCTGCGAGCGCCTCCGCGTCTGCTGTTCTCCTCCCTATTTACCAATCACCGGAGAGCGTATGCAGCACATACGGACAAATGTGTGTTCCAGGAAGCTACTGCCCCGGCTTGTTCTGTTCGCCCATGGGCACCTTAGGCTTTTTCTTGCCCTAAAGCTGAGATTCGACCTTCCTAGATCTGTGTGGGGTATGCGTATGGCCGTGGATGGTATCAAGGATTAACAGAGCTTGAGGAATCGGGAATGTCGTTTCTATCAATCTTTGTGAAAACAGTCTGCGAATCGAATTTGCCCGGGAAAACATCGAGTAAAATTTGGGACCGGCGCGACAGGAGAAGGCGGATGTCAATCTGCGAATTTGGATGTGGAGGCACTGCAGCCCAAGATAGATGTTTGCGTCCAGTGCAATGTAGCATGTTCGCATGTCACCGAACAGAACGCCCACAGTTCCAGTTGAGAGGATGGAAGACTCAGTTAAATTCATGGCTATTCCTCAAGTAGTCGACTGAAATTGTTATTCAACTTCAATACACATGTCGCCCTCAACCTCTTCGTTTATATTTCTCGAAGTACAAACACCCCGTAGAAGTGTGTTACAAAACTTCCCACAGGCTGAGCCCGACAGGCTCAGCCTTCGCACACCTCTCAAGCTGGCAGCGTGAACGTCTGCGCCGGTGGCAAGCCAGTCGTGGTGTCCGTGGCAGAAGAGCCCTGCGCACCTGCACCAAACACGGTCGTGGCAGCGGATCCGGGCGCGCCTGCACCGACAACAGTCGTGGCGGCAGATCCGGGCGCGCCTGCGCCCACAACCGTCGTGGCGGCAGATCCCGGCGCCCCAGCAGCCCCCGTACCAGCAGCGGCAGTCGCTGCACCCGCGGCGAGGCAATCCGAATTAATTGCCCCTGCGTCGGTGACGGCCTTAGTCAGGAGCTTGTCGACCGCCAGCAAAGCCTGCGCCGTCTTGTTTGCATTGGCGTTGCCCAATCTGAGCAATATGAATTAGGCCTGTCCTGTAAGCGGCGGAGCCAAAGGATAGCTTACGCTTTAACGCCCGCAAGGGCGCTCTGGGCGGCATTGATTTGGCTGAGAAGGAGTGCCTGCGAGTTGGCGTCCACAGTCACCGCCGCAGTGCCGTCGGCGGGTGCGAACCCCGCGACCGCCTGGGTGATGGCCGACGCGTTGACCAGCAAGAGTTGGGCGCTGAGCAGAGGCCCTGGGGATGTAACGTCGCTTCTGCGGCGCGGTATCAGTTGTTGTGAATGCCGTGGCGGGCACAAAGGGATTGCATACATCGGATTGATCCCAGCCAAGCTCACTTGCGCGGCCGAGACATCACTGTTGGGGCGCGTACAAGCAAGGTTTGAGGAGATTGCACGACGGGGCAGAGGAGCTGGATTGAGCCGGTCAGAATCGCGCCCCGGAATTAATGAATGGCTTACCAGCCAAAGCTTGGAACACGTAAAGGAAGGACACCACGGCGAGTGTGACGGGGGCCATCGAGGAAATTTGAAAAGAAGGGGGAAAAGTGGTAGTTTGAAATATAAGGCACTTTGAGTGCAGGACACCAGGTCGTGAAGAGAAGGAGGGAATGCCGAATGATGGGAGTTTAGGGCGTACTCTTATAGGCTGTGAGATGCTTTGGATTACGCGGCTCGATACCGGCAAAATACCCACGGATGCAACCGAAAGATCTCATCGCACTTACGCATTTCAATTCTTTTCAATCACATCCTTTTTGCCACGACCTTGGTTTCCGTCGGTCCTGATATCGGTCTGGAGGGGAGGGGCATCACGGTGGGATTGAGGCCAGATATAACAAGTTGCGGTCTTCATAATACCGCCAGTTTGTCTCTTGAGATCGTGAATTGAGAGAGAGTAGCTAGTAAATTGACGGCACGATGAGGCATCATATCGGTATCCCCAGCGCAAGCAACACAACATCGAGAGATTCCTGCAGCATAGCCCGCGCCTGATATCGGTGGACGAGTTGCTATAGAATGTGCAGCGTTTGAATACAAACATGTAGACAGTCAGAAGAGAAACGACTCGGAGGCAAGACCACCGCACGGCGCACAGGGATCACATCGACGTCGCGGAAATCAATGAGTGGGAAGAAAATCTTGAGCCGAAGGAGGGACGTTTAGCCTTTAGGGCATCGCATCATAGAACGCACTGGGATCCCTACATGTAAAATATACTCGTGTTGCCGATGTATGTATTCTCACCTGAATGAAACCTGGGTCTCGTAGAAATAGCTTACGGCGTGGACAATTTTTTCGACTGTGATTAAAACAAAACCGACGCAGTACATAACACACACACCACTGTCCATACTTATTGTTCTCTTCCGTCCTCTCGTCCCCCCTGAAACCACTAACAGAACCGCAGTCGCCCGGACACCATGCCCGCGAGAGCGCTCACGAGTGCAACGCCCACCAGCCTGCGCAGGAACCGCTTCCCGGGCGAGAGCGGCGGGCCCTTGGCGCCCGCGGCGCCGATGGCGGCGATGTCGTCTGAGGTAAGCTCTATATGGCGCGAGTCGTATCGGTTCGTTAACAATTGTATTTGGAGAAGTACAAGAGCGGAGGCATGCGTACCAAGTTCTCCGGCGTTGAGGTACCCAAGGAGGCGTTCTTTTTTGGAGCTCGTGCTATAACCAGTCGAAAAACGTGAGGAGGGCTGGAGACGGAAAGGGAGGGGAGCACTTACGTGACCACAACGGCGCCCTTGGCTTTTGTCCACGCAAGGAGGACCTGATCGTCCGTCACGCCGAGGCGGTCTGCGATAGCGTGCACCGGGGCGTCGACGGGGCCACCAGGGAGAGTCGTGACAGGTCTAAATAGAACAAGCCCGTCAGCCCAACACGCACGAGAAATCACAGTAAAGAAAAATACACACATAAGGGCACTGTACGCCTCGATCACAATCTTATGTTTCGCGGCGTACTCAAGGATCGGGAGCTGGCGCGCGTACACGTAGGGGTTGAGAAAGATTTGGTTCGCCACGGGCTTGACCTTTGCGGAGGCGAGCAAGATAGCGAGGTCCGCGACCTCAAAGTTGCTAACACCGATACTTCTGCGGGGCGTGTCAATTTTATGAGCTGCGAAATAGATTGGAAGATAAATTGGAGTGAACAACGAACTTGACGAGGCCCTGGGCCTGAATGTCCTCCATCTCCTTCCATGCGGTTGTGATGTCGGGAATGGCGAGACGCGGGTGGTGGATGAGGTACAAATCCACATACGACACCCCGAGCTATGCCAGATTAAATAGTTAAAATATGTACAACCTGCCTCTGCGGTTTAAACTCACATTTTTCAAGCTGTTGCTAATGGAGGTCTTGATATCCAGCCCGTCGAGACCAGAGTACTTCGTGGTGATGAAGATTTCCTTGCGCTCGAGCCCACTCTCACGGATCGCGACGCCTGCCTCGGCCTCGTTCCTGTACGCCTGCGCGGTATCTATACGTCAGTCTGTTAGTATCCGTTGATCTTTTCTTCATATTGTTTAGCACAAAGAGCCTGACCGACATGGGAGAAGCCCAGCGAGATAGCCTGGTCAACCTGGGAAATTGGCCCGTCGCCGTTTCCGAGCCTCCACGTCCCAAAGCCAATGCTCGGTATTTCACGTCCTGCGGGGGTTCGGTGTCAACAAGCACGGTATATACAAGGGAATTGTACCGTCGTTGAGCTGAATAGGATTCCAAGGCATGGTGGAAGCGAGAGCAGAGGGAGGAATGACGTGGGATGGCAATTCGGCTATCCGGCAACCAACCGGCACGACCAAGTTTGCGCGTATTTGCCTCGAACCATCTTGTCCTGAACCTTCATCTGCCTTTTTTGTGCCGGGCATCTCTCAGCAAACCATTCGCGACATTCAAGCTGGTTCTTCTCTGCTTTACCAGCTACTCTCTGTATTCTCGCTGTCTAGCCAAATTACTTGCAAATTTCACAATTTATCGACGCTGCGGCGACTGCCTTCTGGTATATACTCCACTGGTCACGGCCCCAAACAAGACTGCTTTCATCTGCCTCATCACCAATCCACAGCTGGAATCGCTTCATCGCTCACATTGCTCCCAACCTTGAAGAGTCAAACGACTGATACTCACTCGAGGCTTGCTGGCAAGCCGACTTTCGTTACGCGTCGTCCGAATTACGACTCTACACAAACTCTACAAGCAAATTTAGTAAGACTCAGTATTCATTCTGCGGTAAACCTATCGCAATACATCTGGTGAAACAAGTGCAACGGAAATCTGGTTAAACAAGTCCATCGGAAATCTGTATGCCCTCTTTCTCAAGCCTTTCCCGCTCTCTTTCTTTCATCTCCGCCTGAATCCTGACCCTTCGCGGTACAATCATCTCCCTCTCGCCGTCAGTCTTCCAACCCTTCAAACCGGTGGGAAATCCTAGCTCCCGCAGTGTCTTCTGCTCCACGAGACTGAAGTTGTCGCCCGCATCGCGGTCAAATCGAAAGGGGGATTTGAGCGCCACCGGCGGGTTTGTGATCACTCGGGGAGTTCGCATAACATTCTTCGATGCTGAATGAATCATGAGGGGATGTAACAGGTATACGTCACCGATCTCCCCGGTCATCTCGTGAAAGCTCGCGTCCGACACCAACTCCGGGTTCTGTACGATGGAGCGGAAGAACGCGAGCCGCTCGGAAGAGTCGGCACCTGTGCCAGGCTCGGGGGTACCGCGAACCTGCATCCAGGGAGTTACCCCGCTCGGATTGTTGTACTGCTTGCGGTGTTCATGAGTACACGATCGGTGGGGAAGAAGAAAAAATTCTCGCACCAGATGCCTCGCTACAATTCCAAGACCATCGGTGCAAATCGCCGTCCCGCCGCAGCCTGGGCCGATATCACTGAAGATCGGGATGACAAGGAGGGCCTGCTCGGGGCTGTCGAGGAAGTGCAAGAAAAAGTCTCCGTCTACATGCCATCCTTCCAACTCCCTGAAGCTGACCTCGCGCTGCCCCTCCTTCCCGACATTCACGATGAAATTGTCCATCCACACCTTAGTCTCCTCGGATATGCGATCCTCGCCCCCGACAAGCTCGCAGATCGCGCTCCACGCCTTGGGTGCGAATTCGGAGACGCGGACAGTGGTGTGCGAGGGCATGTTCGTCCGCTCGGTGTGCCAGGTTGTCTTGTCATCCGGGGACATCCCGAGGCGGGTCCAGAGTTTGGAGGTGAATGCCGCCGACGCCTCGCGAGAAAAGCAGTGAGCGAGGTGCAGGAAACCGGGCCTCAAGAAGAAAGCCTTCTGCTCCTCGCTAAGGCTGGTTGATGCATCGGGCGGAGACATGTTTGGGAGTTACGGGTGCATGATACGAGTGCACAAGCTCTCTTTATAGCGCTTTTCGCTCGCGGACGCAGAACACCGAAGTGTTTCCGCTCTCAGGCGGACTCTCTTATTTGGACGAAAGATAAGCAGTCCGGGGAATTTGCCACGTTCTCACTCACGCAAGAGATGAATATCGAAGATTCAACCGGCCCAGAAGCCACCGAGAAAATACAATTTGAACCCATCCTTTGGTCCACCTCTCGGATAAATGCCTTCACAGCTTACAGGCGCTTGGCTTGCCGATATGGCCTTGTCTGTGCGTAGAACAGTGCTCTTCCCCCCCTCCCACCCCCCATGAGAAAAACAGTGAGACCCGCATTTCAGCTTCATATTTCCTCCAGCCTAATGATACTCCAGTCTCGCTGAACGCCGGGTCTTTCGAAGTAATCCGGTGATTAAATTGGCCAAACCTCAAACGCGTCTCTCGCACCATGCCTGACAGGCTACGGGCCATTTACCCCGTCGAAGGAATGACGGTAGAACCTCGGCGGGTCGCAAGACCAAGAGAGAGTTCACTTTTTGGCTTGCCAAACTGGCTTGCGCCCGCGCAAACTGGCTTGTTTCGGGCGTGGGCGTGGATTTTGGTGGCATCACAAGCCCACGCCCGGCAAACCGGCTTGCAAGCCAAAATGTTGGCTTGGCAAGCCAGTTTGTCGGCTTGGCACCAGCCAAAAAACCAAACTGGCTTGCGCGGATTCCTCACGCTACAGAGCCTATATTGCAATTCTGGGGGGCCTATATTCTTCACCTGACTCTATCCTTCCCGGGCATGTGTCTTTTTCACTGGTTTTCGCCTGTCAAGGCGATAACGTCGATTTGGCGCGACAACGACACCGACCAACGATGTCAATTTAGCGCAAGCCGGTGGGCTTGTTGGTTTGAGCACATTCCTTTGGGACCTCTTCATACTCACACGGCAGGACTAGTGTCCCTAGCAGATATCCGCGCTGATTTGGGCTCATCAGTCCATCAACCTGACTGTATGCCCGGAGTGTTTCCTTCAAATACCCATTATCTTTCGCACCAGCACTGAAAATCACTTAACATATCAATCATAATGCTAATATGAGTCTAACCTATGCTCCTTGGCCGCCCAGTGGCTGAATCGTCGACACAGACACGTCAACTTCACTCACATGCAAAGTCAACCATCAGGATACTTCGCTTTTTCATCCCACGGGGGTGAGAATCCCGTCCACAAACACCTACCATAAATTCTAGGTGCTTAAATCGCAGTATTTTTCCGTCTATTCCTCAAAATTTGACCAATATTGGTGGTACAGTATGACTCTTCGGCGTGTTTCGGTGCTTGTTGAATGCGGGTACAATCAGAGTTTTGATTCAATAATCATTCGGAGGGTGATCAGAAGGACCCGGAGGCTCGGGGACAGTTGGGATGGGCTATCTCGAGGGAAGGTATGTCTCGGGCGGGGTTTGAGCAAAGTGGCTTGTGTCACGTGCCACAAGCCAGTTTGTCGACCAAAATGGCTTGTGCGGGCGTGCGGAGGAAGAGAAAATAATTAATTGTTGGCGGTATACGGCGTTCAACTTGTGTTTAAGCCATGTAGCTGGATCGAAATCACATGGGTGGGCTGATACTGCCAACGCCCGACCCGTGGTTCGTAATTGAACATGAATTGAACACTAAATAGGCCAGCGTGGGCTTGTGCAAACTGGCTTGAGCGTGACGAGCTGGCTTGGGCATGCACCAATTGGCTTGCGGGATGACCCAAAGGCCCAAGCCAATTCAGTGTAGTCCCCGATATTCTTGTTCGCTGTGCCACTGCCTTCATTTATCACTGACACAGTGACACTGTTTACAGACGGAAGCAGACTGTGTTCCCGGATCGAAGTGCTTGCTTCCCTCGTTAATTCGTGTGCCTCTATTCTGTATGCATTGCATAATCATAGTTGAAATCTGAAACCCCATCTGATCACTTGCCAAACTAATACTCACCAAAACCCCACGAATACCAAAGGCTCAATGGCGGTTGGACCGCATCTGCGCAGAATTCGACGGCACTGTGAAGTTTCTGCGGATCCACCCGTTCGACTCGGGAATGAGCCATCCAGTCGATGACCGTCATTTTCCCCCTTCTGCACATTGGTGTTTTTTAACGAGTTTCTTTCATCCAAACTATTAGAAAGGCATTGCATGCTATTTCTTCAAACACGGTTCGGGCCAGGAACGATCCATTTTGTCAACCAGAACCAGGCTAAGCAGGCAAATCTCAATACCCTAGCCGCGAGCGGTACCGAGCTCCGATTGAGCAGGAACGTGGATGGACACGAGGGGCGGTAGATTGCATGACCAAAATGTCAATGGCTTGTAGGGTTGGCATGTTGAAGAGGGCGGCTTGCGGATTGGCGTGAACGGGGTCCAAGGTAGTACCTGCGGAGTGAGTGTACTGCAGGTGGTGGCTCTCCAACCGGCTTGGGCACGCTCGTTTACCGGACAGCGGCGCAGGAATGATTGGTAGTTCATCGGCTTCACTGAGTATTGGGTAGGCTTCTGTGGCGGGAAACCTCCTCCCTTGGGTGGCTTGTGTGCATAACGTGGTTTGTGCAACCCAATAGCGCTTGGGCTTGCATTCGTAAATTGGCGTGGGCAGATCGGTGTGAGTCACTACATATTGTCACTTGGGATGGCTTGTTGTCTGCGTAAAGCGGCTTATACATGCCTATATTTACATGTTCACAGGTCCAACGTATTGGACGACGTGACGCAGCGGGATTGTCTTGGAATCTGCCGGAATCGCTCACTGGCTTGCGCAAAATGGCTCACAAAAGATTTGCGTGTTGGACGGTTTAACAGCTGCGGCTATGACGGTGTTTATTGGACAAAAATGCGATGCACATTAACTTTCATCCAATTTCATCCAAAATGTCGGTGAAAGTGGATGCAGATGGATGCAGATGGATGTGAATGGATGCAAATGGATGATTTCAAGTGAAATCCGATGCATCACGTAGTGAAATTCGATGCAAGTTCATTACACCCAAAGCCCAGTGATCTGCATTGCATTTCACCAATGGCCGATATGCATCAAGACAGAATGAAAACCGATGCATTCCAAACAAATGCATCCAATTTCACCACACGCTTTGATGCCGATCAATGCAACCTGGTGCAGTCTTCCGCAACTGCATTCAAATGCATTGATCTGATTCAAATTTGGCGCGAAACCAGTCCATATCAGGTTACTGATATATTTCCCCCCCTTTCCTTCCCGCCCATTCAGTTCTTTGTAACCTCCTCGTCGAGCAACCTCATCCCCGGTTCGGTTCTTCGTAACCCCTATGAGTTGTCTGAGTCACTATGGAGCGGTGAATGTGTACCGGTATAAACCATCCGCATTGTTGTGCACGATTGGGGCCTTTGATGTTTGCTGGGCTGGGGTTGGCAGGATCCGGAATGTAGAGAAAAATATGATTGTCGTATTTATGCTCGCAAATGCACAAGTCCGTGTGGGCTTGAGGCTAACGAGGAAATGAGACCCGTTACGGAGGCGGCCGGAATTGACATACCTCACGGCGACCTTCATGCGCTGACACCATGAAGTAGGTGCTTCGACAAGGGCACAGCAAGCAGCCGGCGCGAGCTGGGAGGGGGATGGACATGGCGGAAGGAACGACAAGAAAGGAACAAGTCAAGAAAAGATGGCGACTCACCTGATCACCTATGCAGGAACAGCCACAAAGACTGAATAAGGAAATAGGGATTATGGCCCAAAAGAAGTGCATTGCATTGATCGCCGCCTTTGCATCAAAGAAGTGCGTTCAACCGATCAATGCAAATCAATGCAGTGCCATGTATGTGCAGTTGTTAGTAGACCAAGTGAGAATGATGCAATGCAATGCAAATCACTGATGCAATGCAAAAAAACAGGTCCTGCACCCAATTGCACTGAAAAGCATCAACTTACATCCATATGCATCCAATTTCATTGGCGCGATCAGTGAAAATGGATGAAATTCTCCTTCATCGTATTTTTGTCCGATAAACACCGTCATATGCGGCGGCCTTTGATTTCGAGATTGCAGTCCCAGTAGGTGAGTGAATTCTGTTGAGGGAGTAAGAAAATTTTGGTGGGCTCTACGGACGCCAGGAGCAAACTCATCGTGCCTCGAATTCAACCGTGGGATCCAACATTCCCGAGCCGGTCGTTCGGCACGCCAGGTTGGCGGACGGTAAGCCACGAAGTGTCCAGAGGCGCCCAGGCAGATGGCAGATGACGGCGGTACCTCAAACAGGTGTTATTGACGAATTAGCTACAGTGGCGAGGCTTGGTGTAAGCGAGCACAAGCCAAGCCAAGCCGTCCACGCCCACGCCCACGCCCGCCAAGCGAAATTCAAACTCCGCTAAGCGGCGCAAGCCAGTTTGTGTTGTAGGAGACCCGACGGCGACTCCGGTATACCCCGACTGCTACCCACTTTGTTCCGTTCCTTTTTGATATATCAGCTACTACCCCTATCCATGCACCTCAGTCGTCTACACCCATCGTGTCCGACTGAGGTGAGCTTACTTATATTCTCTGTCCACATACACGATTACTTATTCTCTTACCGTAGCTTTACTGACTTTGTTCTTACATTAGGTATAGTACCGACTTGAATACAGTCGTCTACACCCATCGTGTCCGACTGAGCTTTACTGACTTTGTTCTTACATTAGTTTGGCAAGCCAGTCGGAGAAGTCTGGGTCGCAAGACACCTTTACGTTCTCTTGTGCCCACATCCGCAGTCCTACAAAGTCTGGGGACTCAATTCAATACTGATAAGGGCCTCCTGGTGAAAGGTGTAATTTGGAAGTCTGGGATCCGGATGAGCTCCGCGCATAAAAGATAGATGAGCTCGATACAACGGAAACCACCCGGAAACCCAGACTCCCAGCCTTGCGAACTGCTTTGACATGTAATGTAATGTGTACGAAGTAGGGAAAACTCATTCTACCAACCCTTCCGAAAGCCCGGTCGACAGAGGAATGGTCTTTCATTGTCCGGCGCGATTTTCATGAGCGGCAGAAGTTTCTAGTACCTGTCACCTGCTCCCGTTGGCTTAAACCAACTGTGTTTTCTACAGCAGTTTTTCTTAAACCGTTTAAACGGTTTGAACGCTTTGGTTCGTCTTAACATGTAAGATACTAAGGTTGTACTGCTAGGGCACGCCTATGGTCCAGTTGAACTGTTTAAAATGTTTAAGCCATTTCAACCGTTCAACTATATTCAACCGTTTTAAAGCACTCGAATCCGAGCCTGTGAACGAGTCCAAGTTGGAGCGGGAGCAAACCGGGACGTTGATCGGACGTCAACACGGCGTAGGTAGCCAAACAGTTGCCTCTTTGGTCTCGACCACCCGCTTCGATGCGCCTCCACCGCGGCCTCGACACACACTGAATGGACTACAGAAGATGTAGGCGCGCTGGACTGATATGGTAGTGGCGGATCTGCCTCATTGACTTACCATCACAGTGCCAAAATCAAAGCGCGAGTCGCTCCTCTTACCCTAATAACCCTATGGCGACTCGATCGTCCCAGCTTAAGCCTTACTGACACATCGCCACGTCTTTACTACGCTGCGGCGCGCAGCCCCAAATCGCCCCGCCCACGCAAGCCAGAACGCGCGGCTCGTAAATGCAGGACAGCGCCGAGACGCTGCAGTGTGCAGTGTGCACTTTTCTGTACGGCTATGGCCGCTGTGGGAATTTGACACGTCGTTTCAACGTGCTGCGTGCGCCGACGGTCTCAGCCTGCTCCTCCGCGCCCGCGGATTATTTGCTTTACCGTGTTTAAATGACCTATGCGCGGTCGCGGTCACCAATTCTTTATCTGATTTTCTTACCAACTCTACTGTACTATTTCGACCGAGTGTTCACAGCATGTCACGCGTCACCATAGGTGTTCACCTTTCTTCGTGTTCATTTCTCGGCAATCACGAGAAAATTCCTATAAATGGTAGTCCGGCAACTGCCGGACGCAAAATTTTGGCGTTTTTCAACCTATTTAGGCCTCAAAAGTTGAATGTCACCGTCACCGACACCAAAAGTGTTCAGTTCAGAAGGTCGCGTCACGCGTCACCTGAACACTCGGTCGAAATAGTACAGTACTACTGCAAGAGGCGAGACCCGAGGATTCCCTTTTTGTGCAGTATATTATGTACCAGGCGCAAATCTTGGCGTCATGTGTTGCATGGCCCGTAGACTGGCGATGTCGGTAAATTTTGTAAATTTACAGGCGGAGATCGTCCTTTACAGTCCGCATGAACTTATGATACTTATGTAATAATCACAAAGCTGAGAGCTCACACCATTTTTCCCCTCAGGTACGCATTCTACTTGTTCTATTCTCTTTCATTCTATTCCCGCTCTAACCTAACCCTGGGTATTATGCAGTGCGCAACTTGGTGCTTTTTAACTGGTTTGGGCTATTGGGCCGCACATACATATATAATACGCATGCAACTTCGGGTGAACTCCTTTCATGATGAACCAACGAATTGCTGACGTATCTGACAGTCGGTCCAAACGACTCTGACGTCTGTCCGATAGGTTGCTACGAACAATTACGCTATAGCCTATCATGGGTTTCTAAGTATCACGCTTCGGTACCCCTTGACCCTCGCATTATGTCCTCCGGTGTCTGACTTTCTCAGCTAGCAGCGGAGGTTCCACAGCTGATGCTGCGCGAGGAACTTTGATGCGTGACTATGCCTATCGACAGGTATAAATTCACCCACCCTCGTTCAAAACGTTGAACCTCTCCGAAAGCCGCTATAGCTACTCAAATGCGCTTCCCGGAAGCGAGTTACGCGCCAGGTGTATGATCTATGGTAGTTTCCTACAGAGCGCTCACAGGTATTTATACTACGCCCCGAATGTGATGCATTCCGCTGCGAGCCAACGCTCATCTGTCCATCTATCCGGTGTGCATCGCAGCATTGGATTTGTACGCCTTGTCAAGATTTGACTCCTGCAGGACACTCTTCAACAGTGCATCAAGTAGGCGGGCCATTCTAGCGGCTCGCAAGCCTATATTCCTGAACGTCGAATGGTTCTGAAATGGATCTCTTCGTTCCCGTCACCCCGTCACCACCGTGAACAGCCAAGAATACCTTGATACTGTCCCGTTGGTAAGTGGCCGTGTTACTAGTGGCTGAGTCCAGCGTGCATCGATCTAACTGTCCACTGTCAGACGAAGGAATTTGACTGAACCTCAATGAATCAACAGCTGCGGATAGTAACGCTCCTTCTCAGATTGGCGTAGAAGCAACGCCTTGCCATGAACCACACCATCGACCCCGACGCCTTCCAAGCGGGTTGGGACTTGGCGCTCTCTGCAAGCACTGGGTTGTGTGTATGTCCCCGTTGCAGCATGGAAGCAGCCGAAGCACTGACAACAGCCTTTGAATAGGTTGGAACCTTCCTTTACGGTCAGCAGCGCCTGCAGAAACGATTGCCAGAGTACTTAATCCATCACGGCAGGTATCCTACTCGTCCTGGTGGGCATGGCGGCTCATTTGCTGAATCATTGGACGGGGGCTGGACGCAAGATCCTTGCGGCTGCTACAGTGGCAATGGCCATCCTCGCGACGGCTCAAATCGCTCTTCTGATCAGCAGCATCATTCTTCAACTTCAGTTCGTCCGTCTTGATATCGAGGGAGAGCCGTCGCCGCGCACGGCCGTAGACGTATATCGCAACATAGAAATTGCAGAGGACATTCTTTTCCTCACAAATAAGTGGGACCCCTTTGTCTCCCGTTTTTGAAAATGCTGAATAGTCACAGTCTCGTCGCCGACGGCCTCTTCGTAGGTGTATCTCTTTGAACGGAATTGCCAGCGGTCGCATATTTATTTCCTTTGGCTCAGATTTATCGCTGCTTCATCATTTGGGGACACAACGCGCGCGTCGTGGCTCTGCCGATCCTCATGCTGATTAGCACTGCAGGTATTGATTTCGCCAACTTTTATATCCGATTTGAGATTCCGTTCCCAGCTCTAGGTTGCTCAGCCGCATACCTCGACATTGTTGTATCTACGTTCAAGATTGATCTTCGGGTCGTTGTGGTGATGGGACTCGCCACGAACATCGTGCTTATGGGCTTCACCGGTGAGTTTTATTTTTCTATCCACCATCTAGCTGCCCACAAGTCTCTTATGAGCTGGTCGGATCTGGTGGATCCGCCGGGAAGCCTGTGTCGTCCTTGAGTCAGCACATTTGAAGACATTCCCGCTACCGTAAGGTACGGGTTTCTATAGGGCGCCCTAACTTCAGCCACTTGCAGTAGATCACATTTTCGTCAGCACTTTTTGCGTAAAACCCGAGATGTTCGGTTTGTGTGTAATTCTTGCTCGTGTAAGCGCCGTTAAGCGACCAAAAAATTCCAGATGATTCGGTCGGCTCCGCTGAGTTCGCTCCCTCTATTGCTCTTGACCACCATGTCGCCGTCGATTCAAGCTCCGGCAAATCTCCCTGTTGTCTCTTGACTGGCTCTTGACTGGCTCACCACTCCTCTGGGCTGGAAGCCCCGTGCCGCTTCTGGGTTCTCGCGTTTCCCTACGATGACTTCTGCTCAATGCATGTCAACCTCCCTATGACCTTGTTCTTTGGGGTGGTTGACGGCTATTCCTTTACCGTCAAATTTTCAGCATGCGTCCCTTGCCCTATCCTCTAGCGTGACATACCCGGTCAAGTATTTGGGTTTCCTTTTTTCAGGCCGGAGTACTGGCTCTTGTAGCTTCCTGCCACAGCTTCCGATGGTGTTGCTTGATCATCCCCGTACACTCAAGGATTCCCTGTGGCCGCACTCCTTTACCGTGTCCGGTGCGACGCGAATCTGGCAAGTAAATCTTCGAAGTGTTCTGCTTCGAGCGGGTCTGACTACTAACCATCGTACTTTCTATGCTCGCACCTCGTTCCACGGCCTTCTTGCTCCTGAATACACGACGTACTCTGCCCATTCGCCAGCGGTGAGTCTACTGATACTCGCATTAGTCCGTTTTCTCAAATACTTGACTCAGCTCCCGCTGTAGCTCGCTGTACGCACGCTAATGCCCTTGGACGTCGGCTGTGTGATTCTTTCAGACGACCCATCTCCACAACCTCTTTGAATACTCGGGGTATCCTTAGTAACATTTGATTCCTACCCAAGCTCGCAATCGCATTTCCATTCCAACCTCCTGCCCTATGTCCACTGTGCAGGCTCCCGCGTCTACGAATAAGTATGCTCTCCTCACTTTTGGCTTGCGTGATTCGCGACCGCATCCTCTGGGGATTCAGGTGGGTTGCAGATATATATGTCGTGTTTGTGTCGCGATGTGTCGCGGCCTTTGACGCAGAGGAGAGCCTCACGTTGAAGGATTGTGCTCTCGTTGATCTCAGTCTGTCGATTAGCTGCAATGAATTTATTTAAATCAATATTTCGGGATATGCATTCCTTGATCCAAATAAGGCTTACAATAACACTGTCCGTTGGATAAGACTTGCAGTTGCAGTTGAAGTCTCTTGCCAACGTGGTTTGGCTGAAAGGTCGACTGAAGGCGGTATCAGCACCAGAAATCCGCGAAAAAAGAGGTCAATCTCTATGAGGGGTGAGCCGAACCAATTCATTAAATTCCTATGTTTCGGTTCAACAAACAAACCCGCCGTAAATGCAAGCTCACAACGGCATGCTTTGTCGACCGTCAAATGACATCTGGGGCAGCTGGTGTATGTAGTCCACGTTCGAGGTAGCGGGCCGTGCCGCTTGTCGGCCCTACTTGCTTTATACAATACTGTTATTGCGATCATGTATGCCTCCTCGCATGGCTTGGAACCTGGCTCGTACTCAACAACACCTAGACTAGAATCCGGCGCTATGTACCTCATTGGCAATATCCTCTGGCTGATCTCCGGCTCAGCCTTGTTGGGACGTGGTGTAGCTGTGGTGACTGCCGCCTTCTTCCCCAGTCGTCTCTCAGCTGACGAACCGCAGACGCCGATTTCCTTCCTTGTTGAAATGTCGATACCGCAGCTGTGAAAGATCTGTCCTTGGATTGGAATTCAATGCTGAGCATCGTTAACAGAATATAGCGCCGATGCTCACAATCGTACGGGTCGGTCTGGGCCGCAGTATCGGGGACTCTGCCTCAACGCATGGGCGACAGAGGTTCCCTCGGGCAAGGACCCCTGTGCGGACCTCATCCTTCGGAGTGGCCTGCGTTGACGTTGATGAATCTTTCGTTATCGATATTGGTGCTGCGCATGAGAACGAGGGCGGAAGGCCCATTTCGATGGTCTCACTGGCAAAGGCGGTTTAGTTATTTACCAGTATAGTCTTAGGACGCACTTTGCGGCGAAGATAAAATGGGGCCCGGGATAATTGTTCTGCGTGTTTTTCGGGGTAGAGCGTTTCTCTGCAGCGTTCAGTTTTTTCTTTTTCTTTTTCTTTTTCTTTTTTGATTCACACTCCGAGCAAACTCCGAGTCAGCAGTCACGGTGAGCGCCCCAGAGTAAGCGAGTCCTGGCACGACATTGGCCATTCATGAGGTACAATGTCCCGAACTTGAATCAGTCATATTATCAACTCCATGTTCAGCACCGCGGCATCATTTCAGGGTGTCTTTCCCACACGCGGGGTTCGATTCCGTTCCTCCGACTTGATATGTGTCCTCTGTCCCATTGTACGCGGCGGGGGGACCGACGCGGTGTCTGTCTCGAGAACATGAATGGTGATACGCCGAAGCTTGGACTGACTTCGTATTTCCCAACCGTGAGAGGAAGTATTTCAGGTCTCCAGATCAAAAACATAGTATGCAATTGGGACAGGTACATTTCCACAGATAATTACGTGTTACGAATTGTGCATCTCAGTGGCCGGAGCACATATAACTGCTGGCCATGTAAGAATACTGTCCACCAATGAACTTCGCACCGCAGCCGTGGCAATTGAACGGCTGACTCCGAATTCACAATGTACCCGTGTTTGCCGGTCAGAGCATCAACGAGGAACTCCTTGCTGTGACTCTTGAGTCCGGTCTCCGCTACGTCGAGGAAGGTGAAGGCACGGCCGCAGCTCCCGCAGGTTTCGCCACCGTTGGGGAAGCCTACAGCGGTTTCGCCGATCGCGTCGGTCGACAAGCCGAAGAGGTCGGCGAGTTTCTGGGTGTCCTCGGCGGGGGTCGCGATGCGCGTGGTGCTCTGAAAGCCCTCGGCGACCTTGGCCTCGAACTGCTCCTTGGTGACAACTTTGTTCGCGTCAATGCTAGCAGAATGCGTGTTAGAAGACAGGTGCAGGATTGGTTAAGGGGCTCACGTAGCCATTGGTGTGTAGAATCTGAGCTGTTAGACTGGTGAATGTCTGAGGTTGGAGGCGAGGTTTCCTCGCCTTTTATAAGTATTCTGGTGGCAGGTATGCTACCTTATTTGTAGTATCATCCAACGCCGCTGACATGTCGAATGGCGCTCATACTTGACACATCGAAGGAATAATGCAGCACCCACGGGAACTTAGAGAAGTGAATTGAGTCCACAGTCTCTGGGCGCCGGAGAGGTACAGAATAATTTTCCATGACATTCCACTGGTTATCATGCCGCTGACCATGGTTGCAAGTTTTCTGGCAGCGCAAATGACAATGGGCGGCAATGTTCATCTTCATAACCTCCTCCGATTCCCAGGATGCCAGCACAAGACTGCAGGGCCGCTCTGTGCAAGTTCCATACCATATTAGTACAATCGACCTAGCTTTGGACAGCAAGAATGCACTTGATGTTGATCTGCGCCGATTCAAGGTTGGTCTCCCCACATTTCCCCACCTTATCAGTCGTGCCCGACGTCTGCTCCGGCGCAAAGGAAGCACCGGTTCAGGAAACCTGGTTGAATAGCTACAAAAATAACTCAGGTCAAAGGCACCATACCCTTCTGTCTTCTCCAATTCCAGGAACGTGCACAGCGCCCCTCGCACGAATGTGGGGGTACAAACCTTCACTTTTCACTTGGGCATTTCACTCGGACTTTGTCGTCGAACACAAGTACGGTAGACTAGTATTTGACGCGCAAAATGAGGAAAGAAAACCACGAATTATCATGACTAATTACAGCTGTTTGCACAATTGATGACAGTACAGAAAAATAAAAAGAGAAAGAACAAGTTGGACTTGCCATCTTCAACAACTCATTGCTCACTCAGTTTTACTTCGATTCACAAGTTTATAGGTGCGTTGGAAAGGCACAGGGCAGGGCTATCCATCGGTACCATACGCAACTGATAGCTCGACAAAAAAAATCGCTTCTCGTGTTCCAATAACCAATATCGACGAAACCTTGGATTGGCTCTAGCTCCATCGATTCCGACTGGAGTTCTGTCCAAATGGTATATTCTGGAAGAGAATATGAAGGCATAGGACTTGGGTACGCCACATTTTGGTTTTATGACAAAACCATCCCTCGGTACTGAACGTACCACGCCACAGAGTAATTTCATTATTGAGCTCGTGTTTCATCAGTGCCTTGCATTTTGAGCACATACCTGAAAGTGCCTCCGCGATACCTCCAAGAATTGTCCAGGAGCACTGGAACTGGTCCAGAAATGACCGAGAACCGGCTCCTCGATGCTTGAGCTCAACATCGGCCATGCGTATTTTGGGATGGGAATTGTCGGTGTTTTGGCAGACGAAATTAGTGCGAGATGGAAGCGCACCCAAAGGCGCCTCTAATGCGCGTAAAATGAAGTTGAACGGATGAGAACTGAGGGAGATCTGGGGCCGGGAATCGGCCGGATCAAAGATTTGTCTTTGTTTACTGATTTGCCGACTGTCATCAATTGCGCAAACAGCTGTAATTGATCTTATTTCGATGGAGGTTAGATGGAGGAGGACGATATTGAATTCAAGCCAGCGAATTGGTGGCCACCAGTTTGGGTTGTGATCACAGAAGTACTGTTCAATAAAATACAGGCAGCGACGGTCGCGTTGGAATTCAGGCATCCGGAAAAGAACACGAGAAAAATATGACCTTTAGGGGGGAACGAAGAGCGAAAGCAAGCCGGTGAAGCCAAGGTCAAGCAAGAGGGTTTGGAGGGAAAGAGGCGTGGGAGCGGATCTCGGCCCGTGGATCCCGAACACCGGCCACGTCGCTTTTCCCACTCTTCCCCTCTTCCACATGGCACAGGGCAGGGAGTGAATCATCCGTATTCACCCCCAATCCGAGAACATCCACAGGAATTTCCTCTGGCCTGCACACACGCCGCCTGCACACACGGGTCACGGCCACGTCGTTCGCCTGAGGCGGCAGCGGGATCCGTACTCGCAAACGTGCGCTATACTGACGGCCGATGGATTCAATTCTCAGCAGATGCCTCCTACATTCTGAAGAACACTCTTTCGCCACAATACAACTCTGGGGCTAACTTTGTATGTATGTGAATGGGCGTCACAAACCACTATGTCTGTGTTCTTTGCGAATCTGGATTTCAACTAGTGTCGCAGTGTGTCAGCTGAACCGGGACACTCCCGCAATGGATGGCGCAGGTGACAGCTAAATGATCACCTATCACGCTGGACCACAGTTGATACAGGCCGTCTCCGTCTTTCGTTCCAACTGCCACGCCCACCTTCATACCCAATGTCATCGTCGGTGAACGGATGGGGCCTTTGTTCTTACTGAATTACGCTTGTTCTTGTGCTCTAGGACGCCGCCCTAAATCGTGCAGGACGTCAGCCCCACCCCACTATTTGTCTTTTTGGTGATGGGCCGTGACTTGCAAAAAGGCAAGCGTTATGGCTGTCTCAGTCAAACATAAAAGACCTGTGAGAGTCCATTCAGTCGCGCACACTTACTTCTCATCATGGACAAGAAGCCCATACCGTTTAATCATTTTGAGGATCTTCCCGCCCCTGCCGCATCTCAAAGCGCGGAAACGACCGGGCCAAAGCACAGCAAGAAGCGGCTCCGGTTCAGAGGGTTGGCTTTTACTGTGCTCCTTCTCTGGATCGGTGCACGCTACTTGTGCGCCGACGTCTCCGTTGCCTTGTACAATAAAGAGGAACCTGTAAGCCTCTGCCCGCTCGCAGAATCCTTCACTTACCGTGGGTGTCAGGCCTGGCCCATTCCACCGGATGTCTCAGTGGAATGGTGCGCCACTTGGACCAACAACGGCGACGTCGCCATCGCGGAGGATTTTCCTTACTCCGCCTCCGCCAACTTCGAGCTCCCCTTGTCTGCTGCTGGGGTGTTCCTTCTCGCGCGCAGCGTGCCTGATGGGCACAGTGTCTTTGCCACAGGGAACGTCCACTACCTTCAGTCAACAGACGCCGGGGACAGCATCACGGTGAATATCACTGCGCGCTACCGACAGCCGGAGTACCTTAATGCATCCGAAACCTGCCTCCTCACTCGCGTGGACGACCAGATCGGTGTCGGATTCTTTGTACGTATAGGGTGCACTTCTCTCAGCACATGCTTAAATTTATGTGCAGACCAACTGGCAGGGCAATAGTCTTCGCCGTCTTGAGGAGTCGAAGTTGTGCTTCGAGGTCACCGCTACCTTCCCCGCCACAGAGGACGGCTCGCCGCTGGTGCTCAGCCAATTTTCGACGGATCTCCCGAATCTATCGCAGACATTCGATGACCTGAGCAACGTCGACTTTGAACAGCTAGTCCTGGCGAGCCAAGTGGCCTCCATCGATGGAAAGGTACTCGAGTCCTCAACCGTTTGCGGTTGCAGTTCCTGAATCATTGCAGGCTCTCTCGGCCAACAACGCGAGCATTTTCACATCCTCCGCGCCGATACAAATCGGGGTAGGCTTCGTGTTATATCATTGCGCTGCTCGGCATCAGGCTCAATTTCATATCATACAGTCTCTCGTCGCGAACGATGCGTCCGTGGTGACTTCGACGGGCTCAATCGACGGAGCATACATCGCCTTCAATTCGCTGACACTTAAGACTACTAACAGCCCGATCACCGCCGACGTTACCCTCTCCAGCGACGCGAAAAACAGAGACGACACACCCGCTACGCTGCGCATGCTGACTTCCAATGGGTATGCTTCATCCCTCCTTATACTGTTGTTTCACATACTGAATTCGGATACCACCCAGCGCCATCACGAGCAAAATCACGCTTCTTTCCACCTCTGAATCTGGCGGCGCCTTCAATATGTCTGCAAACACCGTGTATTCACCCGTGGACATCACCGTTCTTGCTGCGCCAGTCGATGCCGTCATCGCACTCAACACCTCTAACTCCCAAGGGCAAGCCTCTGTCGCGCTCCCCACAACGTACGAGGGCGCGTTCACCGCGTTCACCACCGAGAACAGCGTGGACGTATCTTTAGCAGATCCAGAGGCGAAGGACCCCGCAGGGAAGGGGAGGCACCGACGAATCGACTGGGAGGAGAAGGGAAGGTTGCGGAAGACGGGGCGCGTTGGGTGGTCGAATGAGGGGCGGGCCCGGGGGACCGTGCAAGTCGCAGCGTCGTCTGGGCCGGTGACGTTGCAGTTTTGAGAAAAGAAAACTGTCGACTCTGGATTCGTTTCTTAATTTTTCCTTGTGTTTCAAATGAATTTATTTGTGCACAACGATCCCCAAAATTCCAACGACGGGTCCGAGGTTGTGCTTCGTGCATCACCGTGTACTACCGCGCGACTCCGTGTACTTACGTTTTTCCCTTTTCTCCAAGGTGTTAAGAAAGACTTCGGAGGGTGAGGGCATGTATGCCACAGCTTTTCTATTGTGTTCCTGAGGTTCCCAAAGCGTCTTGACTTGGCCTTGACAGTCTAAAATACCGCCTTCTCCACCCGACAGCCGCGGGCTAGTGCTGATAAAGTCTCACCGTGTGCTGCAATATCCGTTTCGGTCATATCTATAAGCAAAATCGAGAAGCCGGAGCGTGCGCTATCATCACACGAGGCCTCTCCGAGCTGGGATATGGCTACTATTGTTGTTTTGTCATTCAGTTCGGCAGCAAATGTCCTCCGTATGTTGTCCGTATGTGAAAGATTGGTGCTGCCTCCTCAAAGCTCCGTGGACAAATCTCCAAAAAGGGGACAGCGGCGAGCGCGTCAGATGATATTCCAGCTATCATGCCGCCGACCATGGCGGCACGTTTGCTGGCAGCGCAAATGACAATGGGCGCCGATGTTCAAATTTCAATTCCTCGGATGCTAGCACAAGACTACTGGGCCGCTCTGTTCAAGTTCCATACTAGTTGAACGGCAATGTTCATATTCATAACCTCTTCCGATTCCCAGGATGCCAGGACAAGACTGCAGGGCCGCTCTGTGGAAGTTCCATACCATAGTACAATCGCCCTAGCTTTGGACAGCAAGAATGCACTTAATGTTGATCTGCACCGTTCCAAGGTTGGGCTCCCCACATTTCCCCTCCTTATCAGTTGTGCCGGACGTCCCCTCCGGCGTAAGGACGCGCCGGTTCGAGACGCAAATACAGGATGTGTAGGTAGCAATCGACCTTGCTGAGTGCTCCATATCTATCATTCCGTACGTCTCCCGCCCGTAGATACGTTAGACTCAATTCAATCCTCCCTGGTGCGGCTTGCCTTGGATGGGAAAGTTGAAACTTGATACTGGTGTATCAGGGTTTCGCAGGAGCCGCAAATTCTGGGCGCCGTTTGGCGCGTCAGCGTCGTGGGATTGCTCTTGCCGGTAGAACTCACGAGCGACTTTTTCCTAAGACTTGCGGATCTATGGTGTTGGAATTTCAATACATTCGATTTAACAATCACGCGTCAGCGGGCGACGTTGACGGCACCGAGCCAACGTCCACCCTTGCCGACGAACGCTGAACGAGGCTCCCACAACTTCGGTCAAAACTCTGTTCAAAAGAAAACAGTGTCCCGGCGGGTGCTGTAGGATCCCCATCGCAATCCATGGGTTGAAAATACTACTCATCGGGTATCCTTGGATCGGAGTCCTGTTTCGAACTCGTGAGTTATTTGTCGCTCTTTCGGACTTGGGGGTCGACAAACTTGTTGAACACGTCACATTGCCCTTGCACCACGCCGAAATTGAATGAAATTTTATGTATGTAAAAGTATTCACCTTCAGCTGGCATTCGGAGAAAAGTCCGGGGAGAACTTGCCGCAGAGGACGTGGGTCAACTGCCATTCGACCTACCATGGTACATTCTGTACATATCCGGCGCGCAAAAACTTCGGACTCAATTCACTTGATTTCCCGTGGGTGCTGCATTCCTTCGATGTGTCAAGTATGAGCGCCATTCGACATGTCAGCGTCGTTGCATGATACTACAAACAAGGTAGCTGCCACCAGAATACTTATAAAAGGCGAGGAAATGTCGCCTCCAGCCTCAGACATCCACCAGTCTAACAGCTCACAGTCTACACACCAATGGCTGCGTGAGCCCCTTAGCCAATCCTGCACCTGAATTCTAACACGCATTCTGCTAGCATTGAGGCGACCAAACTTGTCACCAAGGAGCAGTTCGAGGCCAAGGTGGCCGAGGGTTTTCAGAGCACCACCACGCGCATCGCGACCCCCGCCGAGGACACCCAGAAACTAGCCGACCTCTTCGGCTTGTCGACCGACGCGATCGGCGAAACCGCTGTAGGCTTCCCCAACGGTGGCGAAACCTGCGGGAGCTGCGGCCGTGCCTTCACCTTCCTCGACGTAGCGGAGACCGGACTCAAGAACCACAGCAAGGAGTTCCTCGTTGATGTTATGACCGGCAAACATGGGTACATTGTGAATTCCGGGAGTCAGCCGTTCAATTGCCACGGCTGCGGTGCGAAGTTCATTGGCGGAAAATATTCGTATATGCAATCCTGCTATATGTGCTCCGGCTGAGATGCACAATTCGTAACACGTACTTATCCGCGGAAATGTACCTGTCCCAATTGATTTGAATTGCATGCTATGTTTTTGATCTGGAGACCAGAAATATGTCCACGCACGGTTTAGAAATGCGAAGGCGGTCCAAGCTTCGGTGTACCACCATTTATGTTCCCGAGCCAGACACATCATCGGCATTACCGCAAGTAACAATGCGGAGAATGTACTCGTCGCAAATCTCGCAATCACATTGCATACATAACAGCCCCCCAGCTTTGTATCGTTAGCTGCCATCCCCCGTCTACCAGCGGACATCCCGGATAGGCTGGGTGCTCAAACCGCATAACCCCTAACTTGCTTGAATTACCATTTACAGAAAACACACGTGTTACGGATCAAACCGCCTCTTGTCACTGCTTACCATGGCGTGCTGTGACGCCTCCACGCGCCTCTCTTTCCCAAAACTGCGTGACGGGGCACGAATGTTGCATCCACCCGACAGCGCAATCCATATCCTCTGGGACGTCTAAAAATCCGCGGGAACAGACCCTTACCGTCCGAAACCTCGCAAACATGGAGCTTGCTTGCTTGGTGGATCAGCATTCACTGACCAGCGACTCGCTGGAGGACGAGGATCTGGAGCCAAATTTGGAATTTGGGATTCGCCGCCATTCGCTTCTAGATCTTCGCATGCACGGTTTCGGTTATACTTCCCGCCGCCCGAATACCGTCCTGTGCATTGGCGAATCATCTGACAAATGGACTGGTCTACGAGCGATGCGGTGGCTCGATATTGGCTGGCTTTCGAGTCGCCGGAAACTTATATGTTGTGTTAGCGCTCCAGCTATGGCATATCTTGCACATATGACCCTCCGGCAGAAGTCAACGGCTGATCCTGCAAACACAATCATGCTTCACGGTGTACTTCGCACTGTCATATCCTCTGACTTTGCCAGCGAATTGTCCGTGATGCACGCAAAAAGGACCCTTTCTGTGGAAGCGAAGCATACAAGTGGCGTCATAGCCCGTTATTCTTCTCAGATAAAATCTGGAGCCATCCAAAACTCGACAAAGGTGCGAAAGATGCTCTCTGAGATACTCTGGTCTATTGCTGGTACCCTCCGTTGCTACCTGATCGTCCATGCGGTTCAAGCTTGGTACCGGGACTGGACCTCCCCGCTCCGTCAGGTCTCAGGTCCCAGAAGCCCCAGCCTCGTCTTCGGAAACTTCAAGGAGATGGCGGTAAATTCCCGATCGTTCGTGCGTCCGTTTGGGCTGAAGTATCTTCTCATTAGGACGACGCAGGGTTGACTCAGAAGTGGCGAGACGAATTTGGCGCCAACTTCCGATTGAAGGGTCTGTTCGGCGTGAGTGGCTTTCATCTGTGCCTTCCCCCGCCGTTCTGATTTACGGACAGATCAGCGAACTTCACACATCGGACGTCAAGGCAATAAACCATATTGTGACCAACAGTTCCTTGTATCAGAAGGCACCATCCGCTCGTTTCATCGCTCAGTGTTTGCTTGGGAGAGGTGAATTAACCCTCTTATCGGCGGTACTGCGGGCTTTGCTAATCGGTCTTTCAGGGATTCTTTCTGTTGAACTGGACGAGCATAAACGTCATGTAAATCTGATCCTGTATCATTTCTAATCACGCGCTAACACCATTGTAGAGAAGGGCTATGGCAAGTTTCCCCAGTTTCTGAGGCAGAAGTGATTCAGGTATTATTAGAACCCCGCTTTCGGAGTCGCGCAAATCCGAATTGTCACTGAGATCTTTGTCGAGAAGGCTGCAGGTGAGTTAAAGTCTTTCCAGAAACCGTACTCGGTGAATCCTCATGCTCACCTAATAGCTCCGTGATGTCTGGGCGTCAAATCGCACAAGAGGGTGGTGAAGCTCGCATCGAGGTCCTGTCTTGGCTGAGGCGTATGACTCTGCATGGTGAGTAACCTACTTTGTGTCATAATTCCGAGTCTCGGAGTCAGGCTAATATTGGACATAGTCATTGGTCAAGCAGGCGCGTCTACCCACCACTATTTTTTTACGCGGGGTTTAATTACCATCACAACAGGCTTCAACTACCAGTTCGATTCTTTGGAGGCCAACGGCAAGTCCTCCGAGCTCAACGACGTCTTCACGGAACTGTTCCATTCTGCACAATCGCGTCGTTATACCCGCTTTCGAATCTCGCAAGGTCTCGTTCCAATCCTCCGGCTCATGGTACGCACTTTCTCTGTTTTGTCTCGAAATATTTTCGCAATTGCTCACCTATCGGCGGTTCCAGCATGTGCTAGCAACAGTTAAGTACGTTCTCCCTGGAACTCGGCGCTGAACTCTTGTCGAATCCCCGCGACCCATTGTACGAATAATGTTTTTTTTTTTTTTTTTTTTTTTTGATCAGAATCATCTTATGCACAAGCAAGCACCTTCAACATATTCTGTACGTTAAAGATCACAATGGCCCTCAGCTGAATCGGGGTGCTTCTCGTGTCAATCGGAGAGTTCACCATCTTTCGTGACGCCCATCCTCAGCTTGTTCCACAGATCCTCGAAACCCTCGAATCGCAGCACATCGTCGACCTGCAGGCGCTCTACGACACCCTGGACGTCTGCCCCACTGTCCACCAACATAGCCGCGATCTCCAGTCTTCCCTGGTCCAGCGCGTCACCAGTCCTGCAATAAAATAAACCCACATCCAACGCAATGTGTAATGGCGTTGGCCCATGCCCGGGGAAGTAGTTGCTACCAGTGCTTGCGTGCACATCGGCTCCGCGCTGCAACAACTCTCTTGCAGTGTGCGCATCCCCCACCATGGCTGCTAAATGCAGAGGCTGTCCGGTCCAGGAGTTACCCTCATAGAGGCCCGTCGGTTTGCGGCGGCTGTCAACCCACGTTTGTGTCGCGGCGTGCGCATCTACACCTGCGGAGAGCAGACCGTCGACTACAGCTTTGTTTCCGTTCCAGATAGCCTTGTGCAGCGCTGTCCAGCCGTTGCTGTCAGCCTCGTCGCCGTCGGCACCACATGCGATTAGGTGCGCAACCATGCGTGGGCTGCCGGCTTCCACTGCAAACTGAAGCAAAGAATGGTCGCCGATTTTGGTACGTTGTGCGATAAGATTATGCTGCTTAAGACATTCGCAAATGTATGCTATGCTGTCGTGCGACGGGTCGAGGCTGGTTGAATAAAGTGGCTGCGTCCAGTGGCCATCCGAATGGGGAATTTTGGTTGTGTTTTCGAGCAGGAGCGAAAGTGCATCAACATTTTGGTGCAGCGCTGCTAGTATAAAGGCGTCGAGACCGTCGGGATTGGTCTGATAGGGGTCGGCGCCGACATCAAGCAATGCTTGCACAATGTCCAGGGGTATATCAACACTCTTCGCAGCGACCAGCAGCGCGGGGCCGAAGTACTTGTCGTGACCCACGTAATACTTCTCCACCGAGACGCTGTTGATATCGGCACCATGCTGGATAAGGTTGTTCAGGATGGCAGCAAAAGCGTCACCCTCCTGCGCAAGATTTCTGCTCCGCATCATGTCTATCACATCGCCACCTTCGCCGCCCAGTTTGGCCCCATGGTTGAGCAGGAAGTTTACTGCGCCCGGATGAAGTTCCCGGATTGCTCCCTTCAAGAACGACTCCAAGGGCTCCGTCGTCCGAAGGGACGCCCCACGCTCCAGCAGTGCTGTGAACTTGTCCCAGTTCCCGCCTTTCATAGCCAGCGAGAGTGGACAGTAGATTGTTTCAACAGTCGAGTTTGAACGTATTCCGGTATCACTGACAGTCTGGACCTTTTCAGATTGAGTCCAATCCATGCTCTCCGCACCAGCTGGCAGTTTATCGAGCAGCAGATCCAACAGACTCCGCAAGTCGTCGATGTTTTTCCCGTTGCTTTCATTCTCGGCGAAAGCGTGGATGAGAGAGTACCCAGATGGATCCGGTGGCGGAACACTCGCGCCATGCTGTAGCAGAAGCCTGACCAGGCGTAGGTCGCAAGCTTTGACGGCGGTGTGGATGAATGAGTGCCCGGCAGAATCCGGCAGTGCAGGTATCTTTACCCCTCTCTCGAGCAACAGCTCGACAAGAGGTAAATTACACGCGGTGACAGCATAATGTATGGCCGCATTCCCCGACTCGTTCGTAGCTGTTGCATCGGCGCCGGCATCCAGCAAGAGTTGTGCAAGGCACGCGGGAATCTGAAGGGCAGGATCATCAACTGCACGCCAAAGTCGGAAACCGCATGTCAGTATCAACGGTGTCGTTCCGTTGAATAGTTTTCGGCCCCTGTCATAGGATCGGGGGACGAGGCGGTGGTCAGTGCGTGCATTTACATCTGCACCACCATTAACGAGAGCGGCTGTTGTTTCCTCGAAGCCATTCATGACAGCCTGGTGCAATGCCGTGTATCCAAAATTGTCCAGCGAGGTGGAATCTGCACCAGATTTGAGTAGCAGCTCCACGAATCGTGCCTCCTTGCGGAAGGCGGCGGTGTGCAGAGCAGTGCGACCGTGGACAGGGTAGTTGGGTTCGGCACCAAGCTCCAATAGCAGGCTAGCCATTATGATTTTGTTGTCACGAATCGCCGCATGCAGAAGGCGCGACCGCCACTCTCGCACATCTGTTCCGTTGGACTGAGAGATCTGAACGTCCCGTAGGTACGCTTCTTGCCCATTAACTTGCTCGTTTTTGCTTGTGGCGCGCCACACATTGGTCAGCCGCGGGTCGAAGTGTCCTCGTCCCCATGCTTCATTGAAGCCAAGGGTCTTCGCTCCGTCTTGAGAAATCCCCCGCAGCAACACATCCAGTAGATCTGCATCACCAGTCTCCGCTGCGATCTCGGCGGGAACCATGCTACGTGCAGCGCAGTGCTTCCGTGCCTCTTTCACAGTAAATGACGCAGCTACAGGAGCTCGCGTTCCGTTGCGCGCGACAATGCTTGCATGGTGCTTGAACAGTGCTTCGATAATGCTTCGGTGGCGGCAAGATACAGCCCACTGCAACGGCGTCCAAGAGGATATGTCCTTGACGAGGTGGTCGGCTCCCCGGGCTAGCAGGCTGGTGAGCGCCTCGATATCACCATTGAAGCTGGCCCAGAAAAGTGGCGTCCAGTGGTGCGAGTCGCGTACATTGATCGGCGCACCACACTCCAGAAGAAGTTCGCGGACGGTGGCGCTTCCCTTGAAGGAAGCCCAGTGAAGCGCAGTCCAGCCTTCCGTGTCACCCACGGATAGATCCTCGCTGTCTATATACACCTGAGCCGTTGCACCGAGATCCCAGTAGGCCACGACATGGAGTGGTGTTTGACCCGTCGGCAAAGCTGCGAATGAAGCTTCAGCAAGCTGGGGAGCGAAGCGCTTGCGATATTGCAGTGCCTGGAATGAGCTCGCCCGCAGGCAGGCATTGTCGAGAAGGGAGTGTATCAGTCGGATGAGTGAATCCTCAACGCGGCGCGCATGTCGGCCCCAATGATGCGCGGCATACGAAAGGAAGGGCATGTCTTGAAATCGAGCATCCATCTCGACGACGTTTGCGCAGGGCCCAGTTCCAAATGTTCGCATGCAGAGGTAACGAAGACATGTAGTCGCGATATCAGTGTGGGTGTTCGAAAACTGTGAGGGAATGTCCTGGAAGAATTTGTGTGCGGTGGCGTGAACGAGGCTGACGGACGTGTCTTCGTTGACGAGCACGATCCCGACACACACTTGTAATACCATGCGCGTGGATACAAAATTTTCCTCGTCGAGTTCATCTGTGTCATCCTCCACGGCCAAGGCATGTAGGAGCTCTGCTGTTGTCAACCGCCTCTCGGCGTGAGTGATCCAAGCGATGACCCGCAAAGCCAGCGCTGCACGCGCCGGCGGCTGCGCCAGGATGCGGTCCAAACTGGATTGATACGCCGAGTTGAGGTTCGACGGCAGGGCAGCAAGAGACCGACGGATTTCTTTGATTGTGGTCAACGCAAGGAGGTGATTCGTGATCAGTCGGGCAAGGAGAAATCTGCGGCATTGCATTAGAAATCAGATATCGTACGGTGTGTTACTGGACATACATTCCACTGGCTTGGTCAACGATGGCGTCGACAATGGTGCCGGTGCCATGGACATGGGAAAAGTCGCTGGCGTGCAGCTCGTTTTCAACAAAGAGCTTCAGGTCAGCGCGGTTGGCTTCGAGTTCTACCTGCTGGGATACAGCGAGAGCGTCGGCGATATCCGGGATGTGCCGGCTGGTTACGAAGATATGGCACCCGAGCTCGACAAGTTCGTGGAGCAGGGGAAGCAAAAGGTTGCGGTCAGCAAGCTCGTCCAGCGCATCCAGCACGATGTATGGCCCCGGGGATTGCAATGTGCACATTTCGACGAAGGCCTGGAAAACGTCTTTGAGGCTCGGCGGCGTGCTGGAACGGTCGCGGCAGCGTTTCAGCACAGCGATATGTCGATCGTTGCCTTGAATCAGCATCTGACGCAACAGGCTTTGGATTATCAAAGTCGTCGTCTGCTGCTTGCCCGCGGCGAAATCACAGAAATAGTGTACAAGGCCCGAAGCGCTGACAGTTTGGAGATCTTGAAGGACAATAGATCTGCTACCGTTAGATTTCATAATATGGACAGAGCATTGGACGCACGACAACAAGGATTTTCCAACACCCGCTGAGTGTCATCAGAAGGATTTACAGGCTTAAAAATATAATTGCGTACGTTTGCCATGGCACCACAGAAGTGAGGGAGCGCGGGTGCGCCATCGCACGTACACCTCGGACTGGAGGAACCAGTTTCCGGTTCCCGGACAGGGAGGCTCAGGGGGTGCGCTGTGGGCAGGAGGATTCGAGGGTTGGAGCCAGTTTATCGATTGGCTACGTTCTCTCTCTGTGCGCCTCATGTTAGCTAGGATAGAAAAATGAAATATCACATGGAATGCACCGCGGCTGGAGATGTCGAGCTGGTTATACGAGGCCGCAGTAAGGGTCCTGCACGCAATTAGAGGACGCAAAATCTTATCAAAGGACGCGAATACTCACAAAGTGCTGGCCGCCACGTAGTCGGCAAAGATACTGCGGAAACGGTGCAGCATATCGATGTGCTTTTTCAACTGTTTTTCTTCAAGCGGCCAGACGAGCGCAGACGCCAGGCGGTTGAGGCCGCCGCGCCCGTCACCCCGGAGTTCCTGACGCAGCGAGACTAGCTGATTGTGACAGTCTTCGAGGACTGCGATGGACAGAGCGGCAGGTCGGGGCGAAAGCAGGCGGTGGCTTTCAGCATCCATGGCAGCCTTCTCTGCAAGGAGCAGCACATCGGTGAATGCGGAAAGCTCTGTGAAGTACTGACCGCGCGCGCGTTTCGCGTCGCGCACATCGGACACATAGCCATAGCTGATCTGGGTAATCTGGCTGGCTAGGGCAACGAGGCCGGCGACGCTGGACAGAAATCCAACGAATTCGGCCATTCGAGTGTAACCTGGGGGCTGGAGGTCGAGGGAGGGAAGAAGCCACTGTTACGTGATTGGGTGCCACAATCGCGCCCGAATCTGGCCACAAGGCTGTGCGATGCTGAACTTCACACGACGCAAACTGCCGGTGTGTCAAAGCTGGACCGTTGAAATTGTCCAGAGTTACTCACTTAAAGCAATTACTAAAGGCTAGATATCACTTTCGACCACCAAAAAACGCACCTGGGAGAACCAAGCCTCAAGATGAAGCAGTGACTCGTGGAAAGCTTTTGATTGCTTATCGCCGATTGCAGAATTGCTCAGTGATGCGCCGCTAATAGTGCTTTCCCAAGCTGGGTATCCAAGCCCGACTGAGTCTTATCCGAATGCGCTCCAGTCGGAGACATAATAAAAAGGGGAACCCTGAATATCGAGACTGAATAAAAGCAAACGGAACAGAGAGCCTCAAGGTGGGCCATTGTGGGACGTTCGCCACAGAACAAAGAGGACCGCAAGTTGGCGCTTTGACACAACTTTGACAGGCCCGAACTGGCCTGAATTTCGCCCGGATTCCGCGAATCAGAACGGTATGCGGCTTGATTGCGGCAGGTCCATCCAAGACTATCAGATCAGACCAGTGCGCGAACTCACTTACTCTGTGCTGCATTCGGTGCTTTGAAGGCGCACCGAAGGTGGTTAAACATCACTTGAAAATTCGCGGTGATGGTCAAGAGCAAGAGGGGTACTGCCACCGCTGTTTGGCTGCGCCGTGTTGACGAATCCGATGATCCGATCAATACAGCGTAACACTTTCTTTTTTGAACACGCCAGCTTGACACCGGCAGTCTGTTTTCACGTACTGTTACATTTCGATCACACTCGTCCCGTCTGAAGATTGGATACCTTCACAGCCGAACCTACATTGATTCTGAATACATATACCTGAATATACCCAACCATCCAGTCAGTCTTCAAGGATGGTTGGATACACTGTTACTTGCCGCGTTCATGAAAGACCAGACCAAAGATTCATCCAAGCATCAGTTCATGTCGACTATCTCAATCTCTTGACAAATCCTCATTCAATGGGCAATATGTAATTTATTAAAGCTTCTGAGGGCTACTTCGTCATCCATTATCCGAACCTCGGCTTCACCTCCGTTTCAACGAACTCCTGGATCGTCCCGAATTTAACACCCAGGGCTAAGAGGTCGGGGTTAGGCACCGGGGTATCGGGATACATGCCGTGCTCCGCGTGATGTTCAAACTGAATTTATAGTACATGAGTTAAAATTTGAGGGTGAGGAGTATAAAGGACCCACCATCTCGTCATACGCCGGAACTCCCGTGGGTGGGGCGGTGGTAAAGGTGGTCTTGACGCAGAGGGCTGCGCGTGGATTAACTTTCGGTGGGTGATTTCAAGAAAAGGGGGTCAACGCACTGTTCTCGATCAGTGCGGCCAGGTCCGCGTATGGGATGCTCGTGGTAATGATCGGGTAGATATTGCCTGAGATGCCTTTGGACGCATCAGTGTAGTCCTTGAGCAATGCGAGCACCACTGCCGGGACATCGTGCTCGACCCAGGTGAGACACGCGTGGTCCTTGCCCGTGAAGAATGGCATGGGGATCTCGAGACCGTTTTTAGTTTTCTTCAGCTGGCCCACTCTGTCACGGGCCCAATTGAAGTTGAGCGATTTTATATGAACAGATCTGTTTAAATTTGACACTCACGTCCAGAAGTTCTGGAGGAAACTGCCCAGATGGAGGGAGGTATTCTTCAGCCGGATGCTCGCAAGTAATCCTCGACGGCCGCTTTTTCTAAGGATTCAGATTGAAGGTAAGTGTGCCATCCCCAACCTGAATTTGAGTAAAACGTACGCTCGAAGTGAAGGGCGTTCTTATATTGTCCCCCCGAGATTTTCGACAAACTGGGGAGGGAGCTTTGGGCGCATTGATGTCCAGATCAGCAAAGGGAACAAAAAAGTGTCCGTACGTGAAGATGAAGTATTTCACGCCGGCCTCTTTGGCCGCATCGACCATGTTTTTCCCCTGCACTAGCTCGTTCGGACCGTCTGCTGAGATCGGGTAGATAGTCGCAGTGACCTGCGATAGCCGTACGGATTGAGATCAGATACCGTGTGCGAGTTGGCCACCTACCCCGAAAACTGCTTCACTCCCGCGAAGGGCGTCGGTCAGGGTTGTCCAGTCCAGGGGATCGCCCTTGACGACCTGAGCTCCTTCTGCCTTCAATTTGAGGGCAGCCTCAGATTCGGGGTTGCGGGTGATTGCTCTCGGAGTGAAAGTTCCGTCCTTGAGCAGAGCGCGTACAACAGCAGCGCCTGTCGATTTCTCTGATAAGAAAATGATCACAGTCAAAAGCGAGGAGGGTACCTTGCAGGCCGGTGGCACCGAATACCGAAACAATACGAGAGGCGGACATGTTTGGATGTGCGAGGATTTGAATGCTCTTCAATATATGGTCTCCTTTTTAAGTGGATTCGGCCTGAACCAAAGAGCGTACCCCCATTCGTGGATTTGATGCGAAGTTCGGCAGACAAAGTCAACCAAAACATGGCGATTGTGTTTCCCTGAAGGAAAAAAAGACATGTTGCTGATGGGTTCAAATCAAGAATCACCTCAATGGGCCGCAACGGAGCCATATGCCAGTGTCTCGTTTTATTAGAGAGGCATCGAAGAATGTTCAAGAATTGCTGAACGAGTACCAACTCACGGATAAACGGCCTTATATGACTTTACGTTCATGTCGTGAAAGACTTAGTAATCCAGCAGATTAACCGTGTTGCCGGCTATGCGTGTCCACTTAGCGATCAACAAAAAGCGGTCAAGAAATTGCTAAACCGACCGGCGTCAGGATAAAATCCAACCACCTGTCTGGAATTGGAGCAGAACATCTTGGTCGATTTTTCTTCCGTCGGAACGGTGCGTAGTTCCAAGGCCCGAACACGGACAGTCGGCTATTCGGCTGCTCGGCTGTTCGGTGTAAACCCTTAGTAAGCAAATTCGAATCGTACTTCAGAGCAAGATAACCCTCTGAAAAAAGGAACACCCCTTACAATGGAAACGATACTTGACAAAGGCTCTCTGGTCCTGGTGACCGGCGCCAACGGTTTCATTGCCTCGCACGTCGCGGATCAACTGCTCGCTGCGGGCTACAACGTCCGTGGCACGGCGCGCTCCGGTGCGAAGTTCCAATGGCTGTGCGAGCTCTTCGACAAGAAATACGGGGCTGGGCGCTTCGAAGGCGTCTCGGTGCCCGATATGGTCGCCGACGGCGCATTCGACGAGGCGGTCAAGGGCGCGCGCGGGATCATCCACCTCGCTAGTATCGTCACCTTCAGCGACAAGGTCGACGAGGTCGTGCCGCCTACAGTCAAGGGTACACTCGAGGTGTTGGAGTCCGCAGCCAAGGAACCAGGCGTCAAGTCCGTGGTTTATACCTCTTCTTCAACGGCTTGTCTCAAGGGGGGCTCAAGTTTAAAAAATCGGATATACAGTCGAAAAGTTTTTTTAACCAAGATCCCGGACCCCCCACCCCCCGAACCCCCTATATGAGGCAATACTTTCCCACGGCTAACCCGGCGATCATTTGTTTGAGCTTGTTATTTTGGGCGATAATACATGCCGTCTCACTCGAAGCCAACCAATGATGCTACAATGATCATTATAGGCATACATAGTGCTCCAGTTATACCCTGGAGTTCACCAGGAATTTTCCCCGCAGAACTCAAACAACAATGTTGGTTCTGTCCCAATTAGGGAATTGCGATCAAAATTTGGGTCGCATATCTTAAAAAGTGTTCCTGACTGTGCGATGATGTTTTTAGGGTGTTTCAGCGAGATTCAAAACTTATTTGAAATGTAGGTCGAAAAGTTTTTTTAAGCCTTCCTGGGGGGGGGACCCCCCCTCCGACCCGGTGTCGGCAATTCGGCTGTTGAACCCCCCTTGGCTTGTCTGTTGCCACAGCTGGACAAGGCAATCGTCGTGACGGAGGACATGTGGAACGAGTCCGCTGTTGCGGAGGCTTACAGCAATCCCAGTCCAGACCCGTTTGTAGTGTATGCTGCCAGCAAGACCGAGGCTGAGAAGTACGTGAACGGCGCGCCATTTCTGTTCGCGGAGTTTATTTGGATTTCATAGAGCCGTGTGGGAGTTTGTAAAACGTACCGCGCCTCAGTTTCAAAATTCAAGTGTCCACCGTCCTCCCCGACATAAACTTGGGAGCAATCCTGACCGGTGATAGCACCGGCTCATGGCTGGTGAAGACCATCCGCGGCGACAAGGGCCCCCTTGCATCCCCTCCGCAATGGTTCATCGATGTGCGCGTCTGCATGGCGCCGCGCTAATCGATCCTTCGTGCAACGGGAAGCGTATTTTCGCATTCGCGGCACCGTACAACTGGAATGACATTCTTACGATTTTGCGGAAGCAGAATCCTGGGCGCGAGTTCATGGAGGATGTGATTTGACACCGGGGGCAAATAGCGAGGCACCCAACGAGGAGTGCTGTCGTAGCATCCGTGCATGAGTGTGGTCTGCATCCTTGTCACGGTAATTGTCACCTCACAATGAGCCTTTGCAAATACAAAGAGTATACAAAGAAAAGATAAAGGACTGTCGACAGGCACCCGCCAATTCCCAGGCTGCCAGGATTTGGCGGGTGCCCTTTGTCTTTCCTTTGACTATCCTTTGTACACTCTTTGTCTGTGGAAAGCCTCTTTGTACATTGGTTTGACTTGTCACGCTGGATGCAGCATGATCGTGTGCCGGGTGCTACGACAGCACCCTTCGTTGGGTGCGTCGTTCTTTGCCCCCGGTGTGAGCCAGATTCCGAACCAGGGGGCTGAGGTGTTGTGGATGACGCATTACCAGAAGGGATTTACAGGACTGGAGGAGACAGTTAGGGAGAATACTCGGGGGGTTCCCTGAACTGGAAGTAACTACTACCATTGAAAATCGTTCACAATCGATTCGCAGTAAATAGATGTGCCACATTGGTGCCACACCTTTCAAGCAACCAATCCGTACAAATGTTGAGCTTGTACTTGGTGAAACAGGCCGAGTGGTACGAGATGGTCAGAATTTGAGCCAGTACAACGCGTTGAACGAGGGGTGACCAAGTGGTGACGGTTAAGGAAAAGAGTATGTGTGGTGCTGCTTGGAGGAGCTTGCTATATTGCATCGATCGATATCGGATCAGCCGGTCCCATGCCGTTTTCCTCCGCTCTTGGCACCGCTTTGCGCTTGTAATCTTCTCATCCTCTTCGGCGTGCCCTGCACGTCGCTTGCTTGCTACCATTGAAGACGCCGAAGGAAGTCGATGGAACACAAAATCACTCAAAATGTTAGGAACCAGTCCGAGTCAGCGCCGAGCGGAGGAGGATCCAAGTCGTCCTCAAATCGTCCACAAAGTACAACTTCAACAATTCTATCTCACTGCCTAGAGAAAGGCACACCGTGCTAGGCTACGCTCTGCGGCTGGAGGCGAGTCATGTCCATTGGTTATAATTCAGTTCGCTCCATTTTACTATCGGCTGGATGGATCCCTTCCATCGTGTTAGCCGATTTCACAATTTCGTTTTCTCTGTCAACCAGTGACTCAGTCACTCCGCAAACGGACCGTTTTCGATCGCACTCTCGGGCGTGGCGCATCGCCGGGTCAGATCAACTGTGACCAGTCTCAAACTCTCCCGGTGACGAATTTAAATTTCAATGAACCAGCGCGTTGAAATTGACTCTGAAAGAGCAGCTCAAACCGTGATAGGGTTCTGACCGCGCGTTCAATTATTTTCCCGAATGCGACTCTATGTATTCGCCGGACATCGCTGTTTCTTGGATTCCAATTATTGAATCTCGTCCATAATCCACTCGATGTTGTGAACGGTAGCCATACTTGTTCCCGCCGACCTCGTTGTAGTACACCGAAATGCGCTCCAGGCTCAGTGTATCAATCGATCCACATGTTTTGGTAGTTTCGTCGCGAAATCCTGCCGCCGACTAGATTTTTGAGTGATACATATATGCGGGTAGGACCACGTATTTGTGTGGGTCCCACTTGCGAGCAGCTTAGGATTTCATTCCAAGCGCCGTCGTGCAGGAATGTGGTTCGGGACTTGATTCAACCAGAATGCACGGGCTCTCCTATGGAATTCTGTATCAGATATCGGGGCAGACCATCCTCGCTTGCCTGGTAAACACCGTCATCCCTCCCTTTACATCAAAAGAGCAAGTACCCCATTTTAAAAAAAATTGCCACAGATCTATCTGGCGTTTCATATATTTGAAGCGCACCGTGCACTACATGTATCCGCTTCCTCCGACGCTCAACAGGGCACTTCTTCGGCTAATATCAACTCGACTCATATCATTGTTCGCTCCCGTTCAGCTGGATATTTCCCCTCGGGGTAGACAACTGCCGAAGAACTCAATATTTTCTCAGCAATCACTGCGTTCAGCCGTCGGATGGCCGAAGCCTCGGCCAGCTCAAGGCAGCTGTGGCTATGTGCGGCTATGCCTCGGCTAGGTTCGGCTAGCCCGGCTCGCCACAGCCACCTAGCCTGAACGCTGTTAGCTCGAGCTAGGTGTTCGGCCATGCCACCTAGCCACACTGCTGGTAGCTGTGGGTAGCCTGCGTTATAGCTGAGGGCAGCTGTTGGCAGGGTTTGGCTAGGCCTTGGCCAGGCGGTGGTTTAGCTATAAAGGCTCTGAACGCAGTGAATGTAAACAAAACAAAATGTATTCAATCCCTAGACGATCTAAAGCGGCAACTCAAGTACATGATTCAGGGAAGCGGTTGGGCATCATTCCTCGGTCGAAGGGAGTCTTGCCGCTTACTCGGGCACGAAAATCATGGTCTGACTTGTCATCAATTCAACTCGACAAGCCGAATAGCAAGGTACTCACCACCGGGAAAATACGGTCCGACACCGCTGCCTTCGAGGCTCCCAGATCGCCAGTAAGCCCAAGGAACTCGCGATCGGGGTCGAAGAATATTATGGTAGATCGGGGGTGACCTGCGTTGATCATTTAGCTCGCAAGTTGTTCAGCCGGCTTTCAGGGCACTCACTGCCATCGGGGTTCGTCCATTGCGCGGTTATCTGGCGCGTCTGGCAATTCATCGTCCAGATCTGGGTCTCGATACCACCGTGGCCAGCAAGGGTCAGACTAGTTCCGGCAGTCGAGGATGGGGTACCGCCACTTCGCACTGCACTAGCGACGCCCGCAAGGATCGCGACCCTGGCCGAATAAAAATGATGTCAGTAAGAGCTCTGAAGCAATCGCCGCGGGACCTTACCCGGCTTCACCAGGACCAAGGTTACCGTGGCCGTTCTCGACGGCGCCGAGGAACGGGTATCTCGAATCTTCCGGGTTAGCTGCGATGAGATTGATCGCTGCACCAAATGGTGTAGTCGGCGGGACAGCCACGAGCAGAGCGAGTCTTCGGCCGCCAACAGTGTATGCTTTTTCGTGATTGGACCGCGCGCTGAGATATCCAATGTCTTTGCCGGTGGAGAGTCTTCGGATTCGCAGGGTGCCGACGTTGCTAGAAATAATCTAAATGTGTGACGGAACGGATGCTAAAGGAACGTACTTGGAAAGCCGCGTACATGGTTGTGAGGACGGGCGAGGGGTCACTGGAGATACATCGTGGTTAGCATTGTGAGTTCTTCCAATCAACTCTCAACTCACGGTGGTCGCTAACACGCCTCGTGGGCGGTAGTGGCCCCAAACCACGGCGAAACCGGTCAGCGTTGGTCTCCTTCTCAGCGTGAAGAGCCAACGGTTCGGAGTCGCCCGCCTTCGCATCTGTAGCCGCAGCCCCGATGAGCAGAGTCGCGATGCAGGCGATGTGAAGGAGAAGAAGTCTCATCGGAGGCGTTCGTTCTGCATTCACGAGCGCTGGTGGATTATATAGGCTTGGGTCAGGCACGGACTACACTGAGTGCGTCAGCAGAGGCGGGCTAACGAAGATGAAAGCTGAGCGATGAATACAAAATGAACGCTGAGACAGCCTCGGCCCTGGTGGCACTTTGACCGCCGTCAACCGAGAGAGAAACGCTCCGCTCTCGTCCATGCCCGACCCGATAGGAATACGAGAGCCTAATCTCCCAGCCGGAGCTCACCTCCCGCTGAGAATCTGATCGCGTTCACGCTCGATATGCAGGAGAACCCCGCCGCCAACGTGCTGCTGTGGTCTAACCGTGAATGGAAATCAATGTTAGAGTCCGCTTCTATTACGCACCCTCCGTGCACAAAGCAGTTGCATTTTCTTTCATTCTTTGGGAGTATGGAGCCCGAGATTCTGCGCTGCGTCTTTTGGACGCCCACCACTCCCAGGCTGCCAGTGTCGAAAATCGTTTGCAAAAAGCAAGTAAAAAGAAGCTGGGGTCAAATTGTGGTGACGGCTTGGTGACGGCTAAGGACAAAAGGATGTGTGGTGCTGCTTGGCAGAGCTTTGCCTTTGTTGTGCCACCGGATCAATCCGCGTGTTTCTCTCTTTCACAACTCTCGGAGTCTTCTGCTTTGCTGGCTGCTGTGATCCTCATCATCAAGAGCCGGACGCAACTTGGTTGACTGGTCGTTTTCGCCTCGTCTGCCTTCGTTGACTTGTTACGATCTCAATGGATCGGTGTAGAAAAGGTTGCTCCAAGGTGGAGACAGGCAAGACGAAGCCTAAAGGCTAAGGTTGCCCCAATTTCGAGGAATCGATTTCGGCGACCGCAAGACTGAGTTGCCCTGGATGTCGAGCTAACCCAAGAGAAAAATCGTCAAAATGGGAACGATTAGAACGAGTGGACCGGGGTGGTAAGTATTGAAGTATAACCAAGCTTAAAGAGCATATCACGTTGCGTGGACATACTAATCCTACCGCAGCGACACTTAGTTGGTTCCCTGGTCGAAGAGAATGCCGTCGCTGGGAGCGCCTACCTGTCGCAATCCTAGGGGGATGCCCAACTACCATAAATCCATGATCAATTAACGGTAAATTATTTGCGCCACATGGAGCTTCAACTTCAATCAGCGTTCGTTCTATCGGTCTCAATCTCCTCCATACACCTATCTTGTGCGTGCCTGGTGGGGCAAATAGGAGTACACCAACGGTGCGGTCTTTATCTTTATTTGGCCCGTTGCGACTTGCGCAGAGGGCAATAGGGGGTAATTTAGCTGTTGTAGACGCTGATTGTACAGTCAGGTTGGCTCGTCCAGCGTTGGGCCAGCGACACAGTGTTGTACTTAAGTCGGCTGTGGATCGTCGAAGGCATGTACAACTTCCCCCACAATGCCCAGCCCAACAAGCCCGACTCGGAGGTTCTCTAGCTTTGTTCGTCGTGCACGATCCCTGGCCATAGACAGCGTCGTTGGCGGAAAGCAACCCTCTCGGCGTGGAACCAATGGCTCGATCGCATGCAGCGTGATGCCCCCGGAGCTCTGGGTCAAGGTCTTTAACCACATACCTCTCCACCTACTCCCCTCCGTCACACTTGTTTGCCGCTCCTTTCGCTACCTCGCGCAACCACTCCTGTTCGCCACTATTGTGACCCACCCGCTGGCCCCGTCCTCCACGACGTCGCGTCTCATGCATCCCGCCAAATACCGTAAACGTGTGGCAGAGCGCTTGTTGTTTTTCTTTTCCCCTCACATTTCTCTCACTGTCAGAGAGTGCCAGATATCACCTGCATCCCCGGAGGAGGAACGCGTGCCCACGGACAACCTCATCGACTGCATATTCGACACCCTCCCCAGCCTTCCCAATCTGCAGGTCTTGGCATGCCGCCACGTTCAACTCACGCACAAGCGGTTGGCCATATTGCACAATCTGCACCTTACCACCATCACCTTGGAGTTGTGCTTCGGGGAGATGAGCGACCTCGCTGCCGCTCCGGCGGTTCCAATGCGGGACGTGACGTTCAAATACCCCAACTCCTCCCTCCGTGCCCCGTGTTTTTGTCGCCCATCCATTTGGAACCCCTCCATGCGACTACAACTCTCGTTCTTTCCAGCGTCATCCGCTCCCAGCCTTTCTCGAAGCTCCGCAGCTTGGAGCTTCCAGTCAAATGTCTCTCATCCACAGATCTTGTCCCTGCGCTTCTGCGGTGCCCCGCCGTTGAACATCTTTCACTACACACCACCGACTGCCTTCCCCAAGTGCTGTTCGAGGCGCTCCCCGACGGAATTTTTCCCTGCTCAATTCCTACAGCGGCCCGCATCGTTTTGCGGCCTCGTTCCTTGGCGGCCGCGCTGCCCGGCGTGTCCATATCCCCATGCCCGCTCGCCCCCACAGTCTCGAAGTGTCGCTCCTGAAGCTGCCCCGGACCCTTGAGTCGCTTTCCTTCATGCTCAGCAGCGTTGACCTCCCATCCTTCCTCCTCGAAACTATCCACGTCACTTGCCCCGCCCTCGCATCCCTCGCCATCGCCGGGCCCGCGCTTTCGTCGCGCGACCTCAAAGCCGTGCTCGCCGCCCTCCCGGTCCATCCCGCCCTCGCAGAGCTCATGGTCCCGGCGCAGGGCCGGGACAAGTTCAACCTCTGGATCCCACCGGACGAGTCCGCTGCGGACGCTGAGTCGTGCTTCAACAAGGTGCGCGCCTCGCTGGTGAGGACGTACCCGGGCTTGCAGCGGGTGCGCCTTTTCCACGGCACGGAGGGCGCGAGCGTCGTGTGGGTTCGTTCACCGGGGAGCGGACTCTTCGTCCGGGCTGGGCGGTGATTGTGATGCGAGTATATCGCATACACACCTGTAATTGTACGTTACTGTGTGTTTTCTCAGACCAACATGTATGTATGTAAAGTTAAGGAAATCATTATTCGGCGCACAATTTGTACAATACCCCCGAGGGTTTTGCCGCGAAGTGGAGTCCAGCCTACAACTCGGCACGGCACAATACAAATATCTAAACCCACTCGGAATTTCTCACTGGTACCGAGGTGGGGCTTCCCCCGGTACGCCATGCGCCACGCGCAAGTGGTCCATCTCTTCGCGAAGGCGCTGCACCTCAGACCGAAGGTCGCTTGTGCCGCGCGACATGCTCGATTCCTCACGAGAGCTTGCTTGTGTTGGCCCGGCAACATGAGGGCCAGTTTCAGCACCGGCAATGGTGTTGGTCGTAGCCAGTTCACTCTTGCGCAATGCGCGCAAGGGCACGGGCCGCCCCGCAGGTGAATCCGCGGCCGTGCTTGTAACTCTATGGTATGGCCGTGGCATGCTCAGATTATCTTTCGCGTGCCAGCGGCGTCGGCGGCGCAAGAGGATGGCAATACCGGCGAGAAGGAGAACAGCTGTGACCGCGGCGATGGTAGTGCCCACAATCAGTCCAGTACTTTTCTGAACGGACTTGCGGATCGGAGCTGTGCTTGAGGGTCCCACAGTGATTTTGTTGGGGAGGCTGTGATAAGATGGTAAGGGGCTAATACCAAGAATCGACTGTAACATACTTCTCAAGCTCCCGTTATTCAGCTGGGATAGGGTTATCTCGACCCCCGCCATTGCTTGGCGGGCCGCAAGTGAGACGAGATCTGCGTACTCTTGCGATACGGCGGACGCTTCCTGCAGAATCTTCTGGTCGAGCACCAGGGCCCGGGTCCGCGCTGCCGGAAAGTCGTTCATAAATGCGTCTATCTGTCAAGAGGGTAAGATTTGAATCGAGTGTCGGCGTGGACCCCGGAGGTTAGATATCGTGACATACCGCATCACCAATCGAACCATACTGCGACCAGTAGTACGATCTCCGCGAGACACCAGAAATTGTTGTTATCGGATCTCGTACCAAGCCAACCGCCCACACAATTGACGATATCGTGTCGGTCGTCCCAAGATCTACAGCGTGTGCAAGGACAGGAAATTTCCCTCCACTTTCCTCGACGTTCCCGACGGTCTGTCCGACGAGGTCAGACGTAAGCGTGAAGCCCTCTCCCGGGGCAAAAAATTGGGCACGTAGTGCCTTGTCACTGCCAACAATGGAGACGAGGTTTGGCTGCCCCTACAAATAAAATTCGAGACCGGAGAGAAGCTGTACGGCTAAAAGAAACCGCACCCACCCTCGATATTGCGTGGTACGCAATTGAGTCCAGTGCCACGTCTTTGAAAACGGATGTCGGCGCGTCGGACTGGACTTGATGGTATGTTGTACTCCCCGTTTCCGCGGTGCTCCAGCGGATTCCGGCCCCAAAATCGTTGGTTACCCACTCTGAAATAAATTTCAGCTGTAAATGAGCTGATATAGAATAACATCCCACCCCCAGTGATATCGGCGTAGAGCTGGATAGAATGCTGTTTTGCGTCTGTTGCTTTCCCATCGATGTACACATAGCTGAAGGGGAACGACTGCCGCACCCAGTCCGAAGGCTGCAATCCATGAGCCCCTGCACAAAGGAAGGGAGACGGACGCACCTCAATAGGGCTCAGGAACGTCACGTTGAGCTGTATGGGCCCCGCTTGTAGGGTGAAAACCGTGCGTGTCGGAGTAATCTGCGTGGCGAGCCAGGTGCTGGCGTTGCCCGGTGGTTGGCCGATCCAGTGCCATGTCAGACCGTCAACCTTGATGTACCCCGCCCAGCCCAGGGTCTGCAAGAAATCAGACAAGCCACGCGAGAGTGGGGTCGACGTACGTGGTTGTTCCAGAACGTCGGCCACACTGACATGGTGTTTGACCCGTTGTGTGTATCGAGCCAGCAGCTGAAATTTGGGGAGCGGACCGTGAGCGGGACCGCGCTCGGGAAGAAGGTTTGCTGCGCATGGGCTGTGCATAACCACCCACTCAAAAGGTGTAGAGCACCAAACGACACAGAAAGTCGGAAGAGCATGCTACGGAGGATCCAAGGAGGAGAATATGACCAATGGGAAGCTTTCAACGTTTTATCTGGTCGAAACTTCCGGGCGTGTCGAAGACGTACTGCCGATCATCGTATCTATGCGACCCACCGCTCAGATGAGGCGTCGCTGCGGAGATCCGATAATTTTACTGCCGGTAAAAGGGCTCGTAAAAGATATTTGAGGTACAGTGAGTTTTACTGGCTGTTTTACTGCGTGGTAAAATTTCTGTGGTAATTTTTCCTTTGTTACAACAATCCATCTTTGTCCGGGTAAAAGGTTTCTCCCATCAAGCGTACAGTGGGAGAAACCTTTCACCTGGACAAAGAGACGTCCTTTTACCCGCAGTAAAAGCCAGCATGATTTTACTCCGGGAAAAACGTGGGGTAAAAGCCACTGTACCTGAAATATCTTTTACAAGGCCGTTTTACCGGCAGTAAAAGAAGCGAGTCTCCGCAGTGCGTGAAGGTGGTCGTGTAATACTTGGATAGTTGGATGTAGCGTAGCAGAATGACGTACCGCGGCTGTAGCGTGGTACCATGCGACGGGACATGATATACTAGTGTCCACAAGCGTTGAACGGTGAATCCAGTGCTGTTCTTACAGAAGTAGGATGAAACCAGTAAAGTGCCCGCCACCATCTGCGGATGATTACTATCATCATCAGCGTCAGTTAAACATCAGTTTATTAGTACGTGTACGACTGGCAAGCCGCCCACGAGGGATTGTTCGACTTACCCCACGACGGCATCTCAATGCCAGTTTTGCATGTCGCAACTTGATCGTCTTCAGCTGGTGTATTATACAATCCAATCGCATCCACAGTATCGCCTGAAGACGGGGATCTAAGTATAATTCAACTATAAATATTGGGGTTGTCAGTCTTGTATTTGCGGTTCCCGTCTGAGTAATGATGGCGATTGGAGTTACCGGGGGGAGATAAGGAGAGGGGGAAAAACTGCTTTGATTCCAAGTTCAGCATAGGCCTTGCGCCTGCTCTCGAGGACTTGATCTCGAGTTGAGCGAATTTGAAACCGCTGCGTAGACCATACAGGATTCAGTCAGCCATGAATTAGGTCTGCACGAGAGATTAAGAGGCTTACATGCAGGCGCGCGGACCACCGGAAAATGTCAGTATGATTTCCATCCATTGATTACCGCTTTGATTATATGTAGCGGAACTGGGACGCACAGATGCTGATATACACCCGTCGCCGGTGATTTCGTGACGCTCTCCGGTAACGATGCTGCGAGCCAGCGCGCGGGGTTCCACATAGTGGCATCGGGCCACCAGATGCTCCGTGCGCGGTTCGCGGTATGCAGGGAGAGCATCAGGGTTGTGCCGCGCGGGATGGGGAGCGCGTCAAGCTCGGTGCCGTCGCGCCCCCGAAGCGGAGTTGAAAGCGGGAGGACAGCGTCTGCGAGACTACTGCATCGTTGTGTCCCCTATGAGCACGCGGCGGGCGATCGGGGAGCGTGGGCAAACTTACGTGCGTAGAAAGATCGGGACCGAGGGATAGAGACGGAGCGTCTCGCGGTAGACTGCGTCGAGGAACGGGAGCTGCGCGAGGGCATCGTACGAGATATCCGTCCCTCCGTTTTGGCGCTGTGCCTCCGCGAGCTCAATACGGAGACAATCTTGAGCGTCTGCGTTCTGGGCCAAGAGGTACAAAATATGTGCGAGCGCGGTGGAAGTGGTTTCGGCCGCAGCAAAGATTAATGTTCTGAATAAAAAAAAATCATCAGCGCAAAGGCCTGAATATTTTTTTATTTAGACTTGCGTCATCTGTGTATATGTATTACTGAGAAAGTGTGCAAAGGCAAGAAGAGTGGGAATTCGTACCTGGCCCAGCACCTCTGCCTCAGTGGCATCCTCAGCGAGTACGTTTTCCTGCACTGCACCCAATCCTAATAGGGACGGTCAGAGTAGACGATTCAGAGGTGATTATGGCGAGTGATTTGGGAGTGCTTCAGGTAATTGTTTTGAACGTGAATCACAGATGAAGCGCTGTCCAGCCGTGACCGTCCCTTTTTCGATGGTGCTTCAGATGCGATTCTGGTGCGCTTCAGCGATTTTGATGGACCTCGGTGGTAAAGCACATTCTGAAGCACATTCTGAATCGCGTCGAAGCGCCTCCGGAGGCGCTTGAGCGATTCAGATGTGCTTCAGCATTCGACGATTCTCCCACGTTTTAATAATTCTTGAAGCGCCTCTGAATCGCTGGCCATAATCGCCGCCGAAGCGTCTACTCTGACCGTCCCTAATGCTAAATAAATGGATTTTTTTCGTCAATAGTTGAACGTACTCAGGATGCTCATTATATCCTTTCCATGCTCTTCCCGATTAGCATCTCCCAGGGCGGCCGTCTTCTCCTGGTAGATATTTCGCGTCGTAGAGTCCAAAACGTCCAAAACATCTTGAAATTCGTGCAGTGCCTTCCATGGTACCCGATCTACGACGGCGCGCTGAAAACGTGCAATCCCCCATGGAAGGATGAACGTGATCGCGAGACTGAGGCGCAGAAGAAGAGGTCTGAGGATAATCAGAAGGGCCCAACGCGCGCTGCAGTAATATTGGTACGCACTGCACCTCACGGATTGCGGCGCTATACGGATGCACAGCGTCGTCCGTGAAACTGTCGAACGAGTAACCGAGACCCCCTTGCCCAAAAAGTTCGATTGAACATCGGGTTAGCCAGTGCAGCATGTCAATCTAAGACGCGGTGGATGAAGGGTAAAAAAGGTACGGCGAGGACTGGAGATTACCTTTGCCGGACCTTTAGTGACTTGACAGGATAATGCTGCACGGAGCTTGGGTACATTTGAAATCAGTTTCTGGAGAAAGTGTGGTATGTTGTCGCTAACTCTATGAGCGACACCATGAAGTACCGGCGCTGAGACAAGTGAGACATGTCGAGTCGTTTACTTTCGTGTCATACCCAGACGACGCAGATGGACGACATTGAACACCGGGCTCAGTATCTTGCGCTGTTTACGGTGCTGTTCGCCTATTCGCAAGTCAACCTAAGCAAAGACATCCGTCCGTCGACGTGTTCACCTGTACCAATTGCAAGGAGCCCCTCGCCAAACATTATTCTGCTGACGCTATAATTTACGATGAGCTGGAGCTGCACAGTTATCGGAGTCACATAGCAGAGAACCACTATCCCGAGAGTAAATGGGTTTGTCCTGAACGTGTCAGTCACCCCCAGCAGCAGAACCACGAAGCCGAAGAAGCCTTGACGATGATGTGGTATAGGCCACGGGGTCAGATACGTAGAGTATCGCGGACCGTAATGCAAGACCTGAGTGTTGGATTCGTTTGAATGAAGTTCAATCATATACTTTCATGGGACCGTCGATCCGCACGACGCCTCCATCTTGAAATGAATTCCCTCTCAGTAGATCCCAAAGAGTATGTAGCGCTGGTCCTACACACATTTCTTTACAATCTCTTCGTGAAAGCCCCAGCCTTTAGGATCGAAGAGGGCAAGAAAATTGCCTGCCACAGGTTGGCGCGTCAACTACTATTAATCCAGATGACAACAATGTTCGGCGCACCGGTCCAAAAGGATCGCGGGGATGGACCGGGAATGTTATTAGAGACTGGCAGCGCGGAGGTTCCGATGGATAAGCCGCCAGAGCATCCAGCCCAAGGGAATGCTTGCAGCAAGCAGGACAAGCATTGTGACGTGAAGGAAGAGGGAGAGATTACACACGTGACTCTGAGACCATGGTGCAGTGCCCTGGCAGAAAATATGCCCGATATGGGCATACTTTAAGCCACTTTTCTGGGAAAGATTTCTCACGCTCTCCACCCTCCTCCGTGGATGTCTGTGGCCGATGCCCGTCCACCCAGCTCCCTGTGGCTGGCTTTTGACGGTCCTCCAACACAGTGTTGAGTCAAACAAGACCCGCCTCCCCCTTTTCTTGCCCCAAACGTTTGCATCACCGACATTAAGCACGTCGCCACGCGTCTCGCGCAATGCAGCAGCCTGACTCGAAAAAGCCGGCCCTTCCTTCCATCTCGGTCCCCAATGCACTCTCACCTCATCATTTCCTACAGCCATATCCTTGTGCCCCATCTGCCAACATCATTCTGAGCTTAGAGCTTGTTCCGTTCCTTCGACTAGCACCTCCTTCAAAACTATCGGACTCATTTCAGCAACCGCACCACATCCTGCGTGGAATCAGCCCGTTGCGCTTGGGCGCAGAGTCAGCCCATGCTTTTGCGCAACGACGCCCGAATGACAGCTGAGTCCCGCGCGGAGTCGTACGCATCACAGGCCTCGATGCCGTCTGTGCAGACCTTGTCGCACCGTGCCGTACATCGAAGCTACCCGACACATTGCCCTCGTGACCATGTCCTCAACCCCCGCAGCACGCCAAGATGGCCGACTGGAGTCGCACTGCGAGCTTACTCAAGTGCGTAAAATAATTGCCTCTCATCTGCTTATCTAAGTGTAGCGTTCACGCCGCCGCTGGCGCCACAATCCCGTCTCGAGAAGATTTAACGTAGGGCATGATGTGTGTATGTGTGCTCCCTTGGCCTGTTTGCTGATTTTCTGTGAAGGATCCGCCCGTCTACGTAGTTCCCGCCGCATCGGTGCTGATGTTACTCTCGACCGTATCAGTGCATGTGCACGCCCTACTGCGGAGGCGACCAATGCAGGGCGCCGAGCAAGCACTGCACAGGATACAACGATGTGTGCGGACACCGACTAGCGCGCCAAAGCAGGCGGCTCCCGACACACCGGATGCGGTCTCTTCTCACCTCGGATAGTCAGTAAATTCTCTTATTCTTCGCTTCTTTGATTCTAACCTAGTTCTACGTAGAGCGTGTCCGATATCGAACAACTTATCAGTTGCAAGTTCCTTCTTCAGCCAAAGCCGTGCCACAAACCCGAGATACTGCCGATACGTACCTCGACCATTTCAACTACGCAATCTTGTCCAGCCAGCATCTGGCTGTCAACACGGCGATCAAGGAACCGCACCCTGACAAGTCTGCGGATAGCGGTAGCGGTGGTGGTAGCGGAACACCTTGATGCTCGAGGAGCTGACGTGGTGCGGGTTTGGAGTTCTCGACGCTGTGCAGAGAGCCCCCCACAGGCGAAGCAAGTGAAGGAAAGGGAGACGCGACTGCGATGTCCACTTTAATACTCCCACAGTTTATGCATACGCACTTCAATATGTTCTAACTTCTGATGAAGCCTGCCCAGCAGTAAGCATGAAACAAAAGGGAGTTGACTTGTGGATAGCCTCATCCATAACCTTGGGATGCTCAATTTTGGTACAGAGCATGTTTTATCTGAGGGAGGAGTCAGAAGTGACTCCCAAAAAAGGCCGAGAACTCAGTTAGCGCAGCAGGAGACACAGGAGTCCAGAGAATAAACAGAAGGGACCCCGGGCATTTCAGGACGGAGAGGAAAGAAGAAATACGGTGTCGCCCAGATCATACGGATTGATCAAAGAGAGAGGCAGTTGTGGGAATTGAACGTCGAACTCTGTCCCTGATGCCAAAAAGAGGACGCGCCCCACCCATGCAACTAGGACAAAATGCTTCGGCAGGTACCGTCGCCTGTGCGTCCTCGGCGTTCGGCTTCGAGTTTTTGAAAAAACTTTTTTTTTCAAAAACCTGCCAGGACATAACACCAAAGTCGACTCTGACGCGATTGCAAATGAAGCCAAACACGTCAAACCACAGTCCCGTCAAGTTCCAAGCTGGTTCTGGAAATTGAGAACTAATCTCGGGCGGCTCACCGCCAGTGCTGCGACAACTTTCGAGGTGGAACTGATGCAAAGGTATTGGTACCTTTCTTTGCAGAAATTCGAAAGTGTCGAAAATTGGAATCCTGTGGAACCTGAGCCCCATTGTGAGCCCCCTCAGTCCCCCTGAGATTCCATGCTCACCCAGAGAAAGTGTTTCCATCCCGCATGGAGTTCCCAACCCCTCTTTTGTGGTTCAAAAAGAGCACGTGTAACGAAGCGATTTTCTTGGTCCATTTATGATGACTCACATTATATCGCAGATTCAAGGCTCGTAATTTATGGCAGAACCAGAACATGAAACGAACCCCGACCGAAGATGATATTGACGTCAAAGTACGCCCGGAAGAGGGCAGAAGTACTGACATGGGAGACCGAAGAAGGTAATGGCGGAATGGGCTACACAATACCACCGGGGATGGATATGCGATCTCTTCATCGCTGAAACAAGGGGAACCGTAGATTCAATAGCCTTTGGTCGAGATCCATCCTGAGCTTGTCATGAGTACCTTACTTGGGAGTTTGGATCCACTCTCCGCGAGGTCAGTTCCCAACTTATTGCAGAATCAAGGACTGTATTTCTAAAAACAAGATAAAATAAAGTATGCACGTCGGAATCAATGCAGCAAGGTGAGCCCAGAGGGCACCGGCGCGGCCGCGGTCCCGAACTTCGCTCCCCCGTGCGCCGTGAACGGCTTCGCCGGGAGCAGCCCCCCGGACCCGTTGTACGCATCCAGCGCCGGCGGCGCCTTGAACGGCTGGCACTCCGTGTTGAACACATCTAGCGGAAGTCGTCAGCCGTCGCCATTGAGCAGGTGGCAGGAATGAAGTAAAGAGAAGGAATGGAGGAAAAGGAGAAAGGGAAGAAAGGCACTCACACTCATCCACACTGATATGCTCGGGGTCGTCGAACGTGAGGTATAGGTACTTGAGCACCTCCGCGAACCAGAAGCTCTCCATGATGTCCCACAGCCCGGGGTTCGTTGCGTTATTGACGTCCGTGATGCCCGCGTAGGCGCCGTCCGGCGCCAGGAGGTACTTGTTGAAGGCGTCGATGGCGCTGGCTGCGCGATCGAGATATTTCGTGTCGCCGGTTACCCTGCGTTTTCGAACTGAAGTGAGAACCGTAGCAGAGAGAGGGAAGATGAGGACAGACCGGTAAGCGTAGAAGTTCGATTCGAGCACTGAAGCAATGGACAATAAGCTCAAAAAGAGCGACACGTAAAAATTAAGCGGCACCTTCAGGACGCAAAATATAGAGCCCCAGCGTCACATAGAATCCATGCTCCTCGTTAAATGCAAGCTGGTCAGCTGTCGGCGGGACATCGCCGGTGTAGTTCCCGTCCGCGCTGATCCAGGAGAAGCGTTCTGGGCCGAGGCCCGTCCTACACACGCAACAGGGTCAGCAGCACGTAGTATGGGTTGGGTTGGGAACGTACTCGGTACTGGCGTAGGTGTTCTATGTCACGATTGCTGTCAGCTCAAATTGCGAGGCTGAATGAGGAGGAATAAAGAACACCTACCCAACATCCCTCGTTAAGATCCAACCCATATTGCACGATCGTCTCATTCTGCACGAGTTTTCCGCCTGCAAAAATGGCATGAGCTTCCCCTGCTCTCATCCTGTAATTGAACGCGCACCGAGCATCCAATTCCCCGCATGGAAACATTCCAGGTGTCTTCAAACACGCAACCCGTCAGCAAATCTCTCTCCGCCACCCAGCGAATGGCAGTTTAGAAAAGAAACATGACGCACGAGCCGACATGCAAAAGCTGTCCACTGTCATCCTGGTCCGCGAGGTAGGTGTAGTTCCCAACTGTGCTTGTCTACTCCCCTTCTCATCACCTGAATATTCGAAATGCGGTGATAATAACCGTACCTTGAGCAAGGTGCGGATGGACGAGTCCACGGCGGTCTACACTCAGCGATTAAGCACATGGAGAGAAGGACAGAAGGAGAGGGAGAGTGGAGAGTGGAGAAAGAGACGCACCTTCCAGGTGTCCACATAAATGGGATCGTCGGTGTTGGACAGGCGGGCGTACTTGATGAGGTATTCGAAGTAGGAGTCACTCTCGCTACCCCAGCTCTGTGAGAGTTGTCAGTTTTTGCATGGAAGGAAGGCAGGGTGGCATACAATATACGCGCCAACGAACTCGCCCGTCGCGGGGTCGATGATCTGCGGGGCGAGACCTGCCAATATCCGGACTGTGAGTGAGTGCTCACAGGCAAAGATCGTTCAAAAAGAACCTGGTAAGGGCGCCGCCTAAAACAACACACAGATCAGTCTTGCTCTGAAGCATATTCCACGCGGAATCGAGGGAGTTACCAAATTAGCGATATGCTTGACCGCCTTCACGGCCAAATCCTCATACGTCGCGTTGTTGGTGTACTTGCTCAGCACGGACCACTCGAGCGTGAGCGACCCCGCCTCCGCGATGTTTGTCTGCCGGGACAAAGCTACTCAGTAAAGAAAAAAGCTAGACAGGAGGGACAAAAGGTACCGTGGTGACTTGCGGCTCGTTGGTGGTGAAGTTGAGGAAGCCGAAGGGAATTGCGTTGTCCTGTCGCGTTATCAGTCGGGGTATCGAGGAAAAGCAAAAGCACAAAGACAGACGTACGCCAACCCAAGCGAGGACGAGCTTATCCGCTACTTCTTGTGCCTTCTGGACAAGGATCGTTTGGTTGGACCCGCTCAGCTCGTATGAGGCTAGCATGCCGCCGATGTAGCGTATCGTCGTCTCGAACACGCTATAATTATTCGTTGTTAACAGATGAAGGGAAAGGGGACGCGCATCGAATTACCTGACGGTTTGGTCGATCTTGGATACGTTGAAATCGATTTGGGACGTGAAGTTGACGGCGTCGAGGAAGATGTCCTGGAAGAGGTCGTGCGTTCATTCATTCGTTTTGCAGAGGGGATGGAGAAGAGGAAATTTACCTCCAGACCCATGATAACCTGCGTGGATAGATGAGCAACAGCGGGATATCTATGTTGCCAGCACGCACCATGGTAGGCTAATAAAAGGAGACCGTTTGGAATCATGTCAAATAGACTCGCAGAGACGCACCATCGCATCCACCACAGACGCACCCCAGCCGTCTAGCAGTCGGGTTAATTTCGAGAAGAACATCCGCGTTTGGACATACTCCGCAAATCAAAGAATCCCTCGCTCACAGGCGCCAGTTGATCGTGCGGGAAAGCGAATTGTCTGTCAGAATACGACATAAATATGCTTATAATGAGTCTAAGCACGATTGCAACTCACTTGTACGCGTCGTAGCTGGTTACGAACATATTCTTTACAGCATCACGGCGGGCGGTGTAATTCTCGGGGACAACCAGACCAGGGACCTGAACTGTGACTCCGGCCAAGGAGGGCGAAAAGAGACCCAGTAAGAGCAGGACAGCGGAAGGACCCATTGTCTACGAAACGCGAGGAGAGTCGAGACGCGGACGTTGCCTGCGCAGTCCTTATATGTGGCGGCCCAGGGCAGAACACGCGACGTTGTTCAGCTCGGATCCGCAGATCTTCACGTTCGAAAAGCATCCAGACAGGCTTCTTGTGGGTGCCATGACCATGCAATTTGGTCGGATGACCTTTCGGACTGGACTCTAGCTCGGCGCTCAGGTTGAGCATGGAGTCTGGACAAATTGGGTCGCGCTCTTGATTCAGTTCAGTCCACTTAATCCCTCGAAGGGGACAGAGATCCTCTGGACCGACTGGGGCCAAGAGCTGACGGAGAATGAGAAGCCTGACGTGAAGATGAGGGAAGATGGCAACGAAAGATTCGGTGATGAGGGGTGATGAGCGCCCTCGCTAATCATGGAACGTACCGAGTTTCTCACGGCAGATAAGGGTTGATAATTCTTTTAAACCACCAGCGTACTATTATGCCAAACGGGTGTGCATTTGCACAACAAGTGTACATTTCCACTTTTTCTCTTCCCCCTCTTGCTCGTTGCCCCCGGAGTCTGCCGGGATCGTTTAATGTACATATAGGCTACAAGAATCCAAAATTTCTAAGAGTTCTGAGAAGGGAGTGGATTGGGACGCGCTCGCCGGTCCATCAACCCTGATGCATTTCGGGACGACACCCATGTTCCCGTACGACGTCTTCCCGGGGAAGTTTGAAAATATTTGAGAGGGATAATAAAACGAATCCAAAAGCTTCTGTCTCTTGCGAATTTCTTGCCGGGGAGCGGATGCTGCGTGATTGAGAAGAAGTGGATTGAACGTGACATTTTGGACATTCAATTTCGGCTGTGACACTGCGTGACTAAACGAAGTATTTGCTGAATATGCAGCAACTGCTCCCCGGTAAGACAATCGTAAGAGACAGAAGCTCTTGTATTCAACTAAACATCCCTCTCAAATATTTTCACGCTTCTCCGGGAAGGCGTCGTGCGGGAACATAGGTGTCGTCCCGAATGCATCAGGATTGATGGACTGGCGAGCGCGTCCCAATCCACTCCCTTCTCAGAACTCTTAGAAATTTTGGATTCTTGTAGCCTATATGTACATTAAACGATCCCGGCAGACTCCGGGAGCAACGAGCAAGAGGGGGAAGAGAAAAAGTGGAAATGTACACTTGTTGTGCAAATGCACACCCGTTTGGCATAATACTGTACATACATGTAGGGGAGCAACGCCTCGAGGACCGTGACAACTTGGTTGCCTCTTTTTCAAGCAACGGACAGCACCGTGATCGTGACCGTTGTTAAAAAAGGCAACAGGATGTTTTTAATCGGTGAGTTTCGGGGGTCAAAATGAGACGCAGGAGCCAGTGCCTGATCATATGCCTCAATTGCAACGTTTCTGCACGGTTTGAGCTCTTGTGTGACCCAAACTACTCTTTTCCCGAGAAAATTTCAACATGTCACGATTTTTTCCAAGCAACCACCTGCATCGTGACCGTGACCCAGCAGCAAAAAGGCAACGCAACGGGGCCATCGTGACCGTGACCGTTGCTCCCCTACATGTATGTACAGTAGTAGCTCACACCAAGTATGGTTGCCATATCGCGAGGGATTTGTGGTGTCCAAACCAATTGAGGATTTTTGGTTTCTCTCAAACCCAATGCGTCGGTTCTTCATAATTTCTTCTCAATTTCTTCTGCTAGCCTTTCACAGTCTGCAAAGTAGGACCAAGCACTCGATTTTGGCGCAGCTTTTTGTAGTGTTCTGCCAGAACTTAGCTATGAAGGGAGCAAGGCAGTCTGTAGTTGCACGGATTGCCAAAGACTCCAAAAGTAAACAAATCCCGTTCCAGTATCGTCGTGGAATGTCATACAGAATCTGCGCGACATATCCTGATCGCAGGCTTGGCATGTCTCTGCAACATGTCTCTGCAATGACATTGCAGAGACATGAGAGACGAATTTCATGCAGAGTCTGCATGAAATTCGTCGGTCTGCATGAAATTCGTCTCTCGGTCTTTCCAGCCCCGTCGGTGTTGAGTCTAAGGTTCCCAGTCAATGGCTAGGTGTTCGAATATGAGAAGGAACGCACCTATCAGCAACCCGGTCGGAAGTTACATCCACGATCCGAATCTTAATGCCCTTTCCCGGTGAGATCTGGCGGCCCCAAACCTTGACGCGCGCTTGGAGTCGTTCCAGCTCCTGCTCGGTGTAATTTTTCAAAGTGTCCTGCTCGCTGGCTGGCAACTGGGCGAATTCGATCATGGGGGGGAAACATAATTGAGCCCGCGCGATGGTGTATGCCCGCACTGTACTTTCAGAAATGTTAAGAGAGAAAAGAAGAGACCTTGGCGCAGGTAGCGACGCCAGTGGTGAGATTCCTGTACATCAATTCAACCAGTAACGCGTTGCGAGATTGTACACATCAGCAGCCGAATTAATGGTCGGGCTCATTCGGTCCTTACCTGCAATCTCCTCATTGCGTTTGCGGTCAACAAAATCTGCCGCTGGGGGGCAAAAATCCTGAAGCCCCTTCGCGCCGGCCTCCTAATCGCCCAAATAGTCGTCGAACATGCTTGTGACAAAGCGGCCATCGTAGATGTTCGCGGGCTGGTCCGCATTGAAACGGATGGTTCCCGCGGGCCATAGAACAAGCAGGATCATCAGGTGGGGGCATGCTGCAGGCATCCCAATAAGCTCCAGAGGTAGGCCGTAGCGAGGTCCAAACACAAGTGTGTCAGTGCTGGGAAGCCCTGTCGCCATATAAATGGACGAAATTTACCAGAGGGGAACGCGACGTGCAACCGACGCGCAACCCGCAGAACGGTCAGGATTCTACCGGGGTACATCAGCGCCGTAGTTTTGAATAACTCTCTCTCCAAATTGGCTGGGAAGACGGGTTGACCGTTCAGGAGGAAGACGGTGATGGGACCGGAGAACAGCATAGCCACTAGTTGCGGTTGTTTGGTTTGTATCCCACGCCTCTTACAAAAGAACCACCACGTCGCCACAGTCTCATCCGTCTGACGCTCAGCTGCGCGGTTCTGTTTTGAAATTTTTGCAGGTACTATATACACGTCCTTCTCTGCCACCCCATCTCATATCCCATGCATAAACCGTGCAGCTAGCATGACCTGCTGGAATTGTAGACGGTCACCAGCTTCTGCTTGCGATGACCTACCTCCGATTCCTTCGGTTTCCCCCGCCATCCACCACGTACTGCGAACAAACATCCCTCCCACTTATGCTGAAATTTCTGCTATTCACGATTTTACGAGCAGTGGTCGCCGCAGGCTAGATGCCTTGGATGCCCGGATCAAAATTATCCAAGCTACGATGGCGCGGCTCACCTCAGAGCGAGACAATTTGGCTGAACAGGTTGATCAATGCCTTCATGTGCTGTCACCCATTCGTCGCGTACCCCCCGAGCTAATCTGCGAAATATTTTTGCGGACATTGCCCTGCACCAGAAGCGTGGCTGGATCTATCGTGACTCAGGCGCCATGGTATCTGGGGCATATTTCTAGCGTATGGAGAGGAATAGCTCTCGCATTTCCGCCTCTCTGGAGCATCATCCCCTTCTCTCACTCACCGGCCCATCCGCACGAAAAAGTTTTACCTCTTACCATGGTGGAGACTCAGCTCGTCCGATCCTCAAATACCCCACTCCATATAAATATTGAGTGGCTGGTAAACACGCCTAGCGACACAGCTCCCTTTATCGACGCCCTTCTTCCACATTCCAATCGCTGGGGCTCTTTTCGTTTTCTGTGTCCGGAAGATGGCGACAGCCACGCGTTCCTCGAGCTCCTGCGGCCCGCCAAAGGACAACTGTCTCAATTGAGCGTCCTGGATATAGTCGACCGCGGAGATGACAATCCTGCTGATTCGCTTAAAGTATCGGACATATTTTCCATTGCACCAAGCCTGCGCGAGGTTTTCCTCGCCGACCTTGCCTTCGACTATTATACCCCGCGTATCCTGATTCCATGGGAACAAATCACTCGCTACCGAGGAATCGGGACTGTCGAACACCTTCTTGACATCTTACGGACAGCGTCGGCGCTGGTTGAGGCCATGGTTGGCATAATAACCGACTCCGTCGTTGGGGTGCTCAACGATCCGATCCTCCCCGTCTCCAATCTATGCCGACTCTACGTTGAAGAGAGTAGTTTCCTCGCTCATCTCGCGGCGCCGCGACTCGAGTATCTCTCTTGTGATGTAGCGCACCCGGCGCTTCCCTTCATCCAACGCTCCTCCTGTCATTTGACTACACTGGTCTTGGTAGGGGTTCGTATTTTTTCATGCTGCCCCTCGGCGATAGCATCGCTCTCCTACAAAACACTCCATCGCTGAAAAATCTAGTGTTGCAGGCCAGCAGCTTGAGGAAGGAGGACAACAACCATATGTTGGCAGCCATGACAGTCACAGGTACCGCGGACGATCTCTGCCCCACCCTCGATTTCTTAGCCTATGGTTCCACGCACGATTGGGATGCTTTCTCGAGCAATGTCTTCCTTGCCATGATCCTCTCTCGCCTGCAACCCGATCGAAAATGTCGACTCTCCGCCCTGCGGCTCCTCTCTCGCCCGTCGGAAGACGACACAGAAGACCTCACGGACTGGATGCAGGTGTTACTTAGCGAGGGCCTCGATGTCCAGCTTTTGGATGATCCATTCCAATTCGTCGAGCAGGCCCGTCATTCTTTCATCCTCGCTCGTTGATTATACTCTTATTGATAAATCAATTAGCCTGGGCTGGTCCAGTCTTTTCCTCAAACCACTTATTTAGTAGCCCACCGTCTAGCATCGAGTTCCCTGGAAAAAAAAAAAAACCTTACAAAAAACATTCAGGTGGAAGGCATTCAACCAACAACTTCGCTGTTGAGCGTTCTCTGCGATCTTCCCCTTTGCCGCTGTGTGGTCGGCGTTATCTTTCCTGGTTCTTCCTTTTTCGTCAGACTGCCAACGACTCGGAGCCGCTTTGCAAAATTGGACTTCGTATCCACGGCCCTGCAAGGTCGCACGATCTCTTGCGGTTGTGGTTGAGATCAGACAATGTGGACAGGGCTGAGTCATGGACTTGGTTATCAACCAACTGGAGTTGGCGAAAACCGCCACTGGCTCATGAACATAACACTGAAATGAGCTGGGCGTCCTTGAGTTGAACCGTTGAGTTACTAGTACTCTGAATGATCCGAGCAATAAGTCTGACAGGCTCGAGAAAACGAGTACATACACTCTGCGGTTTAGGCCTTTCACAGGAATGATTTCGCCGGAGAAGCAGACGGACTGAGTTTCTTCGCCGGTTGAGAGGTTGAACATATAATTGTTGCATCAAATTCGTCATCCGAGAAGTAGATCAGCACGGTGTAGCGATGCGCACGAAGCTCAGTCGGCCAGGCAAAAAAGAGAGTATCGTGATTACTGTTACAGCTGAGATGAATTATCGGGATTCGGGGCTTGATATTTTTGAGCAACTGAGTTGAACCACGCCAGTGACGATGAATTTCCGGGCTGCTGGGAATATACAATATACTCTGCAAGCACGAGGATGCACGTAATAATCGGACTCCGGTTAATGTTGACCGTGCTTGACAATGAGGCAGGGCGGTGACTGCGAAGCAACGCCCTGACCAAGATAGATATGTGGATGAAGATGAAGAGGGCGGGATTAGTTATCAAAAACAGTGGCAGTGACATGAAGACGATGCGTGGTCAATTCGGACAAGATTGAAGTTAGACTCGTAACCACTCTGCCTACGCCATTCTAACAAGGCGAGCTTGTTGGCGTAGGCAGACTGGTACTTCTCGGAGCTGTCAATCGAGCTGAGGCGGAGTTTGAAATTTAAGCTATCTTTTCAAAATTTTATTCCGTTCACGCTCAGATCTTACCCTTTTATTCTCGTTAAAGCTGGGTAATTAATGGGAGACATATCCCCTCCCTTTGGCATCCTTGTATTCTCCCTTTATGGTACAGAACATCATGAAGAATGAGGGTAGTTTTAATAAGAATCAACGTCGGACCGCGATCTCCGGAGTCGTCGCACGTCAATACGTCATCGATTCCGCCAAGCGAAAGACTTAAATTTCAAACTCCGCCTCAGCTCGATTGACAGCTCCGAGAAGTACCAGTCTGCCTACGCCAACAAGCTCGCCTTGTTAGAATGGCGTAGGCAGGCTGGTAACGAGTCTAGATTGAAGTAGTGAAGGCGACTTTAGAGCAACTTGCTGAGGCATAAAAAAAAATCGTTCAGTGGGTACAATTCACTTTTTCATGAAACAGAGCGACAACCGTCGATTCAAGACGCCAGAGGATAGAGGTGAGCATCAACATGGTTGGACGGATTTATTCCCGCAGCGTTGGATTTAGATTGAGAATAGTCCTAGGGTGAGATTGATCCTCTTTGCACCGACAGATGATGGCTTTCCGGGAAGCCGTTTATCGCGGGAAGATTTGTTGGGCATTGGACTACTCCCAAAGGTAGATCGGTTTGCAGACGAGAGAGATAATCCACTTGCAAAATAATTGCGGGGGACGATAAATATTGCGAAGCCGTTGTGGAATTCTATGTGATCTGGAGACAAGGAAGATCAGCGGGTAGGGGCGATGTTGTTCAAAGAACAGAACTTGAAGATTTACAGTTCGAATGATGGATGCAGTGGTTGGATACCAGTATCTCCTCGATCACCGGCGTTGTATCGTTGAACCTTGAACCTTCCCCTTACAGACGGCGAGTGCGGATGCGGTGCACGTCCAGCCCAAGAAAACGGGGGCGAGGGGAGATGGGAGCGGTGTCACCGTGGATGTGATGTGTGGGAAGGCGGGGATCAAGCTTCTTGTTAACCGGCTTTCGAGCGAGTCGGAATTTGACGGCGAGTTGGGGCTCAAAGCCGGATCCTCGTGGGGACTCCGGAGGGTTGAAACTGCTACTTACGCTATATGACATTCGAGGTAGCAGCTGCTGCCAAAGACACTTGGCAGGGTGCCGCAGGGATTGACTGCGTCGTCGACTAATCGACGGCGACATCGCGCGGGTGGCGCCTATAATCCTACTTAGCAGCGTAAATGCTTGCCCGATAAGAACACTCAATCACAATCCATTTTGCGCGTGGATCTTCTAAGCCTCGTTGATCAGGTTCAACTATAGAGTTTCAGTGAGCTATGCTTCAATTTCTGAAGACCATCTCCAGCCAGACAGATTGCAGATTATCACTTGGCGGTGTGTGCCACTGCGCGCTAGCTGTGAGAACAATTTTTGTCCCGTTTTCTTGGACCGAAATTCGAAGGTGCAGCGCATCTACCGACAGCGAACCTCAGCGGCGGCGGTGGGGAGTGATTTCATCAGATAGGAAATTTGAACACCGAAACACGGAATTCATGTAGGTTCGTTCCCGTTCTGACGATGGCATCGTCAGAACGGGAACGAACCTAGGCATCGTCACGATGCCGCTCAATGCCGGGGCAACCAAACAGACCAAACATCAGAACAGATACACCAAACAACGGCAGCGAAGGAGCCGGCTCGCCGGGCCGGAGCTGCACGGGCTTGCTCCGAACCTAGAATTCATGTTGAATTCTAGAAGCGCACAGTGGTGCCGGCGAGAAGGTGATAAGGAGGAAGTCGCCCACCGACATGTGCAGCTCTCCCATCGGTTCCAGAAGGAACACCGCGGTGTGATCCGCGGAACGGCAATGGTTCAAGTTGAGGCTGGGTTAGGCCGGACTGGCCGATAAACCAATCATCCATCAAGGCCCGAGTGGGTAGGAATCTGATGGAGAGGCTGTTTTCTTTGGGGCGGCCATGTATGGCGTCTGGGAGGGGCTGGGATTGCTTAAAAGCGAGCGAAAACTCATTCCAGTGATTCACCCACCTCCTCATCGTTAACTCTGCGAAATCCAGCAGTAGCGCGATGTCTGTAGCAGCCCAATACGCCCACCCGCCGCCCCCTGCCCCATCCAGCAAGCAGCGCCACTCCCCGTACGATCGCCCCTCACGGTCCTCACCCCGGGTGGCCGCGCCCACCACGCACTCGGCCACCACGCACGGTGGCTCTTCATCCCCCTCCGCTTCTTGCCTTAACCGTTCGGGCGTCTCAACACCCCCCGTAGTTCGCCGGTCTCCGCCACCTGCACACACACAACACCCGCAGCAGCAGCCGCATCAGTACGCGGTGTATGACCCGCGTGCCTCCCCCGTCGGGTACATGTACGCTCACCCCCTGCCGCCGCCTGCGCACTACTGCGACCCACAGCAGCAGTACGCGCAGCAGCCGTACGGCGGCTACGTGCCGTACCCGCTTCCCGGCACAATGCTCACCACCCCGCAGGGCGGGGGCGGCGGAGCAGGACCGGCGATGCAAGTAATTCTTACGGACGATGCTGCGACGAAGCTGAGCGATCGCGTCCGGCGCCGGTGTTTTAATTGCTGTACGACGGACACCAGCACGTGGAGGCGGTCTACTCTCTCGCCTGGCAAAGTCGTGCGTCTTGCTCTTGCGGTCCCTGTGTTCCTCCGGTACTAACACGGCCCACAGTTGTGTAATAAATGTGGTTTATTCGAGCGTACACACTCGCGCCCCCGCCCCGAGCAATTCCCCCATAAGCGTGGGCCCCTTGCGTCTTCGACATCGCGCTCGAGGTCGCCGACGCAGGCTCAGGTTCGCCCATTCTCTCTGCCCTCGCTAGCTTTGCCCTCCTCCGTCTATCGCATTCCTTCTTTCCTTCCACTTTTTCGTGCTTTCCTTTTTGGGACGCTGCACTGGCCGCGCACTTCTCTGTGTGCATTCTCATGCTTCCTCTTATCCCCCCCCCTCTCCCTACTACTCGTTATTGCTTTCCTCATTCCCTTTTATTTATCTCCCTTTTCTTTCCATTCGCCGCCGCCCTTCCACTGTCCCGAAACTGATACTCTCCGTCACAGCCGCATCCACAAAACCACCCGCTCGCCGGCCCCGGGTACGCCCCACCTTCCAATACGTCTACGTCAGCAGCACCACCGTCCACCTCGCAGTCTTCCTCTATTGCTCCGCACAACCGCTCCCGCCCGGATACACCTAACACCGCGGATGGTGTGGCGTCGAGGCCGGCGTCGCGGGACGGGCGGGACGAGAGGAGAGATTGAAATCTGCGTGCGTTTGGAGCCTCGCATCCACGCTCTGCTCCCAAGGCGTACTGGACGTCTGCGCACCAAACTCGAGGCTGAATGGACACTGTACACTTTCAGCACCTCCCTCTTCCTTCTCCCTGCGGAACCCTCCTCTATATGTTTCCCTAGTCATGTCCTACTCGACTCGTCCATGGATCTCCCTCGTCCTCCGTATCATTACTTTTTCCTCTCCTGTCCTCTTCCATTTCCTGTCTCGCTACTTTGTCGCTGTCACCATCTGTATATATTCACTCTCCTTCTTCTTTGCTAGCTACCAGCTACATACTCGCTACTGCACTTTGCCTACATACCGTGCAAACTGCGAAGGAAATCCACAAGGCTGGACCGCTTCGAACTGTGCGTGAGATCCGGCAACGAGAATTCGGCGTGCCGTCATCGTGCAGGTGACGTGAACGGCGTCTCGACTTGTATAGAAGCGGTGAGTATCTTTGTTTTGTTTCGGTGTAACTCATACAAGGTGGCAGCGGGGCGGATAGAGTTCACGTACTCCGTACTCCCGTCATTGCCTACTTCTGCACCGTACGTAAGTACAATAAAGCGACTTCTGCGATAAGAACTCAGTCGCTGTGGGTCACACTTTCGCCTGGCGCGATCGGAGAGCGTCCATCAACTGACGGCGCGTTTTTTGCTATTGGTTCCTTTGCTGGCGAGCATCCACACAATTACATTTTTTTTTTCGCGACGTCAAGTAACTGACAGGCCATATATTTGAGTTGAGCTCCGGTCAGCGCAGTGCTTACGGTCAGAGGACGCACAGTCGCAGCCTTGACATAAAAACGAAGGTGCGCAGGACAAGACTGACGAGATAGCCGAGGCTCCCGCCATTGATACCGCATCACCGATCAGCATCGCGATTCGATCTCTTTGCCACGCTAGCCGGATCACCCTGACCAAACCCTGACGAATGACGGCGTGAAAAGGAAATGATCAATCTGCAGTGCGCAAAATGGGTGAGGATCAGTGAATTCATTCCGTCACGTTGGAGCGCGTATAGGAGCCCGTTCCGAGGTCAATTCTCTTCAATCCAAACGATATCAATTGGCGCCGCGTTTGGTCACAAACAATAACCGAGTTGTTCGCCGCGGCCTCGGGATTCGGTGACTGCAGTCGCCGTTTACACATGCAGTGAAAAAAGGACGGATACACACCGATATCCGTTCCAAAACCTGTCCAGGGATTTTCCCATTGGGTCGGCATCTTCCGGACCACTAGGAAATTTCCCGGATAGGTTTTGGCTTGCGCCGGTTGCGCGTCGCAAATGTATTGATTAATTCATTCGCGGTATCTTGCGAGCATCAAACGATTAAGGTTCAGGGGTAAGACGCGGTTCCCCATTCCACTTACCGAGTCTCGAGAAGGTCTAAAAGCGAAACTAGGTTTGGATGTTCAACATCGGGTCGCTGCATGTAAATCTCCACAAGTTGTCCCTTGAATAACTCACTGATCTATTTTGTGTTCTGCGAGGCTGAAGAGCGAAGGCACAGTTTAACGAGAAGTAAATCAACGGAGACCGAAATTGCCGCAGGTATGGCGCGGGCTTTGCCGAAGGACCCCATGTTGTATAAAACTGCGCATGCGTGTGGACGTCGGGACTTTTGGACGCAAAAGAGTAAGGTGTTCGCATGTTCTCACAGGCAATTATCCCCAGTGCCAGGACATCATAAATTCACACCAGCATTCCGACGTTTCAACGTACTAGTTCAAATGCGGAAAACCGAGTCCTTGAGAGGAGATGGAATAAGCCGATCCTAACTACAACACAATTCGACGGCCCAGCCGATCTGGAGTCTGCTCGAGTCACTACTTGACAGGTTTGGATAATAACAATTATTTTGTCCGGTCTGGTCCACTCTAACATGCACCGCTGTGCCGAGCCTTTATTCAGTGGGCCGAGCGTGAGCTCAACGCCAGGTTCGACAGAGACAACGACTCGGCGAATACCTGGAACAAAGCATGCCGGGCCGAGAGAGAGTCCACAACGGACTTGTAGAAGGTATAGGGTGCGGTACAATCACTGTACATTGTCGCCGTGTGTGAAGAAGCATCCCACGAGACCCACTGCTTTTTTGTCGGATGGGTCACTTGACGATGCAACCTCCGTCGACGTGTTTTTTTGAGCTTGGCTTTATCATGTTGCGGTTGATACGGAATTCTCACAATGGCAAACGCCACAGAACACAATGTGGCGTTTGCCGTTCAGCACTGTCCAAATTTGGTCTTCAGGCGTTGCACTACATACAGGCTGAAATCCCTGGCCAGGCTGGCAACGAGATGGTTGTGCAGCTCAACCAGTACAGACAACGAGGGGTACGAACTATCAGCCTCCAATACACCATACTCCGAACGGATCAAAGTCCTATGCACCGTGCGACGGTTTGGTTGACGGAAGCGGAAGAAGGTATATTTGCTGAGGTTAAAGGTTAACTGCGTAGTACGAACGGACCAATCGCGAGGAGATTACGGACCACGTGGATCACCCGGACGCCCACAACGGCGTCCTCGGTCGATCTGGAGTCGGATCTCGTTCCAAGAAAAAAAAAAAAGAAAATCAGATTTGTGCGGTAGAGGTCGTGACTCGAGTTGACCCGATTGCGAGGTAAGGAAAACCAGTGACCCGGGACAAGGGTACAACAATGAAGGGTGCCCAATTGGATCCGGAAGCCCTAACATGCGCAAGGACCAGCGTCAGAAAGCTCTGTCCTACTATTTTGGCTATGAACAGAGACCGGTGCGTCGCACTCAATGGAGACGCGGCGCGGTGCAACCTCTGTTTCATAGCAAAATAGTAAGGACAGAGACGCTCGAGACAGCTCCCCGCCTATGTTGGTCGACGGAGTGGGAGGTGAGCTGTGGAGTGGGGACAAAGGGCAGAGCCAGGAGGATGGCAGAGAATAGAAGAAGGGGAAGGATGGGCTGAATGCTTGTTCCACCTTACGTTGCCAAGTCGCTTTTATACGGGCCCCTGGATAGAGATGACGTGCCAAATATACGTTGTGACCGGACCTGAAAACCTTCGGGCGAAAATCAGCGTGGGCGATATATGTGCCCCATACAAAAGGGGGAATCATGCGGAATGGTTGTTGGTTTCAACCGGAACCAATCATTCGACATCGTTGAGCCATGAGCCAATATCTTTTGTCGCGGTAGGATAGCGGGCGGAACGTGGAGGACAGGCCCGGGACGGGGACAATCAGTCATGGGTGGTTATCGAACAGATCCGAGAATTATCTCCATGTACTGGTAGGGCTATGGAACAGATGCGGTTCCGCCCGCATTAATTACATAGGAACCATGATGGTGTAGGCAGGTATACAGTTCACCGTGCGCTGTACACCGGACACTATGCACGTAGGTGAATCTGCCCGGCTACTTCTCTGAGCCACTGAACGACGGGTTTCGCGCAGGCTGTCCGTCGAAAGGATCGATACGATTCGATGGAAGCGCCCGGATCACAGAAAAATAAGCACGTACCATGCCGCGTGCCGTTGATAAGTCGGGTTGCATCTCAAGGAGCAATTCGAACACGCGTCTTATCCCTGCGAGGATGGATCACAATATTAATGAATTCCAAGCTGCAAAGGCGCCCGGTGAGAAACTAAACGGCATCGATTGCAATCTTCATTCGGGTGTATTTCACGGGTCCTTTCAGGAAAACGTCTCCGAAAGCTTCCATTCCACGTCGTTCATACCAGGCCTGGGTTGCCTGGCGGGCGTCGCACCAAAGCAAATTTCCATGCCGCTCAGTACCGACGATGGAGATGACATGAAGCAAGAGTTTTGTGCCGATACCTCGACCCTGCATCGAAACGAAAATCAGGGCGGGCACCAGAACAGAAAGATAAGAGAGGACCTGATACGCGGGGTCGCACGCCAATTTCCTGAACCGAAAGTTGTGTTTCTGCGGACCATTGTCGTCCGCACGACGAGCATCTTCGTTATCGATGGGACAGGCTTCAACGAATAATGAGATAACTGCGACTGGATCCGGGTTGGAGTCGATGAAGGCACCGTAATGCCATCCGGTAGTATCCTCGGGTAAAACAATATAGGACACAGGCATATCGGGCCACAAGACGGAATGGCGAAGAGGGACAGTCTGAGCTACATCGATGGGCAGCAAACGCAACGAAGATGCTGCAATATTTGAGCATCGATGTAGGAACGGGAACAGATTGTCTCACGAATTTCCGCGCTCATTGACTACGAGCAAGATAGTTCACAAGGTCAACAGGGAGTGCAAGGGAGAAGGTAACCTTGAGGTAACCCACGTGGATCATGACGTGTTCATCGGCCAAACCCGGCGGCTACCCACAGGTTGAAGTTTGAGGCTGGGAAACATTGCAGAAACGGAACAACGATTAAATGATTAAATCAGCCTGACCAGACACACCGAAAGCCACAATGTAGACCATGATTCACGCCGCGCAATTCCTACCAGCAACTGTGGACGCCCATGTGGGACATTGAACACCGTGCAAAAGATTGACACCATCTGAGTGGAAGAATGCACGAGGCTCGTGGCTGGTTTTTGCATGGGCGTCCGATGCCAGAAAAGTCGTGAACGAATAGCGACGTGTTGATCATCCGATAAAGTCCCAAATTAAGCAGCTGAGCGGTATACGGTATGCGACCCGCGGCATGTTCGTGAATGAGAGAGTCGTGCGAGAGCTGCTGCAGTTTAGCGAACGATCTGGACGAGAGGAGGCCACCGAACACGTACGTGCAAGGGTTCAACTAGTGCAATATTGACACCGGCCTGCGGAGAAATCACGAGGCCACGGAACTCCAGGGGGCACAAAGTGGTAGGTAGGTAGCGTTACGAGAAAGCTCACAGGCATCTCAGATAGACCATCCTGGCAGCACGGGGGGTACAGTTTGAACGGAGCGTTCGGCAGGAAAATAGCATCATCTGAAAGGTAATAGTAATTCCCAACCAACCCAAGAATTGCGTAGCATATTCTGGGTCGATTGGCCATTTCGAGCAGGTTTTTGTACGTGATGGAGAAGGAAACATGCACAACGCGGAAAGTTGGCCAAAAATGAGAAGAAAAAAGAGTGAGACAGTCGCACGTGAGCTCGAACTACGTCATTTTATGACGTAGGTGCGATTGAACCGATAAATATCGCGCAAAAAAGCTCGACGCGGCGACGCCTCCAAGAATCTTAAGGGGAAAGATGTCAACGAACGAACTCCAAAACAACGCAACGGGGACAACTGCACCACAGCCCAGGTACTTACAAGAGGGGATACCCCAGCAGGAGCGCAACTGACCGCCACATCTCACAGCAAGGCTGCAGGGCAGTACCACTCCGTGAAAGGGACACTAGTCGAGATGGTGCGTGGTTAGAGACATTCGGATAAGAGAGGTACTGATGGATTTGCTGGATGCAGATTGGACACCTGTTTGGCGCGACGTCGTGGCAAAAATCGGGGCGCGCTGAGCACATGGCGGGCGAAGCAGAGATCCAGGCTGCTGAGGCCCAGGCGTTCGTGCAGGGGACCGTGGACCGGGCACAGGGCAAGATAGATGCTGTTGTTGGTGCTGTAACAGGCGACCGAGCACGGCAAGCAGAAGGTGCGCGACCCTGACATGATGAAGGGGCCAAACTCAGAACCTCACGCAGGTAATATGCGGCATGACCTGGGAAAAGCAAGTCAGGAGGCAAATAAACTGGTCTAGACGCAATAGGGAATCTGTACTGGGGACTGAGACTGGGATTTTAAATCAGCCAATAGTATGATGATGTACATATACGACGTACCAATAATTGAGTTCGTCAGCCATCACAGGGTATTCGAGCTGGAATCCATGGCGCCAATGGAGGACGGGCGGTGCCGTATGGGAAGTCAAGTGTGATTCAAGGGACTATGAATATGCACTGCAGGTGCATTTAGCGGCTGTGTCCCTCCCCATTTACCACTCAAAAGTGTTGCGGGAAACGTTTTTCAACCGTTCGGCGCGCCTTCGGCAACGAGTCTCTCATCAAAATCTGCCGGACTTGCCGCGGTGCCAAATAGAAAAATGTCTGGGTAAGCCGGTGAGGTGGATCTGGAATCTGGATCTTAGAATTGCAGAAAACGCGTAAGGAACAGAATCGATCAAAATCGATGTCTACGTGCTAAGTACCTGCTGGATATCGATAGTCGACCTTCATCGTCGCCAGGTGGGTGACGTCGTCGTCGTCGGAGGGTTGCCTTGCCAGTGCCCATCTGTCTAAGTCTGCGTTCGCCCTTTGCTTCACATCGTCCTTGACCGTGCTCGGCCCTCCTATGCTCCTCCTCTCTCCCACGCGCGAATCCGCCTACAAAAGGAACGCAGTGGTTGAAGAAAAGAGAGCTGTCAGATGCCGTGATGTGTAATCGGAATGACGGCATTGATCCGGACTCTGTTCCCGTCTCCCCTCTCCCATCCAGGATCCTGCTCCCTCTGTCGTCCCGGCCCCATGGTCTCTGCCCGTTCGACCTCCCGACGCCGAACTTTTCCCCAAAGGCATCCTGTCTGGAGCTGCCCATATCTACGCAGAGGAAATCGCGTAGAATCGCGTCCGATCTCCAGCAAATCTCCCGACTCGGACTGCCACACTGTTTTCATTTGACGCTCACACGCTTTCACGTAGGGAAGAACAGGCCAACGATTCGGGCGTGGCGTACGGAACACCGCCAGCTACTGTATGTTGATTGTACGTCCGACTGCTCTAGCTTTGAAAGCGGTTTTTTCTCACCCTGTTTATTGAAGTTACCTCCGGCTCGCATTGACAATTAATTTATGGAACTGACGAACCGACTTAAGAGGGTAAGCACAGTTGGGGACGGTGTACTGCGTACTGCGAGAGGTTCTGGCCGCTTGCAAGGCAAGGATATTTATCCGCGTCGGAATTCAAGGTGCGCCTTGTTACTCCATCAGCAAACACTGTTTTGCCTGGTAGATTTGGGTCTACGCTACAGTCTCCCGATAGCGCTGGTAGCAGCTGCATACAACCCGGTAGCAACTGGTAGCGCTGGTAGCATTGGGATTGGGCTTGGTAGCACTGGTAGCTCTGGCAGGTAGCCCAGTAGCGCCTGGTAGCTTTTACAAGTAGCCCAGTAGCGCCTGGTAGATTTGGCATCTGAGACATAGAGGCCTCAACTCTCGAGTATGTTGCGTGCGTCTTCTCTGGTTGATTTTTCTTTCCACAATTCATTTGCTGACCAACTTCACCTGGGATTCAAGAGGCAAGATCATCGGACGTGGTGTACGGAACACAGCCAGCTCTTCTTTTGGTTTCTCGACTCAACAGTGACCAGCAGCTCGGGGTTCAACTCCCCACGCCCGACTCACCACGGAGGAAAGAACAGGCCAAATATTCGGGCGTGGTGTGCGCACACCGCGAGCGCATCTGGCTACATCGAATACTATCTCGCAGCCCCGGATTCGACTCCCCGCGTCCGAATATGCCGTTCCTGTGACTTTTTTTTTGAGCTTTCTCTGTCGTTCATTAAGCTCTCGATCCAGGTAGGAAGCCTTCAAGCTTCAAATTCGAATCTGGATGACAAAGCGTCACAACAAGCCCCGTTCAACGGTCTGGCCGCTTTTTACACGTCCACCTTCACGCGGAAGTTCGCGGAGGTAAGTACACGGCGAGGACACAAAAGCCCGACTGATTGCGCCGCTGTTTTTCTTCCCCATTCAAGTTGATTCAACTAATTTATCCAATCTCACGACGCACCTCGGGGAATCAATGTCGCTTCCAAGTTTCGCCACCAAATCCGAATCTTTTGCTTCAAGGTGTCAAGGTGCAAAACCTGATTTTCCTGACCGACTTCACCCAAGATTCAAGGGGTAGAATAATCGGGCGTGGTGTACGGCACACGGCCGGCTTTTCTGGTACATGTATGTGCACTCTGTAAGTAGCCGGCAGTCCGCGGCCGGGGTTCGACTCCCCGCGTCCGAGTTTCCTATCTGTGTTGCGTTTTTTGTGCTTTCATACTCAGAAGCGGTGCGAAGCCTTCAAGCTCGCACTCGACTCTGGATGCCAAAAAGCCCCGTTCAACCGTCTGGCCGCTTTTTACCTGCCCTCCTTCAGGGAAGCTCACGGAGGTAAGCATCGGTTGTAGTGAATGGAACCCAGCGAGCTGTATTTGGACTGAACTCAGGTAACATTACGGTATCTCGCAATCCGGGGTTCAACTCCCTGCGCCCGATTCATCAGTTGGCCCGGTTTTTTTTCCCATTCAAGTTGGTTCAACTAGTTATCGAAACCCACGAACAACCTCGAATCAATCACGCTAAGTTTCACAGCCGAATCGGAATGCGTCTTTTGCTTCAAGGTGTTCAGGTGCAAGGCGTTGATAAGTCGATTACGATGTGATAACCTGATTTGGACTGACCGACTTCACCGAGGACTGAACAGGCAAGGTAATGAGGCGTGGTATACGGAACGTGGTCTCTCTAGTAATCTACGTGCGTAGCCGGCAGATCGGGGTTCGACTCCCTGCGCCTGAATGCGGCAGAGGCGGTGTGAGTGTCTTTTCTTTTCGCCCGATTCGCATCGTACTCAACGTCGAGGAATTTGGGTTTGGCGCCTTGTTCGGTGCAAAATTCAACAAGAGAAAAAGAGAAACCTGGTTGAAGCTTTCACTCTTTTTCATCTGTTTGTGAAGGAATGAACAGGCCAAATCACTGCGGGAAGCCAAAAATGTCAGGGTCCGGACAGGTCTGGGTATGTGACGTGCTCGTACCTGTTCAAAAATCCTGACTCTGTCCGGAGTCTGGGAACTCAGCCTGTCCCGCGTCAAGACAGCATCCGATCACATCATATTCCCGCACCAATCCGGATCCAGACAGCTCATCTTTAAAGGCAAACATTCCCGGACTTCGGACAGGATCCAGTCGTGACAGGCCAGAAAGTGTCCCAGCCCGGAGCAAATCCGGGCCCGGACATTTTTGGCTTCCCACAGTGAATGTTCGGGTCCGACTCCCTGCGCCCTAATGATCACTTGGCCATGTTTCTTTCTTCTGTTGACAAAAAAAGGGGTCCTTGCTGGGTCAACTGGTCGTTGCTTCCCCAGCCTTGTTTGACGGAAATGAGAATGTTGGGGTGAACACATCATCGGCTGTCGTCTATGGGACACCGCTCTGAAGCACCGGAACCTTAGGCGTACGAATCCTCGCAATCAATGGTGGTTGAAAAGGTTTTTGAATCATGCCGGGGCTGCCGGAGGCTGTGCGATATGATCGCATCACTTCCGCGGCATGCCGTGTGGCCTTTGCTTCCTGCATTCATGGCAGAACCCGCTCTATACACTGACTCGCCGGACGAGTCCAGTGGATACTTCTGGGCAATAGTAACCCCCTCCGCGCAAGAATCTGTTGCGTACCTCAAGTCCGCTTTGGGGGCCTCGGATGCTGCTGAGCTGAAATGTGGTCAATATCTCGCGCTGGTCGAGGTCGAGCCCGATAGCGAGGCTCAGGAGTGCGAAGATAGTACACTGGCGTATCTAGTGCCACTATCTCTTACCCGCCACGTATCTCCCTATCTTCCCTTGTGTATTGGATCGCGCAAGCCACTGGTCCCCGACTTCAAATGGCCGTTCTGTGATTGCATTGTCGATACAACTCGCACTGGCAGATTTATCTTCAACGCCGCCGTCGCTTCATCCAACGGCCCTCAGCGGTGGCTATCTGATGCTTCATGTCGTTTATTTGACGCCATTGTCCACATCGACAACGAACAAGTGAAGCGAGACATAGCTAAGCAGTCGGCCGGACGAGAGGCCGCCGGGGTCAGACATGATGACCAGTGGACTAGCTTCAGTCGCAAAAGCACCATCGCCAACATACATCCCGGTCATATTTTCCCACCGACATCCATCTCTGGACAGATACGCTACGATATCGAATCACTGGGACAAATCTTGCCATCAAGCCAATGCATGGACGAAGTCCGACAGATTAAGATGTGGGTGCTCTTATTTCTCTTGTAGCAATTGATCCTCATCCCTGTCACCGATTGCGTGCCCGGTTTTCCCGCCCCGAGACGGAAAGAACGATACTTTGGACTCAGGACCGCGTACGCGTGCATCCTCTCGCGACCATTGACACTCGCTGACCCAAGATAGGTGTCTTGCTCAGGCCGAAACGCTCTGGCTGTCCCAGAAGGGCCTGCTACGGAGTTCCAGAATCGTGCTCTCTTCGATCTTTGCGTTGCTTTCGAAAGACCACGCACACCCTCAAAATCAGAGGTTCCTGTCTGGACAGCACAAGAGGAAGACGACGACGACGAGTGGTACGAGTGGGGAGACCGCTGGTTGCACCGAGTTGCGAGGGCTTCCGTTCCTCCGCTTCCGATCTTTCAGCCCTACTCCCTCCAAGTGATATATTTCGATGTTTTCGGAACCCTGATCGTGAGTTGGTCGCGAAAACCACCGTTCAAACCCTTACTTACTCAGCTAGGATCACGAATCGGGCATATTCACAGCGCTCGAGTCCCTCCTTTCTCGGTCCTCCTATGGATTCACGCGGAACGAGGCTCTTTCCCTGTATTTTGACGTCAAATATGAGGTCAAGAAGCGCACGCCAGAGTTGCCTTACGTGCAAATTCTAGCTCGCGCATACACAGATATGGCAATGCGGCTTGGCCTGGCGTCCACGGACGACGAATCTTTCAAATTTTCCTGCTCAATTTTCAACTGGCCGCTTTTTGATGACGCGGTCTCCACTCTACAAGCCCTGCGTCAATTTATTCCCGTCCTCGCCGGACTGGTCGACATGGACTTCGAGGTTTTCAGCAAAACAGCTGCGTTCGAACAGCTGAATCCGTACCTCGAGGGGATGTCCTCCGGGGACCTGTTCCATGTGTACCGCCCTGAACCAGACGCCCTCTACCCACCTCTGATGTTGCACGACAGCGTCGGTATTCCGAGACAGCATCGCTGTTTCGTCTCCGATGCTCTGTTTCGAGAACTGGAGCCTGCTTGCCACGTCGACATTCCCGCAATCTGGCTGCGCCGCCCTTCGACACTGGCCGCCAACCTGCCCGCCAGCGATGCTTTCCTTTGTGTGGAGGATACATATGTGAGACGCTCCCCGAGCTTGTCTCGGCAATCCTGGCGGAGAAAGGTGCACCGAGTGGGGGCGTGTTCCGACTAATTGAATCGAGGTAGAAAGATTGTCCAGGCTCTCCCTACTCCATTCATAAAAGTTCAGCGAGATAAGTATAGCGACTGTTTTACCTTCCTCCCCCCGGCCGGCTTACACTTGGGGCTTTTTTGAGCACCTTCTAGTGCTTCTCCCGGGTATCGCATTGTTCAACAAAGTGATCTGAAATGGAAGATAGATACACATTTCAAACACCACGCAGATGTCTGTCAATGGACTCGGGGAGAGAAATGGCCGTATTCCATATCAGCAGTGCCCGGGTATCATGCATTGTCAGTTCCGGCTTGTTTTTTTCTTTTTTGATGGCGGGGACTATCTCATTGTCATTCGAAGTCGCATCGAGCAACGGGTGCAATCGAACATTCAAATCGAACATTCAAACAGAGCAAGATAGAGCAGGGCACGCACGTACATACAACAAAGGCAACTGCGATTTACTACACTCACGTCGAGCCTAATGAACTGAAAAGTTTCCGTGTGAGCACAAACTCTGATGAAGTTAACAAAGGGTATACCTAGGACTATTCTCGTCGGAGCAAACTACTTTGCGATCCAACGATATCAACCCTCTCTCCCGTGTAAACACCACAAATTCTTGGCGATGTGCATCTACTGCCCTGCGTGTTTCGCGACCGCGGAGGATACAAAACCGCAGAGTTGGAATCTTCTCAACACCAGGCTTCGCAAGGAACTCCTTTAAGCGCAAATCGGAGTCGGACTTTGAAAACCACAGATTCGGTGCGATTTCAACATCCAAAATGAGTTCTGTGAGCTGGTTCCTCGAGGTGAAACGGTGGGTGATGTCGAGAATTTCTGGGAAGGTTCGGCATGTGGGCGGTGATGTTGGCATACGAGGGATGCTGAAATATAGGCCGCGGCCGAGCCGAAGGCACTGTAGGCCTGTGAGGTTGTCCAACTCGAGCCCTGCGATTGTTTCTACACGCCAAAATATTCAGTTTAAGAAGTCTTTTAGACCTTGTGGACACACCATCTAGATGTAAAGAAGGGTAAACGTCAAGCTGCAGATATCGCAGGAAGCCGTTGAGATGTCTGAGGAATTGGGAGAGCACGCTGAGTGTATGAGTGTCGACTTGGGGAGGGAATGTTATGGAGAGCCCGCGTGTGCGTGGCGCAAAATCTGGGGACGCTAACCACGGGAGTTGGGCGGAATTTCGCTGGACGCCTTGCATGGCCAACGACTGCAGCTCGAGTGAAAATTTGGGACAGGTGTTGTCCCGAGCGTCTGGCCAGGTGGGCGAATTTAGCTCCAAATCGCGAAGACCGGGGAATTGCCCGAGATAGCGAGCAAAGTCCGCGAATGAAGGGAACTTGGTGCGGTGAAAGCAGAGCTTTGTGACGTGGGACAGGACAGGACAATCTGGGACCGACGGTGGGAAAGTCCCGATTATTATTGTTTTCACGAGCCAGGCTTTGGCCAGATGGTGCAGTATTTGGGATGTAACTGAGTCCATTTCGCGTGGCCAAAGCCGAAAATCGAGCTTCCGCGCATTATTCGGGACAAGGTTCGACGGAGATTGCAGAAGAGTGAGGAATTCGAGGGTAGGGCGGACAGTGACCCAGTCGAATAGATGGTGCCTACTCGATGGCAGCCATTGCCGGCACACCAAGGAGCAGGCGTGGAGGTCGGACTGATTGTCCCACAAAAAGTCGATGATGCGGTCAGCCAGCTCGGGCGGCATCCAGGAGGACATCTAGAACACACGCGCACAGATTAGCAAAATTGCGATAGTCTTGCAGCACTGACTGCAGTTTCTCAGTACGTCCGGCAGGGGGAGGCGAGCTCACGGTGGGGCAACGTGGACCAGTCCTATATAGGTAAGTACTTATTTAAGGGCCCCACGCCACGTAGATAGATCCGATCTCGGGCACTGTATCGCCGCATCGCCATGATCAACTAGTCTCTCGCAGCCAGACGCTCTAACATGGAAGCTTGTACCTCGCTTGTTAGAATGATCAAGCTGGAACCAAATAGCGTTCATCGCAAGAATGCTTCTACTCGCCAAATCCAAGCCTTATCACGCGCTGCTTCTTAAGCGCTTCTTTTCAGGAAACCACCACCGCCCCCATCCTGGCTTACCCTGCTTCACCTGCTCTCTGAATCCTCGCCGGCTGATGACTCATGCTTTGCTTTCATTGGGTCTTCTGGGCTCGCGCGTGTCCTAATGACTTGGCAATGTCTAACCCTATCTCCATAAACCCATGAACGCCGTTTGACCCCGCATTATGTCACCAGCCTCCTCCAAGCCCCCATGTCCCGAAACCTCTTGAAATATTAAGGCACCTTTGGGATTCTCTCTACCATGAACTTGCCGAGAATTTTTTTGGCTGTATCTTCGTTCTCGTTATACGGCAGCGTCAACATAACTGGCGAATTGTTCAGGGTACTACAGGAAGAGAAAAAGGGCGCTCTTCGAAAAGATCTTCTCCCGGGCCTTGGGAATTTAGACCGCGATCCACATCAAACGTTCACAATCCACAATCTAAATCACTGCCTCTCGACAGCCTGTATGTCGCCATAACTGGTCAGCACAAATTATCTATGTACATTTGTATCCATTGATATTCACAGTGCCGGGGAAGACGATAAAAGGTAAGCATCGTTCTGAAATACTGCATTCACCTTTCCTTTATCATGCTCTCATTTAGACTTTCCCCCCTCGTTACCGCCCTGCTCGTTTCTGCGAACGCCTCAGGATGGAAGGATCACCACGCCTTCATTCCCGCCAAGCCGACCGACGCCCTCTCGCCGTGCCCAGGGCTTACAGCTGATCTCGAAACTAATGAGATCGGCGATTTTTTTTTTTGCCGCTCCCAAAAAGGAAATTCTCAAACAAAAGGTGCGCGGCAGCCCAGGAGTGAGCATGAGATGGAAAGAGGGGTTTGAATGTGTTGGAGCTGCGAATATTTTGCCATATCGTGTCATTTGAGTGTGCAATAACACCTCAACGGACATACTCAGGGGTCGGATCACGTCCATGGACAGCTCGGCTTCTTTTCGCCGCTTTCTGTTCGATAACTTGTTCAAAACGGCGTAGGTTATCGACGATCACCCCAGTGTCGCACTTAATGCCCTGTACAGTTCCAGAACCCAAAATTTCCTTTTTGGGAACCAAGAAAAAAACCGACGGATCTCATTAGTTTCGAGATCAGCTGTAATTACGTGAAGTCGTTCAAGTAGTCTGTGAGCTTATGGTCTCATACCTCCTGAAGCCTCGTCAACCATGGGTATGATGGTATCTCCCGTGCGACGGGCGGAACTTTACGATGAGGAGTGACCAAAAGAGTAGGACTAGGACTGCCCCAGTCCTATGGAAGTACACAGTGTTGTAGATAAGTTGTTAAGGGCTTATCTTATTAAGGCCTTATCATATGATAAGCTAAGCCCTTAACATGGGGGTGAACCTACGCTAAGCCCTTATTAACCCTTACCGACGATGCCGGCTAATGCCGGTTGCCCCCAAGTTGTCCACTCGCAAAGAAATTTGAACTGCATTTGGCTACATCTCCGTACGTCAATCCCTTGCCCTGGAAGCATGCTATTCAACCCTGAATATCCTTGAGTCCCATTGCATGCCAAGGGGGACTTATCATAGAGCAACCTCGACAATTAGAGGTGCAACGGTTGGTAAAAATCCAAAAAACACTGTCCAAGAATTCGAGCCACAGGCACAGAGGGTTGCCGGTATTGTCTCGCCACATTCATGTTGATTTCTTCCTGCATGTTCCTCACCCAGCGGCGTCGTGTTCCGTTTTGGGAAATAACCCTTATTTTGACCCTTAATTTGAGCACCCTTATTAAGGCTTAATAAGAGCTAAGGGCTTAATTTCAAAACACCCCCTTATTAAGACCCTTATCTACAACACTGGAAGTACACCACCGTTTGGCCGTTGACGGTTGATTCGACCTAATTCGGCCGGCGTGAAGTTGCCCTTGAATAGACGTGGATTTGGTCAAATTTCGACGTCTTGTGCAGGTTTGATCAAGAACGTCTACCTTACCCCGAACCCTACGTCGGAAGATGGTCCAATCAAATTGGGTGGCTCCGGCATGGTGCCGACACTGATTGTGGCTGGATTTGATGTCGGATCGAGGTAATTTCTCTCCACCTCAAATCGACGTCGAAACGGGCACTTGCCCAAGGTCGTCGTCCACATGGCAGAGCAAATGGCCAGGGCGCAGGGCTTTTTTCATCAAATTTGCACAAGTCCGTTTCCCTGTGCTGTCATCGATCCTCCTTTCTCCCCTCATGTCCGTTCGTCCCCCACGGCCTGTCTTCAAACGGCCTTCCCTCAATGAGCTGTTGGCCACATTCCACTCCTGCTTGTACTCTCCAGTCTCCCTCCTATGCGAAGAGCCCGATGTGAGGTGTCGTGTTGTGGGTCCTTTTTTTTTCTTCACGCTCGCTATCACACACTCACTAGTACTAGTACTCACTCCTTGAAGCCGCACCTGGGAATTGCGTACTTATACCGCTCATGTACTGTACAGTTGTATCGTAGTGTATAGTACCATGAATATACTGTCCTTTCCCCCAACCAAATCGATTACCGGGCCCCCAGAGGAAAAAAAAACCCCGGTAAAGCGCGCGTAGCCAGGCATAGCCTTCGACGTGGATTCGAGGTGGGATCAGTCCGACCTCAAAACGACGTGGGCCGAATTATATTGATCAGACGTCGGATGATTGCCGGAGAGACGTAGGCGGTTCCCAGGTCGCTGCCAGGTCGCTGACCAAACGGTGGTGTAGTAGGCGTCGCCTAAAATGACAGTCATCGCTTGAATGACAAGATGACTGGATATCATGGGCATGCCGTACTTTCTTTCGACCATCTCGGTCCGGCTGCTACCTCACCGGGCCTGCTTTGCGGGCACTTCGCTGAAGTCCTTAGCTATTGTAAGGAGGGAGGTCAACACGGTCGGCGGCCTCCTTTACGTCTTGCTCAATCGGCTTGGTAGTTGGAAGGGAAGACCCGAAGACAAAGGGAGAATAAAAGGCAACATACCGGGTCCATGGCCTGTCCATGGGGAAATTTGCTGAGGGCTCTTTGAAGGATCTGCATGTCGTTGAACTTTGGTGCGCTGAAATTTGAGCGTAACTAATGCCCTGCATCAGGATTCAACATGCCCGAGATCCCCGAGACGCATTTATATATCGACTAATAATTTTACTGGACCCGTACTGGTCATAAGCCCGCCGATGTTCAGCCGCAGACAAGTACATCCACACCATAAGATACATTTCGGAAGGGTGGCGACATCGGGCATGGGAGTACCAAACGGCCATTCACGTAAATAGCGAGATGATGAATGCGTGCACGAGGTTGAGTAGACCTGCTTCGCTTTTACCGATTCAGATGCAACGAAGTCTGTGGACCAGGCTCAACAAAGACTGTCGACTGCATCAAAAAAGGGGAGCAACGATAATGTTTGGCCGGTAATTTTGAATCGGGTGTTTGGAAGACTTCACCACCAATTGAAAAACAGCGATCCTCCAACAGGTGATCATGACCTTTCATTGAGGCAGGGTTACATTTAGAACCTCCTGTATGGTTGATGATTCCGACAGAATTCGGATGATCTGTGTAAAGCACCGCGCTCGTGTTATCAAGGTCGGAAATAAATGACGAGGCATGCATGAATTACCTGAGCGGCCAACAGACTGAGGAATGATTCGACACGTTGTTGCCAGTTGGACTGCGCGCGACTTGAGCAGATCATTCTTTCCGAGTGGGAACTAGTCGATGTTCAGGCAACGTAGATTAGATACTGTGTATAACATCATCATCATCAATGTCGAGAATATACACGCGAGATTAGTGTTAGGCGAGTCGCGATTCAAAGTAACAATCAGCCGAGATAATGGGACTGAATCCTATTCCATTGGACTGAGTCCTACTCCATAGGACTGGGGCAGTCCTAGTCCTATTCTTCTGGTATATACTCCTTTACGATCCCTCAGCTTATGGATGCCGCTCACGGTGCGTAAAGTCTGACAATTGACATCCCCAGTGCTTACTCTGTGGCACTAAAACAGCTGGGATGAATCCAGCCTAGCTCAACTCGAGCCAGCAGCGTCTCGACGTGCACTCGGCTCGAGTCCGGCTCGAGTCACTCGAGTCACTCGAGCCGTACATTAACCCACTATCTAGTGTGTACAACAACTATATACCGAATTTCACACTCGAGTCACTCGAGCAACCCATCCGCTCGAGTTGCTCGAGCCGAGGGTTAAGTGGCCAGGTCACGTAACACACGTGAGCCGCTCGGGCGCTCGAGCCAGCTGCTTCGAGTCTTGGTTGCACCCGGGGGGCTTGGAATGAGACATTATATATCTCGTTCGCCGGGCAAAGTCTGCCACAGGTATTTCTAGTTGCTTCGAGTGACTTCAGAAGAAGTGCATGTATGAAATCTATCCACATTATCAATCGAGGTACGCACATTGCTTGTCATCGAGCTGGCGAACGGCATCCTGCACGTCAGGCGGGGGCGGTGCCACCGTACCTAGGGAAACATGGTCAATACACGAGCGCAGCCTCACACCTTGCAGTGGCCCCGACTTTTTTGGATCCAAAATCAACAACGCGTGGACAACGGCTGTCATCCGTTGTGGACAACGGAGGATGACAGCCGTTGTGGCCGTCGGACGTTGATAAGCCGGGTTTCAGGTTATGCCCTGTTTCTAGGGTTTTTCGCGTTTTATGATCTTTAAGACGCGCATCTCGAGTGGATATAATAAGCTTTGAGTCAGACTATACAGGAGCATTAATACGCTCACCCGCAGTCACTGGCCAGAACAGTTCATACTGGTCCGGGGCTGTTGTACGGGTTGCAATTCAAACTGGGTCCTATTTTCAAGATTCAGGTTGCACTAGTTGGACTCCTCCAAAGTTGAAAATAACAAACGTTGACTCAGGGGATTTTATTTGAAGTCAGAACGAGGCACTACAAAGAGGATACAACTTTGTTGTCTACTCTTTATATCAAATCAGGAGACGCGTCTGAACACGTGACCGGCTCGGCATTTGGCCGAGAACATGATTCGGGTAAGACCGACTCGGGATTATTCGGAACATGCTCCAAATCAAATCGCGATCGAACCAAAAAGGGATCGATCTTGTTCCTTTTAGGAACAAGATCTTCCAAACCCTTCTACAAGGAGTGTGGGGTATCAGGGGAAGGCTACAGACTAGTAGAATCCAACCCCGCTTACCTTGAATGCGGGCAAAGGCCTATTCTCAACATATCACTTATTCTCTACTTCGGCACCCCTGAAGTCCGAGATAAGTTCCAGGGCGACCGATGGACACAGAGGGGGTCCTATTCTTGATACCCATTTCAACTGTGACCACTTAATCATTTTATTCCTGACTCATTCTATTTAGTTTTAACACATGTATACCTTGGCTCGTCACAGATCATTTTCCGTTTAACCGTTATCGTTTTCCGTTTATCCGTAGCACAGTAATTCTCAAGTTGTAAGCATATATTGTACAGTATAAATAGGGTACAGAACTGGCATGAACGGTACAGAAGCCTTCCCGGTTATTGAGGTGCCACCCCTGCACGGCCCTCCTTAACGTACGGATTGAGTCTGGACTTGACACCCAGGACTACTCTATTCAGATAGTTCCGTTCCGAGTTGAAAATACATTTGCACGCCCCTGTGGTGATATCCTGACTCCTGACTCTACCGGCGTGATTGTGAACCTGACTGAACCGACAAGGCGTGTATAAGGCGTGTATTAGGCGTGTATAAGGCGTGTATAAGGCGTGTATAAGGCGTGGCATTTGGGACTTGGCATTTGGGATTTGGCTATAGCTTGGACGCTTTAAAATCCAATCTTGAGAATAAGCACGATAACTTCGGTTAGAGTCCTCGTTCGCTAGAAAAACACACAAGCTTCAAAGCAACTATAAACTACCTGCTTCTCTCAGACACATCACTCTCTTGAGGACGAACCCCTGGGTGTTTTGTAGCTTAGAAACAAGGGCTTTTGCATTGGAATAAGGTTGTTTGTTGTGGTTGTTGTAAAAGATCCAACTTTGTTGTATCTTTTGTTACCTCTGCATTCAAACCGTCGAGTTTTGGTGTCTCAGAAGTTCAAGCTATAATCCCTGAGCAACCCGTTCATCTGGCTCCCACCACGAGAAAGCAGATTAGATCTATTTGTTGGCTTTGCAACGTTGAAAACATCAACGTTCAGTGTTGAAAATAGTGTACTTGGTCCACAAAACCAAACCGTTGGCGTGCGCAAAAACTCTTTGACTGCGGTCCTTGAGTGCAACTAGGCCCTTCTGTCCGTAAACAGATAAAAATACCATTCCACCTCAGATCTCTCACGAGACTGAATCGGAAGAACCTATACTTGTTGGCGAAGGTACTCTCGAGCTGTCAGAATTCGGTAGACCCCCCTCCAGAACTACTCGTTCAAGGAAAGAAGTCCTACAGCCAGCCTTAGAGGAACACTCCTTGACAAAAATAGCAAAGAAAGTCTCAGCTTCGGATCGTGCTCGCGCAGATCAAGCAAATATTGCACAGAGTAGACGGCAGGCATACGAAGACCTCCATCCTACAACCCCAGTAGCATCCACCTCAGGACAAAGGAGAAATCCCCAAATCCCACAGACCCCCAACCTGGATAATAACCCAGTTGCGAACCAGGAGCTTCCGTTCCAAATAGAACCCCAGATTGAAAATAACATGGCAGACGAAGCAAGACCCGTTGTAGTTGGAGCAGTAGCTGGATTCCGTGTGCCACAGCCTTGGGAAAGCAGTAGTCCTAAATTCGATGGTAAATCTCCTCTCCTCTTGAGGAGGTTCCTTCGAAACGTGCAAACTATCTGTGAAAAGGGAAAGGTCACGGAAGACCAAGAGAAGAAGAATTTGGTTTTGTCATACCTGACAGACGAGGAAACCCACGAGCAATGGCAGCGTCTTCATCATTATAAGACTGGCGCATTCAGCGACTGGATTGAAGAGATTGAAGAGCTGTTCCCAGAACTTGAAGATGCGAAAGTTGGCACTCTCTCACGATTGAAAAAGATATGTAGTGGATATCGTGGGATTAAGCCCTCAGAATTAGGCTTGGTTCGAAGATTTTCAGTGTCCTTTTCGAACGAAGCAGACAAGTTGATGCAAGCGCCAGCTTCAGTTGACAATGGTCAGTTAGTTGACTGGTATCTGGAAGTCCTCGATGAGAGGTTTGCCGAACAGGTCAATTTTATGGCTAGTCAAAGCTTGATACTCGCAGACAGAATGGGTGAGGAAATTCTCCCCAAGACGTCGGCAGTTGAACAAGCAGCTGAAGGAGAACATGCTGGAAGGGATGGCAAGGAAGGGAAACCTTTGGTAAAGAGAAGGGGCGCTAAGATCCCGTTAAGCAAGGTCATTGGGATCGCAGAAACTATATCCTCTAATTGGGTTGGCGGCTCGGGCTCAAGACTCGGCGACTCAGGGACAGGCCTATTTTCAACTAAGGATAACTCAACCATGAAGAAAGAGATTGAAGGGCTCTCGCAGATTATTGCTAGTCTGCGTGATCAAGTCAGTCTAGTCGACAAAAAGATAGAAGAAAAGGTTGACTCTTCAATAAAGAAATCCTTTAATCAGAACGTGCACCAAACCCCGCCCCATATGGAAAATAAGGAAAGGCGGAGATTTGAATTGTTTCTACTGTTGGCTCCTTGAACATTATATGGCCAATTGTCCTTATAAGCAAGAACACATCGACATGGGCTACGTGAAAGTTGAAAATGGCTCCATGAGACTTGGTGATAACCGTTATATCCCTCGCTTCCCTGAGAACAAAAGCAGGAAGGAGCGTGTTGACGATTACTGGGTCTCGCAAGGGAAAAGACGCGGGTCTGACCTTGGACGCCTTGGAAACTCACAGAGTCAGCTAATGCAGAATGGGTATGATCTGAACTCTGATCAAATAAATGTGTTCTACGATACCAGAGATGACGAGTTGAGAAGCATGAGAGTACAAATGATGAATGCTCAAATCCCTCAGCAGGTTGAGACGCAGATCGTAGCCCGGCCTCAGAACGCGCCACAACAGTTCATGCAAATGGGCGGCGCGGTTCCAAATAATGCCGTAGTTGCAAATAGCGTAACTTTACCGGCGGGATGGGACCTTCAACAGTTTGCTCAGCTAGTGGAGGCTTTGAAAGGGCAGCCCAGCGGCAATGCATCTAGCCAGTTCGTTCAGACACGGACTGGGGCAGGTTCTGAACCTGCCAACTCAAATTTCTAGATCGTTCGAGGAAGGAGGCGGAAGGTTCAACTAGATTGGGACCTTCTGTAGCCAAGCCTCCGGAGAACCGACAAGTGGCTACTGAGAAAAGTGAGAGTCTGGCCGATGTGAGTGATAACTGGAGGGTAAAATTGGGAGACAAGGACGAACTGGAGGAGCGCATTGCCCGTATAAAGGACTGGCCTAGTCCCAGAACTTATAACGAGGTAGCCAACGCATTGGGGATGATGAATGCTTACAGAGATCAAATATGGCACTTCGAGAAACATACAAGGCCATTTGTTGAACTCATCAGGTGGAAAAATTCGAGACCCTTCAAGTGGGGCGGAGATCATGAAGGGGCATTTCTTGAGCTGAAAAACATGATTGTCCTTATGATCCGTCGACACATGAAATCACGGTCCGAGGATGAGAAGTCTAGGGAAAGGCAACCGCGCGAAGTCAGGAATATCGAAGTTAAAAATAAGATTGAACTCGATGATGACTACTCCGACGGCGAACAACAACCCTATCAGGTCAAATATGACAAGATGCTCGCTGTTAAGGGGAGACCTGAACCTTCAGGGTCTCCACGGGAACCTATACCTTTGCCTGATGAGCAAAATTACAAGGTTGTTCCCAAACTTAACAAAGCCGAAACTGTGAAGAATGTTGCGAAGCGTATCTTGGGCGGAAACTTTGAAATGTCCGCTGAAGAAATGGCGACTGTGTCTCCTGAGGTGGCTCGTGAACTCAAGACACAGATAACCAAGTCCAGACAGCCGCTTAATAAGCCAAAAACAGGCACTGTACTGGCACAAAATGTTGAAAATATCTTACCCGGGGATTGCATGGACGAGGAGGAGACGTTAAGACATGACGCATTGGACATACTCGAACTGCCAAAAGTCAGTATCTTTACGCTCAGCAGCGGGGACTTCATAAATGTACCCGCCGGCGCCCTGATCGCTCCGGTGAGACGGCCCAGAAACATGTATGGGCATACATCGTGTATTTTTGCGATTCTTAGGCATAACCAATGCTCCTAGGGATAACAGATTGCACTCCTAGGCTAGTGTAATCAAGCCTAGGGTCCTCTACACGGTGATATAAAGGAGAATCAGAGTGAGATCCGAGCTGCTGGTTGTAAACGTCCAAGATGCGCAAGCTAGACTTACTACTAAGGATATGTACCAAGCCCGGACTATCGAACGATGAACTTCTATTGCTACAAACGACCGAGACTGCATAGGCATGACTGGCAGGGAATACTAGATGGCCCTAGGGCACAAGCTATCGGTACTAGACGCTTGCTAGGCCAGAGCTGGGCTCGCTAGGAACGTTTAATACTTGTCAGGGAGTAGCCTAGGCTGGGCGTTGAACCCCCTAGGCCTCAAGACTTGAAACTGGAAAACACCCTAGACATCGAGGGAAGGGTCTAGGGCCGTGTAAAAGGATTGTTGCTCACAGGATTCGAACCAACGAGGGTTCCAAGAGATCAGAAGAGTCAGGTGACAGACGCGTCGCGTCGACACTACAAATAGGGACAAAGCGTGGTTGAATTACGGGAATTACGAGCGCTGTCCCGGGCTGCCGCCTTGGCGTGCGCCCTGCCGAAGTAGAACATGTGGAATAATGCAGCGAGCAGGTCTTATAAACCAGCGAGCGGATATTACTCACCAGCGATCGAGGTCACGGTTTTGGCGGGTGCAGACCTGCCTTGCCTAGGACATTAGAAAGCACCGACGAGACCATGTGGAGAGCACGAGGAATAATCCAGCGAGGGGATATTATCAAGCATGCCGATCCAGGCACGTCCTAGGGCCGAGCGGCGGGTGCCTAGGGCATTTGGAAATATACCCAATCCAGCAAACCGATCGCACCAAAAGCGATCGGCCGGCCAGACTTCACGACAACTCGACACGGCAGCTGTTTTCTTGGCTGCTGTATGACTCAAGACCTTATCTAGCTCGCTCATTTTCCTGTTATCTCCATATATTTCCTGTAACTGTATATAAAGCTGCCTAGGAGCACCGCAAAAACCCAGTTCATTGCGACGAGATCCCCCAGACTTAGGTCGAAGGTTTCAATAAAGTCTGTGGTGTCCTCAGGTCGGCTTCGCGGAGATTCGTTCAATTTCTGTTTGTAGTTGCTCTATAAATTGGCGTTTGTGTGATAATTGATTGAGTTGTGATATAAATTCCACGTTGTCTGACCCGTAAGAAGGCATTCACGTACAAACGAGTCGCTGCAGCACTGGCATAAGCTCCAAGAGGATTGCCGTTGGGTTCTGAGTACTAGACGTGCTGCCTTGCCCCCGGATTCTTTCTGTTGTCTTTTGCATTGGTTGTAGGATTCCCAAACAAACGTTCTTTGGCCAGACGCTAGAGTCCACTGTTTAAGAAGGTCTTGCAGTGTTGGTTTCATAAAGTCCTCTGTTCCCTGGGTCATAAAGTTGACGCCTTGGACCTTGGCATCGATCCTAGGGCTTTAAAGTAAGCTCCTAGCGTTCAACCCGTCCCGGAAAAACACATATAAAACATTTGGTTCATTGCCTAGGCGAGGCATTTCAGTCAGTTTATACTACTGGAAGTTCAGTACAAGATTGTAGACCCCACCCCAACGAGACTTTGTTGCGTTTAGTTCGATTCCAGCTGTCCGCATACTACGGAACGAACCCCGTCCCCGCAACTTTGGTGTGCGCTAATAGTATAAGTGTGTGTGTGTGTGTGTGTGTTGGTTGGTTGGTTTTGTGTTCATTCACGAAGCTAAACTAGTTAGCATTCGTATACCCCATAGTCAAGCGCCCCGTTTCACCGGACCCCTATGAGATATATTTATCAACGCTTGGTTTGGATGAAATTAAGAGACAAGTATTGATGGCTCTAAAACACCTGAAGTCCTTAGGGACGGATTCGGGGCCAATAAAGTGCTTGTTTCCTTTGGTCAATGGTAGAGAACACGTTGAGGCGATCCTAGATGGAGGATCTATGATTATCTCTATAAATCAGAAGATCGCCGAAAAATTGAAAATACCATGGGATCCAGATACAGCTATCTGGATGGAAAGCGCGAACGGTACGATGAAAAAGACCTCTGGTCTGGCCCGTAATGTACCATTTACGCAGGGGGATCTTACGGTATATCTCCAGGCTCACATCATTGAAGGAGTACCCTATGACATATTATTGGGTAGACCGTTCGAGATGTTGACCGAGAGCATTATTGAAAATAAGAGCGATGGGCGAACAATCGTCACTCTTAAGGACCCCATCACGGGAAAAAGGGTTGCAGTACCCACCTATGACCGAGGATCAGTAAAAGCTAAGAGCCCTAGGGCGTCTATTACTGAAGTCGAGGACGAAGGAGAGGTTCCAATTAAAACGGCTCCTCAAGCCGCTCCAGTTGAAATGTCATCATATGAGCAAAAACAGGATTTTCAGACGTCTTCAAGGATTTAGGGATAGACCGCCCTCAAGGAGATCTCGCACTGAAATTCGGTTTTAATGACAATGGTGAACTCCAAATCGAAGGATATTTGGAACCTCGTAACGGGAAAAGCTTCTCAACGGACGAATTAAACACGGCGTACTTGCAGGCGTCTACCAACAGTAAAACCCTGAAGGAAGATAAAAAGGCTACAGCTCTGTTACAAGAGTTTGTAACTCCGAAGCCAAAGCAGGAACACAAGGATGGGGAGAGATCTTACCAGGTCTTCACCTTTGACGAGAGGTTGCCCGAACATTGTGGTGTTCGGCCGGTAAAGCCTCCAAAGGGTAAGGAAAAGGCTGGGAAATCGAACCGTGGGAAACACACGAATGATCCGGATGTACGGTGTTATTGTTGCGCAAGTGTGGATTGGATACATCCTGAACCTGAAGAACTTGAAAATAAGGGTTCTAAAGTTGAAAATGTTTTCTTGGACACAACTGACGAAGAATACACTGGCGAGATTCCTCCGGGACCATGCGAATGTTGCGGCCCCAGTTGGCGTATAGATAAAGATGAGCCTTGTGCACAAGGAACAGCGACAGCTGGGCCTGGTGAACCAGTAGCATCGGTATTTGCAACCAAGAAGTATAAACCAGTGGCTCTAAAGACAAGGCCTGTCTATGGGGAGTTACCAGAACGGTTCCGTATAAAGCGGGAAATTACTGGTGACCCTTTGAAAGATATGCCAGAATTGTCGCCGAATCCTGGAGACTTCTGCCCAACTGGAAGGTACACCCAAGAGAGGAAGGAAATTATAGATAAAATCCACGCAGGAGATTTCATGCAGTCGGAGGAAAAGAAACTAATGCACCACTTTATGATGGTACATGAAGACGCTTTCGCCTGGAATGATGCTGAGCGGGGAAGCTTTAGACATGATTTCTTCCCACCGGTTGAAATGCCGGTAGTCGAACACAAGGTCTGGGTTGAAAAGAGCATCCCCATTCCACGTGGACAGTTAGAGGAGGTGTGCAAGATCATTAAGAATAAAATAGACGCTGGTGTCTATGAACCTTCGAATGCTTCCTATCGCACAAAGTTCTTTGGAGTGGTCAAGAAGGACGGCAAAAGCGTCCGTCTTGTCCACGCTTTGGAACCTCTCAACGCTGTAACAATTGCTCATTCAGGAATACCTCCGGCAACGGAAGAACTTGCAAATCATTTTGCTGGCCGTGCATGCGGCGCGGTTTTGGATTTGTATTCTGGATATGATCATAGGGACCTTGATGAAAATTCGAGGGACTTTACGACCTTTCAGACTCCGTTTGGGGCATTGAGGCTAGTAAAGCTGCCTCAAGGTTGGACGAACTCGGTTCCGATATTCCATGACGATGTGACTTACATACTGAGGGATGAAATTCCACACGTCACTATTCCCTACATTGACGACGTACCCGTCAGGGGCCCTGGATCGAGGTATCAAAATGCGGATGGCACTTACGAAACCCATCCGTTCAACCCAGGAATACGGAGATTTGTATGGGAGCATTTTCAAAATTTGAACCGCGTAGTTCAACGGGTCAAATATTGTAAAGGAACGTTCTCTGGACTCAAGGCTTTCTTATGTATGGCAATCTTCGCCGTAGTCGGGCATATGTGCTCGTTTGAGGGAAGACGGCCGTCGGAAGACAGAATTGGAGTAATCTTGAGATGGCCGGCGCTTGAAAATATCTCTGAAGTCAGACAATTCCTTGGAGTTGTTGGGACTATGAGGATGTTCATTAAGGACTACACGGTTATGGCTAGGCCTATTGCGAAACTCCTTCGAGGAGACGTAGAATGGGAATGGTCGGATAAGCAAGAGGCTTGTATGGAAGCGATCAAACACGCGGTTGAAAATTGCATAGCTTTGAAACCTATCAACTATGATTGGCTTTCAGACGTAGTTATGGCTGTAGATACATCCTGGATGGCCGTAGGGCTTGAAATATACCAGGTGGACCCTAATGACCTCAAGAAGAAGTATTATGCGAAGTTCGACTCAATTCCTTTAAATGAAAGAGAGGCAAGATTCTCTCAACCAAAGCGGGAATTGTATGGACTTCTGCGAGCGCTGTTGCATATGCAGTATTGGTTACTGGGGTGTCGTAGACTTGTGATTGAGACGGATGCCATGTATATTAAGGGCATGCTGGCTAATCCAGGGATGGGACCCAACGCTACCATTAACAGATGGATTGAACAAATCTTGATGTTCCATTTTCAACTTAAGCATGTCCGGGGACTTACATTCTCGCCTGACGGCTTATCTAGAAGAAGGATTCAACCTGGCGATCCAGTATATGCTAATCCGGAGGAAGGTTATGATGAAAACCCTCCACCGGAAGACCATGAAGATTGGGACAAGGACATTCCGCAACCGCTGGAATTGGACGAGTTTAAAAATGACATTGACACGCGTGGGGGCTATTTTCAAAGTATTGCGGACGAAAGTCCCGATGGTTTACCAACCGTTGCGACCCATGTTTCGCAATTCAAATGTGAATGTGACCACGCGCACGAGGAACAAAAGACGATGGACGAAGCAATTCGCAAGGCTTACGAAGCTGATCAGGCGCCTATGCCCCAGTTTCTTATGAGCCAGATTCAGGAAGAAGAAGGCCTCCTACCTAACACGGATTTCAAATGGGATCCTGAGAAAAGAGAGCCCTACCCTGAAGGACATCGGTCTGAAGGAGCATTGAATGCAGATGACCGGCTACGCTATGTTGAAAATTGGCTAAAGGATCCTCTTCAGAGACCAAAAGGCTATTCCAACAAAAAGTACAAGTCGTTTATCAGGTATGCAAAGCAGTTCTTCCTCGATGGCAAAGGCAGGCTCTACAGACGTGGAGAGGATTCACAGCACCAGCTGGTAGTTGAGAAAGATCATCGGATGTATATGATGAAAGCATCTCACGACAGTTTGGGGCACAAGGGTGTTTACTCCACCAAATCACTCATAGAGAACCGATTTTGGTGGCCAGAAATGGAAAAGGACATCGCTTGGTATGTGAAAACCTGCAGGCTGTGTCAAGCAAGGCAAAAGAAATTGTTGAAAATACCGCCAATCGCAACTTTGACACCAAGTATCTTTCAAAAGATACACGTCGATGTTATGATTATGGGGACTGTTTCGAATCAACACAGGCTTGTAGTGGCTGCTAGAGACTCGCTTACGCGGTGGCTCGAAGCTCGGGCACTTAGAGCTGATAATGGGGAAGCCTTGGGGAGATTTCTACTCGAAGAAATCATCTGCCGTTGGGGCTGCCCGAAGTGGATTGTTACAGATAATGCGGGACAATTTCTTGCTGCTGTCAAATGGTTAAACGCCAAGTATGGCATTACTGGTATAAGGATATCGCCTTATAATTCTCAAGCAAACGGGCCTGTGGAGCGCGGGCATTGGGATATGAGACAATCCTTGTACAAAGCAACTGGAGGCGATACTAGAAAATGGTATTGGTTCCTACCTCAAGTGATCTGGGCGGACCGGATTACAGCCAGGAGAGGACTAGGGTGTACACCGTACTTTGCAGTAACAGGTGCGCATCCAGTCATCCCGCTGGACATCGAAGAATCGACGTGGCTAGTAGAGTATCCTGATACGATAATATCCACGGCGGAGCTTGTAGGTCTGAGGGCTAGAGCTTTAGCTAAACACTCTCAACACATTGAAGAAATGCGCAAGAGAGTGTCAGCTGAGAAACTAGCTGCGGTCAGAAGATATGAGCGCGTCCATAAAGACACGATTGAGAATTTCAATTTTCAACCTGGGGAATTAGTGCTAGTTCGCAATACCTCGGTTGAGAAGTCACTCAACACCAAGATGGAACCAAGGTATTTGCGTCCAATGGTGGTGGTCAGGAGGACAAAAGGTGGCTCTTATTTGTGTTGCGAGATGAACGGGGCCATGTACCACAGTAAAATCGCACAATTTAGAGTAATACCTTTCGAAGCGCGGAAACATCTACGACTCTCGGATAAAATTGAGAATCTGATAGACATGTCGGCGGAAAAACTGGACGAACTGGTGGAAGACCATGAAGTACCAGACGAGTACGATGGCAAGGATATGCAGTTTCACAAAATAAAATTGGTGCCAGGCTGGGCCGATGAAAATCCTGATGAATTGTCCGACGAATATGAGAGTGACGAAGAACCGGAAGAAGTTTCTTTGGAACCTGGCCCTAGCTATGGCTCTGGCAATCCCAGAAGGTCCAAAAGGGCGCGAAAGTAAGAACTCGCGCATCGGACAAAAAGTTGAAAATTGAAACTCCGGATGGACTATTTTCAACATGGGACTAAGCAAAGGATTAAGGCAAACGGCAAATATATTCATGGAGACAGTTGGTTGAACAACAGACCAAACAGAGACACGGGACGACAAGTAAAGACTGGATGCGGATAAAACCACTCTGGTACATGGAAACTAGTCAAGGAACGTGGGGATGTTGAGGGATGAAAGATCGACCGAATCGGGAGTTGGGTTGACAGGGCACGAAACGGTGTGGTGGGGGAGATGCGACGATGTGTGCGAATGAGCATACGGGCACGGGGTATCGCCGCTAACGTTGAGTTCTCTGAAAAACCCTTGAAGTCAGCGACGAAAGTTGAAAATTGGGGGAGAGGACTCACCTACTCATCCTCGGGGAGTTCCTTGAGAGGCGAAAGGCCGCGGTTCTTCATGAGAAGGATAATCTCGTTATGCTTGGCAACGAGCGTTTCGTGGGATCCCAAATCAGCGGAGAGGCGGGCGATGATAGCGACCAGGCTGCTGCGAGTTTCGTACTCAGCGCGCAAAAGGCCTTTGTTAGGCACGTCGACTCCAATGGCGTTCTGGATAGCGCGCGCTGCGCGGTCGGTGACTTGATTGGACGCAGGAGCGGGACGTTTAGCTTAAAAATAAAAGGGAGTAAGCGAAAATTCTTATGTTGAAAATAGGAAAAATAGCGCACCCTGAAGATAATGAAAGCGTCCGTGCTCCCAGTCAATATAGTCGTTGGCACGACCGCGTTTCTGCGAAGGAGGTTCGGTAAAAGACGCTACCTTGGCGGCTTCATCGGGGACGGTCCGAGCGATGACGTTCATAGCCTGAACATACGAGGGCGACTGGCGATCAATATGGTTGAGGTGAACATAAGGGAAAAGGATGACCTCAGCACGCTGCTTCTTCTTCGCGGCCTTGCCCTGATAAGGGGCAAGGAAATGAGAAAGAAGAAGTAAAAACGTAGAAAATACGAAGCGCACCGTGGATTTCTTGTCCTCCACAGCCTTATTATCTTCCACGACCTTGTTGACGATAGTGTGGATAGCCTTCTCATGGCCAGGGCGAGGGACGACCTTGCCACCAGAGACAACGACCTGGGCGCCTTGATCAAAGTCGATGGGGTCATCAATAATCTGAACTTCGGGGGACGAACGGCGTTCCTGACAATGTTGAAAATAGACGTCAGAAATGGCGGATATTTAAGATTGAGGGAGAAAGAGCACCTGGGAATCGATATCCTCCATAGGGACGTCGTCATCGGGAATAGAAACAGCCTCTCCCTCCTCGTCAGAAGTAGGAACTTCCTCGGGAGACGTTTTAGTCTTGGGTTTCTTGCGGGGCTGAAGGTTGAAATTAGCGTTGAAAAATGTTCAAATAATAAACGAACGCGTTTCCCCTCCTCCTTCGCAGCCTCCTTGGCAGCTTCCTTCTCCTCGCGATTCTTCTCCATGGCGACAGCGGTAGCCTTCTCTTGAGCAAGGCGGGCGCGCTTGCGAAGCTTCTGCATATCATCGCACATAGCCATCAGATTGACGACGCTAGCGGTGTGCATGGAAGAGTCGGGGTGTGTCTGCTTGATTTTGGAAGCGACGTTCTGGTAGCCGGTATAGATCTCGGGCGTAGTAGCGATGAGCTGAGCGTAGGGAGAAAGAGACACCTGTACGAAAGTTGAAAATAAGTGGGCGTTCAGGACAAATGGATGAGACGCACCATTTCGTATGGATGACGGTCTCGAAGTGATCGGAGAGCTCGGGGTATATCTCCTTGAGCGCCTCAGGCGGGACAAACGGAGGAGGATGAAGAGCGTTCTGAGAGAGATGCTGGGGACCGAGAGGGACAGGCGGCATATTGGGCAGAAGGAGCGTAAAGTGTTGGAACAGTTTGACGTATGGGATGAAAGTCTCGAGCGCTTTAAACATGTTGAAAATACAGTCGGATCGTATCGGCAGGCAACTGAGGGCAGTTGGTATTTAAAATTGGGGGAGGAGACAGTTGATTTTGCGGTTTTTCGCATCTATCAGTCATCCCACTCTATTAGAAAACAGCCCCTCTCAGTCGCAGTCGCTTCAAAGGAGTAGAAATGGGACGGGACGTCAAGTTGAAAATAGGCATGAGCCGAAATTGAATTGAGCCAAGACCTGCATGTGAATGTTGAAAATAACCAAGCGGTTCCTAGTAGCGGATAAGGATAAGGACAGGAGTCCCCTGGGCCTGAACTAATCTTGCGAATAAGGGGAAGCTAGGAAAAACCAACCAAGTCCATGACGAGTTCGAAGCAAAACGTACCTCCCACCACGAGAATCGAACTCGTAACCTCCAGATCCGATATCTGACGCTCTGTCCGGTTGAGCTAGATGGGCCGGACATGAATATATTCAGGACAGGAGTTCCTCGACGCTTATTTTCAATATGCGGAAACGCGGATGAAATCACTAAAGTCGATTGGAACCAGTCTAAGAATACTACATGGACACAGGGTAAACTAAGGGCCAGTAAGAGCGGAGCCCGCGTGGAAACGCAGATAACCGCGCTGGTCTGCAAGGATGTCCAAAGCCTCCTTAGAATAACCAGCAGCCTCCCATTGCCTTCCCAACAAGAGGAGTTCTACGAAAGAGTTGACAAAACGAATGCGAGTGTGGAGCAGGTCAACGGTACGGCTGTGACGAAGTTGGTTGCACTTGAGGAGTATGGGAACATGTTTTGCCAGGTCGGCAACTGGGAATAGGTCCAGTCCCCACCTCATCTCTGAGTAAACGAAAGTTGAAAATAGTGAGGGAAATCGAAAATAAAGGGGCTCACTATTGTCGGCGAACTCAGGTCTGGTCATGAAGTCCTCCCAGCCATAGTTGAAGCGGAAGATACAGTGGCCCTCGTAGCGTTCTTCGCAAGCGTCGCACCCACGGCCCCAACCATTGAAAGAACATTCACGGTTGTTGGTTTCGCAGATTTGGCAACGATAAGTCGGCTGCAGGAATGCTTATATGTCAGAAAGGACTGTAAGGGATTACTGAGACGCACTTTAAAGTCCTCTAGCATGAATGACACATGTTCTGCCTCCACAGATCCAAAATTGAGATGCCAGTAGATGGTCATAGTAGAAAGGAGGGCTTGACTGGATAAACGTCTCAAATGCTGACATGTTTATAAGGGGAATGATGGGAGCGCATCGCCACCATCATGAGAAGAGTGTCATTCACAATAATCAGACGCCAACTCACGGCTAGATTATCGGGACTGATATCTAATCTCTACCTTATCGCTATCTTCAAGTTTGGACTTGGACGAAAATCTTCTAAGTCTTAAAAACACACAAGTGTAAGGCACAAGAAATTGCTCGTATTCCAAAATATACAACGAGATACGCGTATGGAGATTCGACAATGTATCTAAAAACTATCTGAAGTCCGTATCATAAGTGGGGCGATAGTAAATTAGTACAAGGTCAAAAGTAGAAAATAAAAGAAGACGTTTGAGGAGAAACATAGTTCAAGAAGTGGCCTTGGCCTTGTTCTTGCCCTTACTCTTCTTCGACGGTCCAGCTTTTGGTGAAGGCGGTGACGACCTAGCGACTACGAAGTTGTCCAACGCAGAGGAAAAGATTGGGAGCTCTGACGGGGGTCCGATAAATCCGCCGTTGGTGAAATCGCTCCAATCCCTGGCCGATTGGTGCTCGTCGGGCATATACGAGGTGCCACGACGCATCGCGTTGTATGTATCGACCTGCGAATTGAAGTGGTCGACGATGAGGTCGGGCTGATCGTCGTTGGCAAAGTGTTTGAGGAACGCATTGGGGCCGAGGGCGTCAATAATCGAGTAGTTGAGCGAGAAAAGGTGCTGGTAGCGATGGGCCGCCTCGAGCGACGCCTTGCGTGCAAGTTCTTGGAGCTCGATGGCTCGACGTTGGGCAGCAAGGGCCTCGCGAAACGAAACCTCGTATACTAGAAAAGTTGAAAATAGTCAGCAAAATAAAATTTGTTGGTTAAAGTCAGCTTACAGTCGGACGAGATAGCATACAAAGAACTGAGACGACGGTGCGCAAAGAGGATCTCCTCCGCCGACATATGATCGGAGCAGCGAGTAAGACCGTGAGACTGGCAAAAGGAGCAGACAGCCCCGAAGCCAACCACACGACACTCCTCGCCGGCGAGCGCGCAGTTGGCGCAGCGGAACTTGGGCTAGTAAGATGGAAATAAAGTCAGAAGGGATGGAGAATGAAATAGAGAGGAAGCGCACCGCGATGGCATCCTCGACGTTCAACTCCAGCACCTCCTCGAGCGAGATCGTCGGGATCTCCCGTTCGTCGGTGTCTTCCGGAACCCCACGCAGGATGTTCTTGGGCGCCAACGCGGAGTAAATCACGCGCGAACCGGTTGTGGGCTGACGGACGAGCGTAACGAAGGGCGCGGAGGCACCAGTGTCGACGGTGAGCTGGATGGCTAAAATAAAAAGTCAAATCGAAAGGTTGAAAATAAAGAAATATGTGACGCACATTTGTCCTTAGCCTTACGATTCTTGACCTTACGGGCCGCCAACTGCTCCGCGAGAGCGCCGACCTCCCTCCCGAACGCACGAGTATCCATATTCTTGACTTTGGTACGCTGCAGGAAGAAAACGAGAATAAGAAGTGGAAAAAGGCAAAAAGTCGAAAATAAGGGACTTACGCCGACTCTCACTTTCTTACCCTTCGCGTTTTTACGCGTCTTCTTGGGAGGTTGCACCTCCTCATCCTCGTCCTGAAAAAGAAACAAGAGATGTAAGTATACGCTGGCGTGTGTAAAAAGGGCAAAGAACACGACTTACCTCGGTTCCCTGCACTCCACCGTCTTCTACGTCGCTCGTCTCCGGCGCAGGCGAGGGTTCGGGCGTTTTGTCCTGAATAGAATTATTAAATGTAGGCATTAGAAAAAGGGAGAAAGAATAAAAGAGGCTAACGTTCTTCTTCTTCCCCTTTGGCGTTGCCCGCTTTCGCTTCAAACCTTCCTGCCTAGGATGAAATAAACCTAAGGTGGAAAGAATTGAGGTTATGTATTATACGCACTCGGCTTGATCTAGAAAATAGGCAAGTTAGTAAGAGTGCGAAGAGAAATCAAAATAGAAGCAACGAGGTAGGAGAGACTCACCAGTCTGCTCTTCACCCGACTTCTGGGAGGAGCGAAGGTTGCGCTTGAGACCAATATAGAACGGCTGAGACGCGGGGCCGGAAGCTGGCGTTGTGCCCTGCTTTTTACCCTTCGGCTGTTTTTGAGCGGTAGGCGCTGGAGGGGCCAAGGCGACGTTGGCGTCGACAGTGTCCGACTCATCGACAGGATGCTTGACGGAGGCGGCGGTCGATGATCGGCGGGAGCGCGGTGGGTAGCTTGAATCCGGGCGCAGGGTATTCCTGGGCGGGTTTAAACTTGAAAATAAGAAAAATAAAAACAAAGACGCACGGGTTCGTCATCGGCGTCCTCAACAGGGAGCGTGACGGCGGTCCAGGCGACGGGGACTTCTCCAAGAGAGCGCAGGAGGACGGTATACTGGTGGTAGAAACGGCGGAACTCCTCAGGCTGGCGCTCCCTCTGAGATTCGCGACGCAAGTAGCGCTTTTCAAAGGTTGAAAATAAGTCAGTAATAGGGAAAACCCGAGAAGATGGAGACGTACCAGGACAGGAAGAGCGTTACGGATAGCGGTCTGGATGACGGGGATGTCCTCCTCGTCGATGGCCTCGGCCATCTTGAGGAAGGGACAAGCTCCGTCATCAACGGGCTGTTGAAGTATGCAAGAAGTTCGTCCGACGTCTCGGGAGGCGAAGGCGCGCGATCAGCGTCAGAGGCAGTTGGAGAGGGGCGGGCTGGCTTCTTGGTAGAAACCTCGTCTGCGTCCTCCTCCTCCTCAACGTCATCATCTCGCGGCGGCTCCGAATCCGGGGCGGGAGACTGAACAACGACCTTCTTCGGGGTAGACTTGCTGGTCGGCTTGGGTTTCGACGCCACAATGGTGGACTTGGGCTTCTCCTGGACCTTCTTGGACGGCGGCTTAGAGGCGGCCTTCGAGACGGGCTTGGAAGCGCTCGACGTCGGTTTGGGCGGCATGTCGGGTGGAGGCGAAGACGACCCGAAGTTGAAAATAGCAGATGGTGGGGCAGAAAAGAGAGAGAAAGGGAGCGTGGAAGCCATGACTCGCCCTTATATATGGGCAGGAGACGGCACCGACGACCCTGGGCACGGCGCTGCGCAATAACAATGGAGATGGAGACTGTATTCACATTCAGGGCGGTCAATTCAGTCGCAGAGCCTATTTGGAACCAAAAATATACCTATTTTGAACTTTGGTGTCCTTGGACGATGCGTGGTGAAAAGAGAGAACCTTGAAAATGGGTGTCGCCAGAGAGCAAATCAAGAGGAGAATCTCGCCATAATAGGGGGACGGTGTCTTAGAGATTTGCGTCCGCGGGGCATGCTGAATCAGGATCCCCGATCAATGACTTGATGAAATGCCGTAACAATGGGCTGTGTGGACGGGAACTAGTAAATAAGCTGCGACCATGATATCATGATCCAGACTATTGAAAATAGGCCTGGACCGGGTCCACGCGAGTCGGTTGAAAATAGGTATTGAGAATACCGCGTATTTTCAACTTCTATTTATCAACGACGCGTCAACGTGTTTGTGGGTGAAAAATATAAAACCCCACAAGGTGCTCAAGAGAGATGGATAAAGAATGAACTAAGAGTTAACAAGTTGACCGGGGACGGTCAAAATTAAAAGATTGGGGGAGATGATAAGCCGGGTTTCAGGTTATGCCCTGTTTCTAGGGTTTTTCGCGTTTTATGATCTTTAAGACGCGCATCTCGAGTGGATATAATAAGCTTTGAGTCAGACTATACAGGAGCATTAATACGCTCACCCGCAGTCACTGGCCAGAACAGTTCATACTGGTCCGGGGCTGTTGTACGGGTTGCAATTCAAACTGGGTCCTATTTTCAAGATTCAGGTTGCACTAGTTGGACTCCTCCAAGGTTGAAAATAACAAACGTTGACTCAGGGGATTTTATTTGAAGTCAGAACGAGGCACTACAAAGAGGATACAACTTTGTTGTCTACTCTTTGTATCAAATCAGGAGACGCGTCTGAACACGTGACCGGCTCGGCATTTGGCCGAGAACATGATTCGGGTAAGACCGACTCGGGATTATTCGGAACATGCTCCAAATCAAATCGCGATCGAACCAAAAAGGGATCGATCTTGTTCCTTCTAGGAACAAGATCTTCCAAACCCTTCTACAAGGAGTGTGGGGTATCAGGGGAAGGCTACAGACTAGTAGAATCCAACCCCGCTTACCTTGAATGCGGGCAAAGGCCTATTCTCAACATATCACTTATTCTCTACTTCGGCACCCCTGAAGTCCGAGATAAGTTCCAGGGCGACCGATGGACACAGAGGGGGTCCTATTCTTGATACCCATTTCAACTGTGACCACTTAATCATTTTATTCCTGACTCATTCTATTTAGTTTTAACACATGTATACCTTGGCTCGTCACAGATCATTTTCCGTTTAACCGTTATCGTTTTCCGTTTATCCGTAGCACAGTAATTCTCAAGTTGTAAGCATATATTGTACAGTATAAATAGGGTACAGAACTGGCATGAACGGTACAGAAGCCTTCCCGGTTATTGAGGTGCCACCCCTGCACGGCCCTCCTTAACGTACGGATTGAGTCTGGACTTGACACCCAGGACTACTCTATTCAGATAGTTCCGTTCCGAGTTGAAAATACATTTGCACGCCCCTGTGGTGATATCCTGACTCCTGACTCTACCGGCGTGATTGTGAACCTGACTGAACCGACAAGGCGTGTATAAGGCGTGTATTAGGCGTGTATAAGGCGTGTATAAGGCGTGTATAAGGCGTGGCATTTGGGACTTGGCATTTGGGATTTGGCTATAGCTTGGACGCTTTAAAATCCAATCTTGAGAATAAGCACGATAACTTCGGTTAGAGTCCTCGTTCGCTAGAAAAACACACAAGCTTCAAAGCAACTATAAACTACCTGCTTCTCTCAGACACATCACTCTCTTGAGGACGAACCCCTGGGTGTTTTGTAGCTTAGAAACAAGGGCTTTTGCATTGGAATAAGGTTGTTTGTTGTGGTTGTTGTAAAAGATCCAACTTTGTTGTATCTTTTGTTACCTCTGCATTCAAACCGTCGAGTTTTGGTGTCTCAGAAGTTCAAGCTATAATCCCTGAGCAACCCGTTCAACGTCAGCACGGTGAAGCTGTCGAGATCCAGAGAGGTGGACAGTGTCGATGGCATGTTGCAGTGTGGTGTCTGTGTTCATCAGCGAAATGGATGCCTAACGGGTGGCACGCACCCCGTGGACACCAGCACCCCTTGCCTCTCTGGCCAACGGTAACATCTCTTGACTTCGCACCGCGTCGACGCAACTCGCCAGGCGAGAGACACGTCGAAAGGCGCGTACGTCGACGTGATGGCAGACGCGCTGCCCGCACTGACGCATCCCGTCCCAACGGCAAAAAGAACAGGCTACAGGATGGACCTTGGGGAATAGTACACCGTGCCACCGTGGTCGTGACTCGGGAGTGGCGAGTAGCCGGTGTTGGTCACAAAGTTGAAATCAGGCTGTCAGGTGTATCCTGTCGGCCAATGGGTTGTCGGTATGGGCACGAGGGACGCGACGGGGAGACAGGCGAGACGGTGGTGGTGGAGGGAGGAAGGATGAGTAACGTCACGCCGCCGGATAACTATGACACGCGAATTGATCCGGCGGATTTGTCTTTGTTTCTTCGCGTTCATCAGGATTCTGGCTTCCTTGGGCACTTTGAGGACTTAGTTTTGGGCACAATACCTTTTTGTCTGTAAGTTTACTGGCGCTGCGGAACCTTGGTCAATCCGGGCCAGAATCACCTCATCACGGTTGGCAGTTGCCCCATTGTTCCAATCGGCCTGAGCGCCTGCTTCGATCGCAATAAAGATCTTTAGCCAAAATCAACCCCTCGAAGGGGCCCAGTGTCGATTGCCGTTTCTGAATGGCACATATGTACTGCTACGAGTGTAGCTAAGTAAGTATTGTACGTTCGAAAATAGATATGTGAAAAATTGTGAACTGGCCGGCCATCGGAAGGCGGGACCACTGGTAAAACCTCTTGGGACCTGACCACCAGCTAATGAGCTGCTGTACGGGAGAAGTTCTCTTCTCCCAGGTATGAAAACCCCAGCATCCACCAGTTCACATGGAACATTATCAACGAAGCACTTCATAGTGTAAAGCGGTCGATGGGCGATAGCGTAAATCGGCGATAACAGGGATGGGAAATTAAACACTAGATTGAAAAATAGTTAGTACTGATTGTGGGTGGGTAACACGAAAAAATGCTATAGCAGTGTGAAGCGACCTGGCTTCGACAAGGGGCTTCTCGCAAGATATGAAGGCTGACCGAGGACGCCGTATCGTGAGCACCTCGGGAGCTGGTTACCAGAGCTCGAAGGGATCTGTAACCCTAACCAAGGGGCCAAGTCACCCATGACGGGGTAGTAGTTGAATGGATGCTAAGCCGAGTAGATGGCTCAAGGGTGACTCGCATGTACGACCTCTGGGTTTCTAGGTCGTAGTATGCATGTAAGATTGATTAGATTACATAATGTACAAAGCTGTGTGTTCTGCGGAATCCTGACTAAGTTACCGAATTAGGATGCTAAGGCCTGTGGGCATGTAATAAGTGCACGACTACCCAGGCGTCACAGAGCCCCCCGCATGGCCAGAGGGCATGCATCCAGGTGAGACAGGATGTCCAAGAACAGTGGTGGAAATGTTGTGAAGAAAAGATTATTGAGGTGCCACACCGAACAAAGTTCGGCAACTGGGAAAAAAAATTTGGCCCAATAATTTTGAGGTCCTTGTGATCCAAGTTCCGGGGAGGTCCGAGTCAGGCGATGAAGTCACTGACTGGATCCACGCCGTCCTAAAGGACCATCGTCGGGGCTGAAGCCCAAAAGGAGCAGAGCAAGTCTGCTCCAACTTGATACAAGGCGGCAGGGAAGAGGAGATGCAGTCGCTCCTCAAGAGGACAACCATCGGATGTGGCGGACGCTGTCCGCACCTCTACGATGGCAGTTGGTGCAAGGCTGTGGGGGAGAGGGAGGAGTAGTTGCTCCTCGGGGAACTTGCCATCGGATGTAATGGACATTGTCCACACCTCGACGATGGCAGAACAGCTCTCAGCTCCCTGCGGCAAAGCCACGGGAGCCCGAGAGGTGTAGGACTTGCTTGGCAAGCCTCTACACATACCCCAATACAGCCCCCCACTTCTTTGTCGTGCACTCTCCAACGATAAGTTGGTCAGAGTGTGCGCCAAAGAATTACTAAACTAAACAGCTGATAGTTTCCCTCGCTCTCGAGATAGAGATGACCTTCGGCGCGGGTGGCGATGCCTCGCGACCGTGTCTGACCTGATGAGGCAGATAACCTAGGGCGCAAGTGGTGACTTGCAAGGAAATCACGACCATGTCTCGTCTCGAAAGCGTGCCGAGGAAAGGAACGTGGAGTACTGGTTGTCGGACCAGCACTTCAGCATTAATCTGCAATGTGGGGAAAAAAAAAAAAATTGGCCCGGAAATCCAATGAGATTTGCGGGGAGATGGACAGCATAACCGAGCTCACGCCATTAGCGGAGCTCAAGGGAAGCATAAGGATAGATCGAGAAATGAATTTCCCGAGCATGAGATGGTGTTACAGGATGGCTGATTGTCTGCAACGGACAATATAAATGGCCAAGTCGAGTGAAACTAGATTGGAAACACCAATGGAGCCTTCGATGCGGAGGTCGAAGGATCCCATGGAGCTACCGAACCAAATGCACCCTCCAGCACAATACGAGAGCGATACAATCCTCCGACAAGGATCCTTAGCCCCAATCGTGGCGGACAGAAAATGAATTCTAGGTTGTAATAGACCCAGGCGGATACTTGTCGAACTGGAGACGAGATGATTGAGTACCGCGACGCAAGCTCAGCCCCCCAGCGGCGGCGTGGCAATGAAATCCCCAGCTTTGCGCACAAGCATATCAAGAGTGTTGAATGTGTAACGGGCGACCGCGGTAGTTCAAGCGATATACAGGGTAGGTTTCGGTCGCAAACAGTGGCCCCCCAGCATATGAATGCTTGAACGAGCCGCGGGGAAGAGCAAAAGAAAATGAATAGCCCCCAGTTGTATAATTGAAGCGGAGCTCGCGACCGCAAGCAGTCGGCTCGACACCAGAAATGCAAACAAACCAAGGAGAGCAATGACCCTCGGAGAGCTTCACCCTGGCCATACACCCCATTGCTCTGGAGCGGAGCCTCGCATTCGATCTCTCGCTTCCGAGAACACATAAAGACCTCCAGCGCGAGAAATGGACGTGAGGTGACGGCAAGGGCACGCCAACTTGGTCGAGCGACTGCGAACGCGAAGTCAGCGGGTACTGGCAGATGTTACGACCGCGGCGAACGGCTGATTCGCGAATCCCCCATTGACCATCGTCCGGCGGGGAGTGGTGTCGCAGAGACGGAATCCAAAAGCAAAGGAACACAGACATTCCGTTTCGGCTTTCGGCGCCGACGACCCGATTGCCTCTTTTGGAACCCCCAGCTTTCACTCGTCTAGCATTCACGCGTTCCACCGATGGGCTGGCCCTTGAGAAGCTCAATAGACTGTGTATTGAATACGCTACGCTACTTTTCCCGGTGGTTTGAGGTGTATTCGGGACGGAACGAATCTTGACGAAAATGTACAAAACCGGGCAAAGACCGGGTACTACAAGACGGAGTTCGCGAAGAACTCAACGTGCGGGAGTCCAAAGAGCAGGGTTGAGCGCAGAACAGCGTCGACTGCGGCAGTGAAGCAGCATATGCCAGGTGACACACGGGCATGGAAAGAGCCGCCCCCAAGAGCTGCGGCGCATCTCGACGTCAAAGAACGGAGACGACGCGCGCAAAGAGAGATCGCAAGACGAGGGCGACGACACGCTTGATGAAGAAGTATGAAATGAAATTTCAGGACCGGAGCGGGGATTCAAGCCGTTACCGGCGATATCGACGTTCTTGCGCAGGATCGGATGATTCATCCTCCCACTTGGGGAGGGATCCTTCGCGACGGGGCGAAGAAGCGCGGAAGCGCATGAATGTCTGATCCCGCGGGTGGTCTGAAAGGATTCGTCGGCGATGGGTACGCCGAGTGAAAAAGACGACGGGGACGGCTTCAGACTCCATCCCTGAGTCACACAAGCAGGCGTGCACATCCGAAGAGTGCGACATCTACGCATGCAAAAGGCGGCACTAAATCGTAATAGGCAAGCTTTAGTGCATATCGCAGCATCGAATCGAGCGCGCACTCGACGCCTGGTGGCGGAGGCTACGCGCTAGGGACACAAGGACGATGTGCGCCTCTCGAATGTCGACCACTCCAGCACGCAGGGGATGGATGAGCGCGCGTGAGCGGAGACGATGCCAAGAGTCGCCGCCAGGCAGTGAAGGCGAGATGCGCACGGCCGGAGTGCGCGGCTTGGATGTCAATGCGATGGGCCGATGCTTGAGGCAGTAGCGCGCCCGGGCCCGAACGAATGTAGCGGGGAGCGAAGCCTCGCCGTCGGACACGAGCTTGCAGCAGCGCAACGGGGAGCGGAGTCTCCCAGAGCAGCCGACGAGTCGCGGACCTAGGACATGCGAGTCCCGCATGCCGAGACACCGATGTACAGAATCTTCACGACGGGGACGAGCTCGGTGGAGGAACGTGTCGCGCGTGTGTCTGGTACGGATGATGGCACTGCAATGGGCGAAACGCGGTGAACGGTGTCTGGGTGGGGCCTCGCATTCGGGCTCATCCACCGTCGCACGTGCCAGTGCCGCGAGCCATCGCGGAGTAGGGATGGCGACCAAGTATCTGGCGAGGGCATGCGCGGAGGGGAGAAAGTATGAATCCTACCAGCACACACGGTGTACTGAGACAGAAAGCACCCGCGCGAATGCGTCAAGAACCAGCATACAGTCTCGCGGACAAAGCGGTGGGAGCGAAGCTCCCGCAGTGCGCGCAAGCGGCGTGTAGATTGGCGCCATCGGGGTTTCTAGATGGTTACCGCGGAGAGCACAGCGCGAAACGGCGAGCCAACGTTTCACACTGCCTGTGCTGCGCGCAGACATCGAGTCGAGCCCGGCATGCAGGCATTGGGTCGCGGATGCTGCAAGCCGCGGGGCGAGACACCACGTTACCCAAGGGACGCGCCGATGCAGAGTCTCGCAATCGGACTCACGCAGTCCGCACGTTCACCGAGAGCAAGAGACTGGAGCCGACGATGGCGCGCGGCCTGCGATGTAATGCGCACGCGACCGCGAAGCACACGCCCGCAGAGTGCCGAGTCTGTGCAGCGAGCGCCGCCGCAAGATCGTACAGGCGGCGAACACGGCGCGGGCGCGAGACGCAGCCAAACAGCGAGGGACGCGCTCATCGACTGGACGACGGAGGCGACCAATGAACGTAGTAGCAGACGTCTGAGCCCCCCAGTCTTGACCTGGAATGGGCTGGGGTGCAGTGCAGGTTGCGCACCAGCATGATCGATCCCGAGGTGCTATGCGACAAGGTGAACACGGCACCTCTTCTTCGTGCTTAACAGAGAACGCAAATGCACCGCCCGCGGGCCGCGTGATCCTGGGCTCAAGCAGACTGGGCAAGCAAAAAGCTGCCCCCAACCGGTATGGACACATCTTGAGCGCGGTCGATGTGGGGCAGAACGAGGATGCGAGCCGATGTAATCCAAGCCGCAGTAGCTGCGCTTGCGGCGATTCGAGTCGGTGCCAATTAAGAACGGAGTCTCCACCATATCGTAGAGCTCGACGGCTCCGCGCTACGAAGGTGCGAGGGAACACAGCGGGGAGCGGAGTCCCGCGTCGGACTCACGCTGGCCGCTTTCCCGTCGAGCAGTTCGCTCAAAGTTGACATCGACGGCTCCACGCGCGCGCAACACGCATCTCGATGGAGGCGCGAGCCGCTCCGCGTTTGAAAGCAATGCCGCCGACGACCTTCGTTGCGTCGGTTTGCAGCCATGAGTCAGAAAAGAGAGTCAGCCGCGAGCTCGACGTATCTGCAAGGCAGCGGTTGCAGGGAGCAGATGCGAACATAGACGCAGAACGCTCGGGCAAGTAGTGTACCGAGGAGACGGCGTGCACCGAGAGTCGCACGGAAAGACAGCAGCGCTGCAGTCGATCCATATCCTCGCGAGCTCGCAAGTCGGACCGGAGACTCAGCCGTGACTAGCGAGCTCACGTTTCAGTGGGTAGAGATAGCGGTTGCGCGTAGCACTAGAGCAGCGGGGGGTGGCAGAATGTAACGATCTGGGAGATCGCAATTCCGCTGGACAATGGGGCCAGGAGGCGGAGCTGCGAGTGGAAGCTCCCGCAGCGTGCCACTCCGCTCGCTAATCACGACGTGCGGGCAGCGCGGACGCAGTCAGGTCGCATCCGACGATTGACAGTGAGGTGGACCGAGTTTGTGAGCCAGAACGGAGTCTCAGCCGTGCCGGGCGAGCTCGACGTCTTTGGGTGTGCAACAGGAGAGTAGTCAGGGCAGGGGGTGCTCGGGTACAGCACCAGCAGGCTAGCGGAGTCGCGCGCAGGACGTCCTGCGCGCGGACACGTCTACCGCGGAAAATACCGTCGAGAGGATGTCCACGCGCAGGGAAGGGATGTGACTGAGCGCGACGTCCAGAGAACCTGCATAGGCAGCGCAGAGTAAGAAGATGTGCAGGAGCAGAGAACAAGCTCTTGAAGCTCGTGTACAGAGGAGGGAGAAGAGATGAACGTCGTCGCTGCCACGTCGTCGACGGCGTGAGAGCGCCACCGGCGCTAATGCGGCGCGGATGGTCGGAGCGATTGCCGCTCAAGGACGGCCGGGGCGACGTGCCCTCGATAACTTCTCGCTGCCCCACTCCTTCTCGCTGTCCCAGAACAGCATCGGCGTTATGCCGAGGGAGCCTGCCCGCAGATGGAGCTCCAAGCACAACCGCTTGGCGCAAGTCCGAGCAAAGAACAGTCGAGCGGAGTCTCGCACTCGGACTCACGGCTCAACTCATCGATTCTCAACTTCATAGGCTATCTCAGATCCTTGTCGGTGCGCGGCCAGAGCGAGAGTCGTGGGCGTAACGACGAGACCAAGGACGACCGACAGATGAATGAATGTTTGAGACTCGGGATGGTGAATGTCGTCCAATTGAAGAAGATATATTCATTTACAAAATACACTGGAGTTCACGCATTCGGAACTCAACAGTGAAAGTACAATGAACGGGAAATAAACCGAGCCCAGCGCAATGTAGCGAGGTTCAAGGCGGGTTGCAAGTCCGAGTTCACGCCGTCAGCGGAACTCAAGGACACCGGGGGAGAGAAAGGCCATAAGATGCCTTCCGGGCGATAATGAGGTCGCGCGGAAGGAGAATGAGGTTCCGTAACGAGGGCATACCGGTCTGTAGTCGTAAAATCGAAAGAAGGAAGAAGGACCAGATGATGTCGGATTCCGTTGCGCTCCCGGGAAGAAGGAAAAAGCAGAGGAGGCAACGGGTGCCTCAACAGACCACTATGTCCGAGGTGTCGGATGGGCTCTCATGCGGCAGAGCTCGGGAATGGTGTAGGCCATGAAATGGCTTGGAGGTGAGGCCTTCATATCGTGCTTGAGTGAAGCACCCCTGTGCGTCCACCACTGTGAAGCGACCTGGCTTCGACAAGGGGCTTCTCGCAAGATATGAAGGCTGACCGAGGACGCCGTATCGTGAGCACCTCGGGAGCTGGTTACCAGAGCTCGAAGGGATCTGTAACCCTAACCAAGGGGCCAAGTCACCCATGACGGGGTAGTAGTTGAATGGATGCTAAGCCGAGTAGATGGCTCAAGGGTGACTCGCACGTACGACCTCTGGGTTTCTAGGTCGTAGTATGCATGTAAGATTGATTAGATTACATAATGTACAAAGCTGTGTGTTCTGCGGAATCCTGACTAAGTTACCGAATTAGGATGCTAAGGCCTGTGGGCATGTAATAAGTGCACGACTACCCAGGCGTCACAAGCAGCCTATGAGAAACCGTGCTCAAAGAGCATTACAACGTACCTGGCAGGCAGTGAGAAAGGCTGGAAAGCCTTGTGACTGCCCGCCAGGTGATGTGACTCGGGACGGAATATCGGTCCGAAAGCGCAACGGCGCAAGAATGCTCTCAACCGCTGTTGAATTATTGCGGTTGAGAGGTTCACTGGGTTCAGAGCTTTGGCGCGTGCTCGCCGATTACCCTTGTGTAAACTCTCGTTTAAACTCGACCAATCGGCCTGAGCGCCTGCTTCGATCGCAATAAAGATCTTTAGCCAAAATCAACCCCTCAAAGGGGCCCAGTGTCGATTGCCGTTTCTGAATGGGTAAAGGGTATGAAAAAATGAAAAAGAATTGAGAAGAGCCGAAAGGCGAAGATGAGGAAGAAATGGGAATAATTAGAATATACCACAAACGTGGATAAGTTTGTCGGGAGTGCGACTCGGAGTCCGAGTGGGCGATGATAATCCAGTGGATTAGTGATATGTTTCCCTGGAAATTAGGTCAATAATCGGTAGAAACAAAATTTGAACACAGAAAATGAAACATAAACTTTGCTCTGACTCTCGTTTGCGACCCATGGGGTAGAGAGGAGCGTTGGGTACGTTTGACACAGCTCAGACTCTTGCTTGCGACCCAGGGGGTGAAGAGGAGCCCCTCTCGTTTACGACCCAGGAGGTAGAGAGGTTGTGCGGAGGACACAGGAAGAACCACTCAAAAGGACCGTTGATAGCGAAATTGCGCCGCTGGCAGCAATATCCATATCGGACGGAATTTTGGCATTGTGGTCCTTGCACGTATCTCCATTCAAACCGCGTCCAACTTTGACACAACTTCGTTTACGACCCATGGGGTAGAGGTTGTGTGAAGATCACCAAGGCCACTCTAAGAACCACGAATAAACCATTGCGCAATAGGCAGCAACATTTATCTGGTGGGACTTTGGTGTCGCGGTCCTTGCCGACCTAGGGCTCCGATAGGTCGTCAAGCAGCCTTGGCGAACTCGTCCGTCGTGCGTCAATGGCAGACAGCAGCTGCTTCCACGTATCGCTGCATCCGGACGTAGACTGTAGCCGATTGCGGCGCGGCGCGAGCACGTTTATGGTAACCACGCGAGCACGTCGTTCCGATAGGCTAACGCGCGCCTGGCGCGGCTGTCGGGCCACTCCGGCTCGTTGCACCAGAGGCCGCACGGCCAGCTGCGGTGCTCCATGTCGTCGTATAGACGCGAGGATGAAATGATCGGACTCGTCGCATGTGGGTGATCTCTTTGTCAAGAAAAATACTGTCACCAGTGCCGCAATGAAACTGCGAGCCCCGACGTGCCCCAACGTGCAGCAAATTGAGTAGGTGATGAATATGATGATGATTAGCGAGCTTTTATTAATCCGAGCCCACACTCAAGTACGAGTAGATCCGCTGGCCGCAAGCCAGGAACAGGTTGTGTCAGGTCTGCGTGCAGGTCCGGGGAATGGATCCGGTGGCTCTCGCGGCAGAGACCATCGCGGTCAGACTGCGGTGTATATCTGTCTTGATATACCTAGTCTGTGCTCGTCGTTGCGTTGTCGTGTTTCTCTCTGGCATTGATGGTCTTGCGCAATAGTGTGGCGACCTTTGTGACGTGAACTCGAAGACAAACCCGGCTAATATAAGCCGAGAAAGCCCGGCGTCTGATGTCGCGTGGCGCGTCATCTGGAAAAAAAACCGGAGGCTATGGAGATATATGTAGCCCACATAGTTCTGATAGCGCCGTAGCTTGTCCCCTGTTATATAGCAGGCTGTAGCTCAGTGTTCAAATATGTAGCTCTCCATAGCTGCTATAGCTATGCCCCAAGTCAATATAGTGTCGTAGCATCGTAGCTTTGTAGCCTACATATCCGTATGTAGAAATACATAGTACTTTCGTTCTCCAGACAATGCGCATAATATCATTCATGACTAAGTACAAACAAGGTACGATTTCTGCTCTCCTCGGCGCGGGATTAAAAGCACGTCTTCCACCTCCGCCTCGAAGAGCAGGGAGCGAGAGAGCCTCGCCATCCCCAACACGGACGAGGACACCACGCCTGTTGCGGAGGCGACCATCCGGAGGCATGGACGCGGGCAACATCGGCATATTCCAAGGCAATGAGGTGTGCTGGAAGGTTGTCAAAGCGGGTCAGTGACATCAGACATTGGTGTACAGTGGGAGGCGTACCGTCGTCACAATTCAGTGTCCCACCGATGTCGGAAGCGCGAAGGGAAAACATGCTGCATGAAATGAGCCACAGAGAAAGCATGCAAAAGGGAGAGCGGACGGCGTACAACATTAATGAGTACCGCCGCACACGACTAATATAGCCAGCGGTGGCGGGGAGTCGAGACTAGGGAGGGAGGAGGAAGGAGGAGAGAGAAGCCATCTTTGAGTTTGAAGGTCAAGAGCAGATTCTTGCGGCACGGGAAAAGCAAGGTGTCCTTGAGATTCTTGAAGCGTCTTGAATTCTTGAAGCGTCGCATGGAAAGGAAGCCGAGAAGATCTTGAGGAAAGGACAAGGGAGGGACACAACTACAGGAGTCTTGAGATGGATGCCTTGAAGGGGAGGCAAGCCAGACCTGACGGGGGCAGACGCAGCGACAGATGACGGGCAAAAGTGGGAGAAAATGGGAAGATGGGAGGAAGAAGAGAGAGGCAACGAACCATTTGATCGCGTTGCCAGATCACGCCATTTCTGTTGACGTGCCGGATCATGATCCGGGCGGAGTCTGAATGACTCTGATGAAATTTCACTCGAATTCCCACCAAGTTTCACTCGAATTCCCACCAAGTCCCACTCCCAAGTCCCACTCTCTGCCTTGTCCTCTGCCACTGCGCCGACAGCTCCTCGTTCAAGTTGTGTCTCCGCCTGGGTGACCCTTCCGTTTCGGAATCGAAAGTAGAAACCGACCAATTTTTGGGACCTCGTGGATGACAGCCGACGGGCAATGAAGTTCAATTGGCAACTCTTCGAAGTTCGGTGCCACCAATACCACAGGAGAAACAAAGTCGGAAAATCCAGTAACGACCAGCATAGTAGCCGCACTAAACAATGTAGTGCACTGTAGTGACCGCCCACAGCTGTATCGTGCTACGTAGTTTGCGCATGGAGCTATGTTGGCTATGGGGCGCTATAGAACAACCGCACAAGCTATGGCAGCTATGGCAGCTATGTCTTGCTATGTAATTAGCAGGGCAACTATGGCTGTGGGAGCTTTTCCTGATGGTGTGTGTCAGAGTCAAGACTAAAGTCGCCTTGGGTTCTCCTCTGTTCTCCTGCGCCATCGCGTGATAGGGGCAGGAAACGGTGAAACGGGCCAGAAAACGCAGGAGGGATAACACCGGAAATGAGGGCGAATCCGCAACAGTCTGCATGGAAGTCGACGTATCGCGCCCCCATGCCGATAATTCATATCCAGGAGTCAGGAAGCGAGGTCAAGTGTCTGGGTACGGTGCCATGATGTACGCTTGCCCCCGCACATAGCTGTCCTGATCGAAGTTGAACACCGAGAGTCCAAGACAATGGTGTCGCAGAACCTGCCGGATGGCAGCAGTAACTTGAATTAAATTATGCTGGAGAGCTACGCGATGATAGATATCCGGAGTCGCTGCTTCGGATATGCAGGATCGAGCTTCTCATAGCATCTGTTTGGGTCGGTGGAAATGTCGATCCCAGAGAACTAGCACTGCACGAGAAACATCTCGCGCGAGTGCTGAGATCGAACCCGACCAAAAGAAAATACATTGGAGTTGTTCTGTACGTTCATTCGACACGGCGCAACGCTGATAAACGTGATTAGAACAGCCATAGTTTCACGCCGGTCGAGATTGTCAAATGAATAGGATGAAGTCTGAGGACGGATCTGGAAGAGGCAGCGGTGTTCGCCAGTGACGGAAAACTATGTGCTAAAACCATCCGAAATCCATCGCGGCGAGTGTCCCGCGTCCATACATATTGTGGGTGCTCGGTTATGCTGTAGAGGACGGGTACCAGCACAGGTTGTAGCGTGCGAGAGCGAGAGTAGCAACCAAGTTCCCGCTGTCCTAGACCATGCCCAGCACTGAAAACTGTAATCGTACTGATACTGGGTTTGAGATGGCTCGACGGATCGTCAGAGCAGCGATGACGGTGAACCTGGAGAATAACCAGAGAAGGTCGGGGCTGACGACTCGGGAAAGCCACCAGCGGGAGTCCGAGTCACCACGTCGAGATCGCTTCAGAAGTGTGTGGCCAGAGACAGTGATAACGACTTGGAAGCAGCCCGAGGGAATCCTTGCCACATTGAAGTCAATCCAGAAATGTGTGATTCAGTGGCAGTGGTAACGACTCGGGAAAGCAACCAGAGGGAATCCGAGTCGCTACGTCGAAGCCGATCCAGAAGTGGGTGACCAGCGACAGTGATACCAATTTGGGAAAGCAACCAGAGGGAATCCGAGTCACTACGTCCAAATTGAACCACAAGTTGACTGGCAAAGGATATCAACTTGGGAAAGCAACCAGAGGGAGTCCGAGTTGCTACGTCCAAATCGAACCCGAAGTATGCAAAAGGCCAAGAATATCAACTGGAGAAAGTAACCAGAGGGTGTCCGAGCTACTATGTCCAAGTCAATAATGTAGGCCAGCAGAGCACAAGTCAAGACGATCATTGGCGGCACACACTGCCACAAATTCTTGAGCAGCAACCGAATGTTGGGGGAAAGTTGAGGGCATAGAAGCCAGAGTCACCAAGACGGAAGTAACGTCCATCCATGGTGACCATTGAAGTCTGTGTTTGTGTTGAACTAGGATGAATCATCCGTTGGGAGGTTTCCTGCAGCAGAAGGTTCCGCTGTACAAATTATCCTCTGGCGGCACGTCCCTGCGCTCAAACATGGATTTCTTTCAAGAATTGGGCTGGTTGTATCATTCCCTAGATCAGATATGTCGCGCACGCGGTGTGGCGACTTGAATAGCAGAATACTTGTCCTGCACCTGGCGCGGGAAAGGCTCAGTGCCGAGATCGTCATCGTCAAGAGGGCATGCAGCATCTCTGGGGCACGCTCAGCACCGGAAGATCGTCCCCACAGGCTCGGTCTATGGGCAGTCGATCGGGACCAGGCCGGAGCGCCCTCGAGAGAGGCGTGTAAAGATGAAGCAATTCAGCCCTATCTGTGGTTTTGATACATCGCGGCGTTCTAATGAGAGGAGAAATGCGATGTATCACGGATTCTCGTTAGAGTGTCGTGATGTATCAGCTTAGAGCACACACCTCTTTGGATACGTCTCGTGCACATGCGCTTGCCATCAATGCGGCGCCGTTGGGCCGCCATTTGGCTGGCGGGGCGCGCCTTGTGATGGTCCGTGCACAGGCGTACCCAAATTAGGCAATTTGTTTACAGTTGTTATATTGCTATCACGTCTCTTCCTCTTCCTCCCCAGCGCCGCCCGCCGCTTCTGGGACCGCTAGTGGGTCTAGCTCTTGCGTAGGCACACTCGTTTGCTTGCCTGTATCCTGCTTCGAGCCTCCGCTTGGTCCAATTCAGCTTCGATAACCCGCCGTTGGCCCGGCAAATGGGCACCCTTCTCCGCGAGCGTCCTCCGTAAAATCGCCCCCGCTGCACATAATCGCCCGCAATTCCGTGGGCCCCTGCTCTTACCCAACATCGTACCTCTGCTCGTTATCTGGCCCTTCGGCGCGTCCCCTGCGCTCGCTATCGCTGCCCCCGATGCCCAGCACGGCATGCGCTCGCGTGCCGGCTCCTGGGCCCCGTTTGCCTCAGAACTTGGCCACAGTGCGCGCATGGGTCTGCGCAATTGTGCGCGCTACTGTGCGCTGCTTTCGGATCCCAATTGGCGCTGATTTGGGACATTTGCCCCGCAGCCTTGCCGCCGCGCGCTGAGCCGAGAATCTCGGCCAACCCTTGCGTCTGGTATGCCCAAGCAAGGTCATTAGCCCTCGCATTGGCTTGCGCGTTAAGCGCGCGCTCCATCGGCTGCGTTGCTCGCTGCATCGACCCGCTCGCGCTGGGGTCGGCGTTCGGGTGCTGGTATACCAGCTTCGCTCTGTGGCTCTACGGTGTGTCTTTACCACTCTTTTTATCCCCTCATACTGATGCTTTTGTCGTTCTCTACCTTCAGCGATTGCCCGTGGCGCAGGCATCGCTGCTGCCCCGATCTGCCCGGCTGCAGTAGCCCGCCGCCTGCTCGCTGCAGCATGGCGGTGCAGGCCCGCTACGTGTGCGGCGTCCCCATACGTAATGCGACATTCTGCACGTCAGGTCGCCTCTGCACGAAAATGCCGGTATTGGTAATTTGGCCGTCCGGCCTGCGTTGTCCCTCACGTCGGGCATTGAATCAATCGACCTCTTCCGTATTTTTTTTTGACTATGTTGATGATAGTAATACTTGAATTAACTTGCCTTGGCTCTATTGGAATGCCCAGACTCGCGGAAATGCTCTACTGCTCGAAAACACCGTCATTGAGTAAAACCTGCCCCTCGGCTTCGACCGTCTCTTAAATGACGTCCTACATCGTTTTTGAGTAGAATCGATATAACGGAGCATGCTCCGAGTGTTTTACATCGGCCAAAAGGCTATCCAATCCTCAGAAAAGTGGCTTCGCCACTGAGATCAATATTTGATGGCGTTGGAAAACTTCGTTTCTCGAGTCGCTGAAACGCTCTGTTACTTTAGGAGGGTCGCGAATAGCCAAAGTAAGCAAGAAAAATTAGTTTGAATGTTTCCTGATCATTGAATTTGGAAGTTGAAAAAAAAGGAATGTGAACATAAACCTGGCTCCGAAACCAGGGTAATGTTACGGTGAGTTGACGCTTGTTAAATTGTAAATTCTGCGCACCTTTGCGACCACAAACCTCCAGCTCTTGAAATTTGACATTTTCATAAATATTCAGACTCCCCGACCTTGATTAGGCAGACAGAACCTAATTTCCGCACCGTTATTGGTCTGATCGATGCGATTTGTTCTGTCGCTGAGATGTTACTACCCCTGTTTTCCAAATCTTTTGACCCAATACCCTTCATTTCGCAAGCAGAATTTGACCTACGGTGTCGAAATTGCTGTAGAGTCCTCAGATCCGCTAAACGAACATGAACTCCGTCCGCCCAGAATGGAATGTCACCGAGTCACAGATGTGACTCTCGTCTTTCTTCTTCCCACCACACGACTCGTCTGCCCGTCTGGCTACCATCCTGTCTATTCCCTCTTGTTGAGCTGTGATCAATATCCTGGTGCTATGGCATGGGTCAGGTCGCAGAATGACCTATCTGGGTGTCCTCCACGCCGGTATCTTGCGGATACGCGACTTCATCGCAATCTTCACCGTTAATCCGCCCTCCTCCGTTGTTTTTCCATATGTTCTCACCCCCATTTCTTCTCTTCGTCCAGAACGTCTGAATTTTGCTACCGCAAGGCAACAGCGTGACTGCGGGTGGAAAGAGGGAGGGAAATCTGGGAATTCCGCGGTGCGTCATACACGCTCCCTAGTCACGCTTTACATTGATTCTTCACCCAACTCACACGCGTCCCTCACACGCGTCCCTCCTCCTTTCCGCGCGCGAATGCAGCGCAAACTGGAAATCTTCACTTTCGCTTCTCTTGCTGTTTTCCAGTGCAGCCGAAGTGCGTGATACACTGATTCCTCAGTCTCTATTTACTGGTTTTGTTCTGCAGCAGTGCACGCGCTCCTGGTTGTGGTGCGTGCGTGAGCGAGCACCTTGCGCATCGTGTCCCCCCGAATCTACGCTTGCAATTTGGACCTCCCGCTCGCGCTCGCTGCTGCGCTTCCGCGGTCGCCGGCTGGCAGCGGCTACTGCTCGAGCGGTCTGTCTCCAGCAGCGCTGGCTGCAATGTCTGCCCCGCGCAGCCCGCCTGAGCCGCCGGACCCCTCAGCCACCTGCGCCGCGCAGCTCGAGTTGTCGCAGCGCGAGCAGTGGCACCATGAGAACGTCGCCAGCGTCAGGTTTGGCGGCCGAGCGCGGCGCGCGCGAGCGGCGGGAAATCCCGCGCGTGAATGAACGGTGCATGGGGGGTGGCTCTGTAGCGCGAGCGGGGGCGGGCGCGCAGCGGGGCACACTGTAGGAGCTCCCCCCGCAACCCCTTGTACGTCGCCACCGTCAGGTTTCGCCGCCTGTCGCGCGCGGGCGGCGGGGGGTGCACGAAACCCCGCGCGTGAATAACGGCGCATGGGGATGTGGCTCTGTGGCTCTGTAGCGCGAGCAGGGGGCGGGCGCGCAGCGGGGGACGCTGTCGGCGTTCGCGAGGGAGGCGCTGATGCAGACGCTGAGGCGAGCGGCGCATTTCCGTCTGTGCTCATCGCCGGCCGTACACAGCGCCCGGCGCATTCAGTACGTCTTGGACCGGCCACTCCGAGAGCCAACGCGCGCGCGTCCGGCCGGTTTCCGCACCTGCGGGTACGACGCCCCCGATGCTCAATTACCCGCATTCGCCGAAGCCCCCCTCAAAATGTAATTTAAGCCCTCCGAGCACATCGTAATCAGTAGCTACTTTAACCTGTGTACCGTAGTTTATAATACTACAATCCATATTATTTTCAGCCTTTTTGAGCAATTTTTTCTGCTCGCTGTCGGCGACGACGACGAGAGCATTTTGATGGTCGTGTCCCAAATGCGGTTATTGCGATCACGACGACAATGCTAGAGAGCTCACCGTGTGGAATAGCCTGCACGCCGTGGGGACCAGAAAAGGTATGCATTCTCATCTGATACATCGGGGGTATTCTAGGGAGAGTCCGTGATACATCGCTTTTTTCCTCTAATGAGAGGCGGCGATGTATCAATACCCCAGTATCTGGTGAGCAATTGCTGCAAAATCCGCGTCGAAGGACGACCAATAAAGTTAGAATCCGACACTCCTGTGTGGTATGCGCACATCCAGATCCCACGGACAACAATGATCCTACGCTGCGAGTAGCGAAGATCGGTGCAGTGGTGCTCCGGACTCGGAGCTTGTCGATGTTTCGGACCGTGACAGTTACACCGCGGCAGGTAGTGTAGTGGGCTTCGTGATCCCAGCGTTCTTTGCAAGCCTACGGTGCAGCCCGTGTTTGCGACGGCGTTGCACAGAACCACGAAGCGACTAGACGGGGTTGTAATGTACACGCGATTATGGCTGCACTTGTACATCCTCGTCGACACGCAGATGCCCTACTCCAGCGCGTGTATGTCGTTCCGAGTCGTGGGGCGAGCTACGGAATGTTTTCGGTTTGAAAGGGAGTGGCGCACGTCGTGTTACAGTGTTCTCTTTTGTGCATCTCGTCGACCGTCGATCGAACGTAGTATGACAGAGGGATACCGGAACCGTAGTCGCGAAGACGTTCGCCGCATCGGAGATTGGCAAATGATGCTGGGAGCGACTGCACGAACTCCCAAGCTCTCACTGTTCTGCCAAGTTCATGTTTGAGAGTGCTCCCACAGCAGTGGGTCTTGCCGAAATGAGTATTAGATGGAATACATATGTATTCAAGAGTAACACGAAAAAATGCTATAGCAGCCTATGAGAAACCGTGCTCAAAGAGCATTACAACGTACCTGGCAGGCAGTGAGAAAGGCTGGAAAGCCTTGTGACTGCCCGCCAGGTGATGTGACTCGGGACGGAATATCGGTCCGAAAGCGCAACGGCGCAAGAATGCTCTCAACCGCTGTTGAATTATTGCGGTTGAGAGGTTCACTGGGTTCAGAGCTTTGGCGCGTGCTCGCCGATTACCCTTGTGTAAACTCTCGTTTAAACTCGATTAATTTGTAACTTGCCAAAAAATCAAGTCAAGTGGCAAGCCTGAGCCTCATCGAAACATGTCAGATCTTGGTCAGATGACAGCTCCAAGCGTTCATTGGCGCAATGAAGATGGGAAATCAATGTGATACGGTGTATTTGTGTTTTAGCAGCACAACTTCAACCGACATGTCACGTCCGTCAACTGCGGGTGAGAATCACGCAGTGTTTCAAATCTCAATAAAGTTCAAAGCTTTGGCACACAAAACCTATCCAGAAATCCCCTCTTCGCAAGCTGTTCGTGCTGGATTTTGGATTCTCTTCCAAATATGTTCCCTGGGACACTGATTTTCCTGATTTTTGCGCTATTGCTAGAGGAATTGCAAGGTAGATTGAATATTCTGGCGAGAAGGTAAGATGTATGGGACCTATGGAAACACCATTACCTCCAAAAAGGCTGAAATACATTGACAACAGACCAAGTTACGCCGAACTGAAGGACAACATACGCATGCGGTTATAATTGAATCACTCCCTCGTTAACAATGAAGAGGTAAGCCAACAAAAAAATCCAACCAGACATATACGGCATCACTAAAGTTACGTTCACGCCGGGAAATTGTCTGTTACGGATCCAGAGGCAACGTTCGGTAACACCCTTCATCGGTCTTGCCCGAGGCATAGAGGACGACAAGAGAGAGGATAGCAAAGTTAAGAGGGCATTTGAAATCCACGAACGCTTCACGTCAGTTGTTTTGTGTCGCACAATTTCTGGTGGAATGCTCGAGTCTGGGTAGATAAAGTAACGGATAGTGAAACTCGGATGACAGCGATTGCTTCGAAAGGGACACAGTATAGATGTGGCGTCACTGGCGTGAGCTGTTGCATGACCATCAGCTGCAATGTGGCAATGAATGCACAGTGCCTTGGGTAGATGCGGCCCGGAAAGATACTCAACGGTGCAGCGGAGACTGAGCATGAACTACTCGATGGCTACCCAAAGTAGGTGATGAATCGTGCCCAAAAAGGTGAAGCAAATGTTGAACACGTGGCGAGAGTCGAGATGACCACTCATCATCAGGTCCGCTGGAGAAGAATGCAGACATTGAGCGGATTCATCGCTGCGTCGGTTCAGGCGGATTTACTACATGTGAACACCGAAAACGTCTTGCCGGATGTCGATCGATGCTGGAATTGGACCGCTTGCCATGTCAAAGGTTTGCAGGAGAGGGAAAGAAAAGAAGAGATCATGACCGTCCTAACTTACGACCCGGGCCCGACTCTCGAACGAACGCCTGCTCCATTTACCAAAATTCTATCCTATGCCATGCAGGTGCAGCCGCCGCAATCAGGTCTTGCCTTTCCTATGATGAGCACCGTGTGAGTCAGTCAGATTCTTTCAAGCTTGGTGCAGGAACAAGATTCAAGGAGATTGTGAGCTAAAATTTGAACTCACTGACAAAGAGCAGGAGCAATTGGAATCGGTAATGGTGCATCGACGAGCCTTGTAAGCATTTTGAGTAGCAAAGGATAGAAAAAAGACAACAATCTGGGCCACAGGACGAGCCCAAATCGAACCCTGCTGACCTGACCGTACATTACTGTTCAAGGAGGGCAGGCGCGCTCCACCGCAATCAGGTCTCCTAGAATCGAAAGTGTGCTTTTCTCAGCAGGGAATGAACACGCAGGAAAAATGTCAACTGACTTCGGTGTAGTCCACAGAGTAGGTGGATCGGACTTGAGTTGAATCACTGGAAAAACTCAGCGAGTTAATGCTTTGCATGAAAGGAAAAAGAAGAGAAGTCAGCTCCCACCTACGACCTGAGCCCGAATCGAACGGGCGCCCGACTCATAGAAAATACGTTGGCATAGCGCCGGTGCGGGCCACCGCAATCAGGTCTTCTCTTGCCTGAATTGAGCGCTGCGCAAGTGCTGCTGTAACTGAGCCTCATTGATCGAACAGAGATATAGATTCAACTCACGTGGCTCGCGAAACTTGTTCGAATCATTTGAGCCGGTGTCGAGTCGCTGGAGAACACCGATGGAGGGACTGGATAAATAGTTCATCCTTCCCGCTACGACCCGAGCCTGAATCGAACGGGCGTCTGCTCAACTGTTCCAAACTACACTGTACGTATTGCAGGTGCGGCCACCGCAATGGGGTCTTTCCTTGCCTGTAAGCAGCGTTGCAGAGGTGAGTCAGATCCCTTGAAGTTCTGGTGAATGATTAACCTCACTAACGGAACTAGGAGCAATTGAAATCGGAAACCCCCCGAGTCGTAAGTAGGAACCTGTCACGATGCAACGCTGAGTTCGTCATGCGAGCGGGGCACAGAAAGAGAAAAGAACAAAACCCGCGTGTGGAGTCGATGCCAATGGAAGAACTGGTAAAAAGAGTTGAATCTTCCTGCCAATCGGGTCTTTGTGCCAAGTTTGGGCGGGTAGATATACGCTTGCATTTATTGTAGAAGGTTGGACGCACGAAGTAAGCTGATTGAACTTGAAGACAGTAGATGAATCTGTGTTGGTCGAGGGAAGGTTGACCGGTTCCCGGAACGGAGACAAGCCACTGGCCCACGAAGAAAGGGATCCCGGATGGCCCTCGCCCGTGCACGGACAACGGTAAAGATGGGAATCCCGAGCTGCGAGGGACTAATGATCTGTCCCGCTCGCCGAATAAACCCGTCGACGTGGGGATGAGACCTAGACAGCGGAATAAATTCCAGATAGCGTGGAACCTATTTTCTGCCACAAATGAGTCAGTTTTCTCACCGTGCGCCCACAATGCACGGTATCCACATACGTACATCTCGTGCAAGCCAGATATGCCTCGAAAGTCCACATGATATTAGTGATATCGGACAGAGTCGAGGGCGTTGTCGCTGAGTGCTGGCAAGCCGCAAGACTCAGTTCAGTCCGAGAGAAAGGATTTGCGGTCAAGCCTCTGCAATGGCTCCAATTAGCCAGGATTACTGGTTGGATGATCATGGTTGGATGGATTGTGAATGAATGTCGGAACCGCTGATCAGAATCTTGCCAGAATCGAGCCCGAATCCTTGAGATTAGTATGACTGAGAAATGAACAAGGAGAAAGGAGCATTCTGTTATGAATCCGAGGGAGGGCGTATGAACTGGGTACGCGAGCTCAAAGCACTCGAATCCAACTCAAATCTCCGTTGAATCTCAGACTCGGAGCTGGTGGGACAATGGTGAGAGAACAAGAGGCTCATTAATTATGTCTGTGGAGATTCCGCCGAAATCAAGTTTTCAAATTGCGAAAAGAGAAAGAAAAGAAGGAGAAAAGAGAGAGAACTCACTATATGTCTGGGATCATCTGACCGAGGGATCAGTGCTCCAAGCGTCCCGTAGCTGCTACAATGCCGTGTGAAATTTTGATTTCATCAACCTCGATAAGGCAGATCAAGCAAAATCAAAATGGGTCAAATTTTAACTCTTTCCGGAGCAACTGCCTCCTTGGGAGTTATTTCGACCAATCGTTAATCAAGTTAAAAATATCGTCCGGCACATTTCGGCTTACCATCAATCTGCGTCTGAAGGCTGCTTCCGGCTGTGTCCTCGACGCGCTGGCCTTGCTAGCGTGGACCGTGGAAGTGCCGTTTGCAGACCACGAACAAGTTCCGATTCCGTCACTGAGCCCTCCGCCCCAAACTGCCGAGGCAAATTTGCTGTGATGGTTGTTCGCAAATAGATCGGCAGGTTCCCTGCACGAGCGCGTGGGCGTGGACGGTGGCACAGGTCGTTAGGCACGGCAAGTGCCAGGAATGTTGGAATCTCAGGTTCCAAGGTGCGTCAGAATCTTCTCAAGGAGTACTACTTGTGCTCAAATAAATATTTGATCCCTAGTGACAGACGGCAAAGCCTCTGTGTCTCGGACTCTTGTTCTACATAGAGGGTAATGAATTTATCGCCACCACACGGGACACAATACCTGTACATTTATTTTGGCTGGCCCCAATCCCCCTACAGTCTCAAACTAGGAAGTACAACGTAACGTACAAGCGCAATATGTTGTGTTTGGCTACTCCCTCACCTCAAGTATACGCGATAATTTGTACAAACACACTAGAGAATCCGCCGATGTAGTATATCAAGGTCTGTGCAGAAATTCACCGAGGGGATGTAGAAATTGAACGCTGTCGGCCACTGATCACCACCAAAAAAAAGGCAACATTCATTTACGTGTTCGTTTGTAAGGAAGAGTGTGTCCTATATTTTGTAGGAGCTGTGACTACAATTTTGGAATTTTTTATCCTTGAATAATTGGTCTAAGAGCCATATCCGGCCCAAGTTGTGCGCTTCGAGGTTGTTTGCGCAAAGTTAGATGGTGAACAAGATTAGCCTCGTTCGTGCCAAATACGCACTCTAGCACATGATGGTAAATTTTAGCATGGAGTTCACATCGAGATGGTCCATTCCACAACTTGGAGTGAATGATTTGGAGCAGAATTGGCGGAGATCGAATCGAACGAAGTTTCAAGATGTTGCACTGTTTTCGATATGGAAAGACCGGCCCTTGATGGTTCACAAGTGGTCTCAGTGAATAATTGGACCTTGAAACGTTATCCCAGCATCCTGGACTATGCTACACTAGGGATTAAAGAGCATTGTACCAATGTTGAACCGCCGGAAAAGCGTGATCGTGGAATTCCGTAACTCACACACGTGGTGACCGGAACATCACCGGATCCGAGGGATCAACCAGGATCAACTGAAGTATTCCTTTTTAGGAGTTATCTCTCCCCGGACATGATTAATGAGCCGAACAAGAGACTTCTGACTCAGATCACGTAATGATCCACTATCAACACAGCCACCTAAGCTTCTTTCCTCCTGCCACGAGAACTTGTCAAGACGGCTCGTAGTCCACCGATGTCCAACCGGTCGTTTTCGCCTCAATCTCCCTGAGATGTCACTTTGGAAGTCCTTACACGGTGCTAATCCCGGGTTTGGCCCCGCCAGAGGAGGGAGTGCCGATGTCCACCGTGTGCGTGCCACCCTATTGTCACCGTAGCACTCTTCTTGACTCCGACAAACACAGATACCGCAGTGCAGTATGCCACCGACATTGTCACCCCCTGGAATCTCGGCAGCTTCACCGTGCTGATGTCAGACGGCGACAACGAGTGGCAGCCGCTGTCGGACGCGGATCGCAAAAATCGCGGGCATTGCAGGTAAGTGCTCTGGTATATTCGTTTTGTTTCTGTTCTTTCTATGTTTCCCCATTCGCTTACTAATTCTATGAAAGATCTTGACACACTGAAACTCCGCAATGAAGAGACGATCATTGGCTCCGCACAACTCGCACACCACAGGCAAGACCACGTTCTTGCTCTCCCGGTTTTGTTTGGTTTCTATCTACGTCGGCCTAGGTGCGGCAGTACTTCTGCCGCCGGACGTGCGGGATGTAGGTCCGTTTGTTAGCCCGGCAACAAATAATGTGCTTACGCTCAATGTGCACAGATTTTATATTTCTTCTACAATCACCCGAAGCAACTGTAGTGGAATTTGCCCGGCGAACGAGGTACATACTATCTCGCGCCTCTATCTATTTTGGCGTGGTGATGATTCACATCTGTTCATCCAGGTGCAGTGCCGGCACCGGCGACCGACTTTTCCCAGTTCACTCAGAGAACGAGGGTCACATCGACTAATTCTGCTCGGCCACCGCCCATCCAATCACCCGCCCTTGCTGCCCGCAAAACTGTCTCGACTTGGTGCGTGCGTCGACCTCATAATCCCAGTTCTTTCCACTCGAGTCTTTGTTTATTCCCTCCTCCTCGAACAATAACGCCACAGTCTACCCGGAGTCCAAGCTTTGAGTCTGAGGCCGCCTAGCATCTTGCTATTAGCAGTGGATCCCAGGTACAACTGTTGGGACTCGAGCAGAATGGCTGGCTCAAGTACGAGCGGCTCAAGTGGGAAGGTATACTTTGATACTGGGCTCAAGTGGATCGGCAGCTCGAGCCGGTCGGTGGCTCGAGCGGGTCGGTGGCTGGCTCGAGCAACTCGAGCAGACGAGCAACTCGAGCAGCTCGAGCGGGACTCGAGCGGGAAAATGGTGTAATATTAGGCGTACATATGGTAGATAGTGAATCAATACGTGGCTCGAGCGGCTCGAGTGACTCGAGCCGGACTCGAGCCGGGTGCACGTCTAGACGCTGCTGGCTCGAGTTTGGCTAAGCATGTGACAGAGCTGGGAGTCTGCCACTGACCAGTGACCACACCTCAGGCTGAGCCGCTGACCGTGACGTTACTTAGAATCCGTGGCTGTCACCAGCCAGAATTAAGGAAGTGCAAGTCGTCGGGGGAGAAAGCACAGGAGGCCGCCTGGGGCGAGGACATGGTAGAGCGAAAACAAGAGAGTTTGCCGAAGTCTGCAGCAAACAGTGCACGACAATCCAACGACAATCAATGCACAGCGTGCTGATGGCATCACTGGGCGCTCTATGGGCGCCTAAGCTCTTTCGCTCCACCACGACATCCACAGGCTATCCGCAGTCAGAATGAACGGCGGCGCGTCCGCGAAGTGGATGCGCTATCCTTACGCCCCTCTCGAGTGACATCCACTGTGGATCCTAATGGGCGACTCGGCGGAGTCAGGTAAGAGCTACCAAAAGCCTAACATGAGATCCTTGGCCGATCCTTGGACGATACTATGCTCCTTCCAGATTATCCGAAAAGGTGTCACTGTTTTCGGCTGATCTTCAAGTATTCAAGACAATTTTGTTTCCTTGCTATTTACTGTGTGGAGATCTAGCCTGCGATCGGTGTACGCTCTTTACGGTGTGCATCTTTTTTTTTGTCTTTGCCAGCAGGGTCCCCGTTGATGCAGTCAAACATCCCAGATACATGATATCGATTTCTTCGCTGTGCACAAACCGTGAATCGATGTTCAGAATTTTTCAGTGGAATAATCGGGGAAAATCAGACTTCCACGTTGTGCATCGCAGAACGTAAGCATGTGCTCGCGACCCGGTGTCATTTTACGGATGGATAAACCGGTTCTGGGTCTCAACTGCGCTTTCGGTTAGCACGTCCCGTAGGACCTCGGAAATAGCGCAAAGCTAGGTCAACGATAACTTTAATCCGGTGATTCTACTTCGCCGAAACGTATTCCGTAGAAGCGGAAGCTCAGCAGTACTCCATTTGAACTGGTCGGTACGTGGATGCATTATCAGCCCCAAATCGCCCACTGAGCATGCTCTATCTCCCATACCTTCTGCTCGCACTCGCAACGTGCACAGCCTGTGCGGCGCTTGCCCCCGACATCTCATATGCCTTCAACATCACCGACTTCCAGGGACATATGCTTGACCTTACCGACGGAAATTTGCAGCCTTTCACGCCCGTACAGAGCTATGCGCCTACGACTACAAACAACCAGGAGGTGTGTATCTCTATCGTCTATCGTCTCATCTCCACCTGAATCCTCAAATCATCGTACAGTGGGCCCTCATCAGCTCCCAAGACGCGCGCCAGTTGTGGGAGATTATTAATCTCGGGAGCAACTCCATCCTCTCGCACACGACTGCATTCCTCAAGCTCAAGGACCCCGCCCATGCGCTCCACACACAGATCGTAGGAAGCAACCAGACGCTGTTCTGGCGCATGTCGTTCTCGACCGATGGAGTCGCACGGTATGTTAACTGTGTCTGTGCGCACTTCATGTTGACGCCTGCAATGAAATCTCAAGGCTCGCGGACGCGGATACGGGCTTGGCGCTCACAGCGTGGCCCGCAGCCGAGAATTATCCAAGCTCGCCGGTATGCGCTGCAGTTTTTTGTTGGTACTTTGAGGATGATCATCGTTGCAGCTTACCCTCGAATATGCGGATCCTACGAACGAGAGACAGGCCTTCCGGCTTCGTTGTATTAGAGGATGGAGTATGCCTGCGCGCTGTTAGAGCGGCGGCTAAAGGAATGGGGGGAATGGGACTGCCTGAGACCGCAGTGCACGGTTCAAGTTGACAATATTGGTAGTGTAACACTGCGCAATTTGTGATCTCCGTGTCCGCTCCCACACCAGAGTTTTTTCTCGGGGCCAGACCTCTCCGATAGGATAAATAAACTCCCCAGGCGCCCACTTACGCTACCTACGCCCTCAAAACAAAAGCTAAACTCCTTCTCTATTGTCACATGTACCCAACATGTAGCGCTGGATAAATTTAACGAGTCTTCTAATTCCTATGTCAAGCGCCTCGAGTGTCAATAAAGCGGCTGGTCTCATTGCGCAACTCCCCCATTCCCATCCCGCCATGTACGCATCCCCCGCTAGTAAACGCGGTACAAACCGGTTCGCCAATGTCGCGCCGTCTACACCTCTTCCTTCGGATCGCGATATCATGGAAGGACTTCACCCAACAGCCCTTCAGACCGTCGGCATTCCCACAGTACCGCCTACCTCCAAGGATGTCGCTGTGACGGACCTGCAAAGTATCGGCTCGTACAACTGGAAGAACGCACCTTCACCGACCATCATCGTCCCGGGTAAGGCCTCAAGAGCGTATGTAAACCTGGATCAAGTCGCTGACCCTGTCCAGGCTCGCCGCCGGAATGGCAGAACAAGGCGACACCGTACCAGGTCCCCGCCGACACCGGAATATTCTTCTCAGACCAGAACGGATTCCGCATGCCCTCTGCGGTGCTCCTCCCACTGATCACCGCAGTTGACAAGGTGCACGAAGCCAGCGGCAGCGGCACGGCATTCGACTGGTGCGCCGAAAATATCGACTTCATCACAGACCGGAACGGCCTGCGCAAGCTGCTGCGTTGGGCAGATGGCGCCGCTGCCGAGAAGGACTTTAGGATCGACACGCAGCTCGCAGGGAACACGGTGCTCCTCAATCGGTGGGAGACGCGCACCCGAGTGAGTTATTCGGGCTACTCATACGGGTACAACTTCGAGAAGGCGTCGACGGATCCGGCGTTGGGGTGCGAAGAAAGTACAGGCCACCACCGTGTCATAAAATACGTGAGCATTTCGATGTTCTGCCGGTGGTAACTGATCCTCACCTCCCGATAGGATCTGAACGGCCTCAAGATGGTGGTGCGGTTCGAAGTCGATGCTTGTATCCCCACTGGCACCGCAGCGAGTACAGCGCGAGGAAAGTCAGCGAACATCGACGACCTGGCGGACAGTCTCGCTGGAGTCAAGATTACCCCGCGCTCTGCTGCAGCAGCCCCTGCTCCGACGTCTAGCCACGGGCTGACCGTCATCGACGGCGGCGCCGTCGTCCCGCACTCGTCTATTGCGGAACTCACAACTCGCACGGACCGCCGCGCCGCAGAATTCGACTGGACCGACGCGTACCCACAACTCTTCTTCTCCCAGACCCCACACCACTTTCTCGCGGTGCACAACCGCGGGAGGTTCAGCGCGGTGAACAAGCGCAAGCTGGAGAGCCCCGAGCTGCAGGCCATCGAACGCCGGATTCAGCCCAGCCTCAAGAAGCTCCGCGCAGCGCTCGACGTTATCCGCGCGTTGGTTGTCGAACACGGGGAGCGGGGCCGGCTCACACTTGTGTGCCGGGGAGGAAAGTTGGAGGTGTTCAAGCGTACGAGCAGTGCGAGCTGCCTACCCGAGGAAGTGATAGCGCGCTTCGAAGACTGAACGGCATTCTATTCAGCGCACTTCGGTTTCCAATTCTGTACTTACTTTGTACCACTACTTACACTTTCTTGAAAAAGTCTGGGCTTATCCTGGCCCGCACGAGAAGTACAAGCCCGGTTGCGCCCAGCCCCATCGAACCCGCGTAAAACATCGCGGGATGGTATGCCTTGAGAGTGCTGTCCGCGCCGCCGTATGCGTTCAACAAGTACCCCGGCCGTTGATCACGACGCAGAACACGAGCGGGGTGAGGGAGGTAGAGACGGGCCAGATGGCGAGCACGCTGGTAGCGCTGAGCATGAGCGAGAGGAAGAGGACATTCACGGGACCGATGTGGTCACTCGCGAAGCCACAGGCGAGCCGGCCGAGCGCAGAGGAGAAGTTGAGGCCGGCGCTCGTAGAGAACCCAATCGAAGCGGAGTAGAGGGGAAGGAAAAAAAGGGGGCACGAAAAGCGGGAAGGTGCCGATGGCGTCTGCGAGGAAGAGGATGATGAAGCGGAGGTCGCGAAACAGGGACCTGAAAAGTAGACCATAAACTGAGATGTGTCGTCACATCTGAAATGCATACCAGTCAACGAATGTTGTCACCCTGATCGTCGTGCGTTCTTTTATCAGCCAAGCAGTGGAGAGTCCAGTTACAAGGGCGATGATGCCGAGGATACGAAAGGTCCACGAGGGCCCAACAGACTGAACGAGGCCGTCTATCGCAAAGCTGACGACGGCGCCACCTAGACAGTGCAGTATGTATAGGGCCAAGGCACCATGAAACACAAACTGTGCTCCGTGGTGAGACGGCCCGGGATTTCAGGAAGAAGAATGCTGTATACACATACCTAGTCCCAATTCCCACAATTGCGCCGGAGGTGACAAATAACGCTCCGACGTTGTATGTCGCAAAGCTGCTCAAGATCTGGCCCGATCCGACAAAAGAAATCCCGAGGAGCGCTGTGTTCTTCGCACCCAGGTGTCGAATGACTCTCGCATTGATCACACCCGATTCAGAAATACAAGCAGCGGTGGAGGATCCGACAAACGCCAAGGTCGAAGATGAAGACAGGCCATCTTTAACCAGCGCTGCCTTCGAAACATGTCAGAATCGTGCCATTCAAATAGCATGCCACACACCTGGACATTACCCCAGCTGTAGATTATTCCGGTGAACCACCACGCTAATACAGGCTTAGAAATAAGCACTTCTGAGGTAAACGTAACCAGACTGAAGAGGACGACCCATCCGTAGCCACCGTTTGGAACTTGCGAATCAGGACGAGTTTGCGTATGGGACGATGTGCGTTCTGACACCGGGCGTGAGGCTCCAGATCGTTGTTCGAGTTCAATCGGCGGAGGCGAGGAAGTTGAGGAAGCTACGATTTCTGTCATGGTCGTCTGAGTCAAGACCGGTATACCAAGCGGGGGGGATCCGAGCGGCCCGGGCCGCGGAGCGGGGTGGTCACGCAAAAGAGTTTTGGAAACATCAGGGGATGAACGTAAGGTTTAAAGTTCGACGTCTAACGGCAGAGGAGGACAGCAAAGCGAAGAAAGTTTGCTCAGTCACAGTCACGCACTGCGGTCACAGGATCAGTCATCTCGACTCTCGGGCCGATCATTCCGTCTTTGCAAACGGCCCGGCTTCACCCGCCTATGTCCATAATCAAACCACTGGTTAGTTGACTTTTCTTCCAGTTTGGGTGCACGATACGAATGCCATCTGCCCCTGCTCCGTGCTCCGGCGCCACAGTGTGAAGTAAGGCCGGTCGTCGAAGGATCCACTGCGTCCAACGACACGGAAACAGTGTTCAAACCCATGGAAGGCTGTCTCGACCATTTATCCAGCAACTCATTTATCCTGCATGGGTGCGTAAGTGAATACATTTTTGAATCAATGCGTCAGGCATGCATCACACCCAACCTATTTTTATTTATTTACGGTAGCAAAGTTTTAAGTTATCGGAATTTCTTTGGCCCCAGAAAATCGGAGGCCACGACGAATGGAGGGAATAAAATACGGCAACCTGCCACATCCCAAGGATACATTTGTGCGCGGCTCACGTTCGATCTACAGCCTCGCGCCCATCACCTCAGGAATGGACTTAGGCTTCAAAATTGCAACAGGCACGCCACAGAGATCGCGCGAGTCAGAGATTTTTTGGAACAACGGTCACGGAAGAACGGCTGGAGTCATGAAAATTGGGTGGCGAACAGGTACCTTGTTCGAGGACGTGAACAGAGAGTTCCTGTCGAGGCTCATATTTCAACCATGGTATAGGCTTCGTACACTAAAGTTACCGCGACTTGCTGTGGTACTCTTTCTCGAAGGCCTTGAAAAAAAAAAAAAAGAGTCCGCAGTCTTGCCACATCGCTAGACAGCTCTGCATTGCATTTCTGAGGTCCCATCAAATTTCCAAAGCGCCTTGACAGTTCAAAATACTGCCTTCTCGACCCGACGGCCGCGGGCCAGTGCTGATAAAGTTTCATCGTGAACCGGTTATAGCTTACCAGCTTCCCAATGCCGCCATTGCCGTTGTTGGCTGCCATTTCCGGTTCAGTCGTATTAATAATTGCGAGGGAATTCACGAGGGGCCACGTGCACTACCATAGCACGAGGCCTCTTCGAGCTTCCATCCTGAGGTATGTTTGTTTGAGCAGTTTAAAGTTCGTCCAATCCCGCAGCAACGCTGTAAATGATCGGAAAAGCTTAAATGGGTCGAGTTTCCTTTGCACAGCAGGCCAGCGATCCAGCTCGAGGCACTTTCCTGGGGCTCCAGTACGTGTTATCGTCCGACCACACTCAGCCCTCCACCGCGCACTTCCGTCCACACACACATGCGTCCGATAGCATCCTTACGCATCTCCCGTCGCCGAAGCGCCCACATATTCCAGGATATCAGGGCCAGACAATCGTGTAAACGAGGGTCTCTTCTTCGAGCCTCCGCGCCTATGTATATCCGACTGACTTCGATCCCGAGCCTTCACCCGTTCCTATTTGTTACGACAATAGGTGGAAGCGCCGTTCTCTCCCCGCCGCATAAGCTACACCCCGACGGTGTACATTACATATGGGAATCGGTCGACGGATACAAAACACAGGTGAATCTTGGGAATTACCACGTCGGGCGACGCCCACTGTGATCCTGGTGCTTTCCTCGAACTAGGGTCCGGGTCCTGGATGCCCGAGGAGCCAGAGAGTTGGAGGATGTACGCGCCCGGATCGAATACGGCCGAGAGATGAGCGGCATTTGTTCTGGGGCGTTGGGGTGGTCCCGCGGACTTGCCCGCGGATGCCAAGACGATAGATTTCGCCGTCTGTGCGAGTTATGGAATTAGAATTGTGCAGGGAAGAAAAGTTTATTCGGGAGTTAGCTCGCGGCGACGCGCGGGAGAAACCGAGACACAGGCTGTGGAGCTGGTAAGAAAGAGAAGCGACTGTGCTAAATTCACCCTGCCATACACTCTACACTCAAGGTCTGGAAGCCGCCTTCAGAAATGGGATGGGTCTGGAATTAACAGACTTTCTTGATAGACGGACTGCGACAGATACCAGGAAAGAAGCAGAATCGATGTCGGGTAGTATGGTTGGGAACTTTATATCTGATCTCGAAGCCTGACGCGGGGTTCTGTTAGTGTGATCGAGGCAACTCGCTGGAGGTTACTGGACCACAATTGAAAAACTCGTAAGGATGGGCGTCGCTTCTAGACCAGAAATTCCGCACCCGAGATATCAGCGCTACATGTGCTAAGCCTCTGCACGGCTAGGTTCCAGAACTTTGAGGCTTGGTCAAAAATTGCCTCAACAGATGATGTTGAATATGATCAGGTAAAGCCCAAGACCGTGACGCCATTGCTTGCGTTTGTCTATCTGATAACAAGTAGCTGAGCAGGAGGAGACCAAGGGAAAGCAATGCGACAGACACAGGGCAGATCAAAGAGAAGTCGAATCCTCGGGCAGTTTCCGCTCTCACGGTCCGGTCAGTCGTCAATCCGATCTTTAGCGGTGTTCTCAATAGGCTTTCAAGACGGAATGCACCGGGAAGAGGGAGTGACCGAGGTCAAAGTACATTGGAGTATGTCGCCGGGTAGATATCTAAAACGCCGGTATGTAATCGGTTGTTCCACGTTCGTGGGGGAAGGTGGGAGTGCCTGGAGAGAGACAGACTTTGGAGTTGTGCAAACGGACTGGGTGACGGCAAGGAAAGCCTCGAGGCAGGATATCCACCGTGCTGCGATTGCGCGACTCCAATGCCTGTGGGGTTTCGGATGGCGCAAGGATAATGCGATAAGTGATGAGATTCCGTCCCGATATCCGGAGGATGAAGGGAAGGAAATCGCTATCTCTGTGACACCATGGACGTTAAGTTCAAAGGCACAGTGAGCTCATGAAATCGATTGAGTACCGTAGGAGCGAATGGGGGGAATTGTGGAGCAGTGGATTGGACCCAGATAGCTGTGAAAGCGAGCTAGATGCATCCAGATAGTCGAGTATCACCTATTCTTGTGGAAGTCAGGGCAGGGAATCGAAAAACCGATCAGAGTAAGAAGTTGGAAAAAACGGCCATCGCAACGCTATCTGAAAGTACAGGGTGAGTAGCACGCAATCGCCGCTGTTGTAGATAGACAGCATTAACGGGAGCAAGCGCTCGGAGACTTGTCGGCGGGTGGTCTTCACCTCAGTGAGCTAAAAAAATCAGGTTTTTTTTTGTGCGTTACGGGGCTTGAGTCAGGGAATCCAGCCATTCCGGGGTTTTAGTCGACGCAAAGGGGTGGTGGCCCTACAAGTGAGGAGTCACAAGGTTGTCGCCGGAGAAGATGGAGGAGGCTAAAGCTCGGTGGAATGCATCGACATATCCCAATTGGGACTGATGGTTTTCCACGTCACAGCGTGACCGTCACTGTAGCCGCGCGTACCATGAACCCTTCAAAAGCGAATGTCCTCGCTGATCCACAGCCTTACCCATCCGTCACTTTTTCTCCCCACCGAAAACTCAACTGCTCTAAATGGCCTACGTTCTCCCCGGTGCTGCACTGAACGCCCATGGCGCTCCCCAGCAACACCATTTCAACCCTTACAGCGAGAATGGGGGAACTATCCTCGCAATTGCTGGGGCAAATTTCAGTGTTATAGCTGGCGACACAAGACAATCGGAGGGCTACAGCATCCAAACCCGATATGCGCCGAAGGTGTTCCGCCTGTCAGTTCTGTTCGACATCTTTGTTCACAGGTCGTTTTACCGATATTTTACAGGACTGACAAGGCTGTACTGGCCACGAATGGTTTCGCGGCAGACGGTAACATGTTTTTGAAGAAGGTCCGCCAACGTCTCGAGGTAGATTTCACGCATAACATTTCCGGCCCCGGCTGACTAAACCGTCGTTCAAGTGGTACCGGCATGCTCACGCGAAAGACATGTCGCTACACGCAATTGCCCGCCTGATACAAAGCATGCTGTATCAACGTCGCTTCTTTCCATTTTACGTCTACAATATTTTGGGCGGCATCGAGGACGATGGTGAGCCCTCTAACTCTCATGCCTGTTTATTTTACACCTAATTCGTTTGGACAGGTTCGGGTGCCGTCTATTCATTCGACCCTGTTGGTTCATACGAGCGTGAAACTTGCCGTGCTGCCGGTGCTGCATCGTCGCTGGTGCAGCCATTCCTGGATAACCAGGTTAGTCCACGTGCTTTGAAATATCCCCTCTCTGGTTCGGTGCCTTGTTCAAACTGGTGCACGTCATTGCAACTTCTTGATCGATAGATCAGATGTTCGACTGGGAGTGGCGGATCGTCAAGCCGTTCATACTTTGCTGCTCCTGGGTCCCGTGTTTGAACTCCAATTTTTTCCTTCTCCCGTGCTATTTTTCCGTCTGTCCGCTTTTCATCCACGCTGCTGCATTCTGGCCCCTGTGGCGCTTACTGTGGGGACCCGCTTTCTTGGTATTGGTACCCTACCAATTCCGAACCGATATTACTCCCTCCTTCTATCTCCCCATTATTTCCACCATGCTCATGTGTGTCCAGATTTATTTCAAAAATCAGACCCCTTCCCCGGGAAGCCCACACCCCACCCATCTTCCACTCGCACACGTCCTGTCGCTCGTGATTGATTCTTTCACGAGTGCCACTGAGCGGCACATCGAGGTACGTGTGGCGTGCTTCGTTCGTTCCTTCCTGTGTCCTTATAAGCCATTGCGTACCCAGGTTGGCGATGGCCTCGAGATGTACGTCGTCCTTGCCAAGGGGAGCCCACTCCAGGGCCTGGACAAAGTGCAAGGCATCACGGAGCTGACCAACGTCACCGGCGGCGAGCGCATGTTCGTCATACGGAGGAATTTGAAGCGCGATTAATCCGCTTCCACTCACAATGCGCGCGTTGTGCTGTTTCACGCACGGCCTTCCTCAATTCAATGGACAATGAAATCGCTTTTCTGAACTATATTTATCACCCATAGAATTTCCTTCGGTATCGGTATCCCCATCTTGGTCTAGTCGTTTGCACGCCTCCCATCTATGTATTCTAGATGCTTAGACATTGAATGAATTTTATTTGCTGTTCATGTTCTTTTCTCCAGGAGGACGGTCATCAGTAGGTCTGCGATGTTTTCGTTTTGCCATCGGCATCGCCCCCGCCCTTACCCAACTTGAGCGGCAGCAGAACTGTTTCCCCGACCGTGATCGCAGGGAACTAGAATACAGTTTGCGCGGCATGAGTTCGGAAGCACCTTGATCGTTGATTCCCGAGGAAATTCTGTTCGTCAGCCTTTCGCGGGGCACTTCGAAAAGCAATCTGCCCGCTGAAAATGCGGCAGACTCGTAGCACCCGACTCTGTAATTCGTTCCACTTTGGCTCTGCATTTCTCCCGACTTATACGGCGGCAAGGGTTAATATAATTGCATGTGATCCCGGTTCAACTGCGATCGGCATCCGACTTTACTCCTCCAACAACGGCGACATCAATATAGAGGCAACATCAGCGGCCTTCGAATTCGTTCTTCGCACCTTGACTCTGCCATCCGGGTCCCGGTTATTTTCTCCCTTTCTCTTGCGACCGTCGCACAGAGATAGGACATGATCTCGAAATCTTGCGGCGGGAGTCATGACTCATGGGAGGGCCCTGTCGGGCGCCTCAGCGGGGACTTTCGTCGGACTCGTGTGCACCGTGATCATACGACATCCTGTGTAGTGTGCAGGAACTCCATTGCGGCCTCGTGCAGAGGGGAATGTCCGGCGTTCGATGTATACATTCCTCGGAAGCGGGAATTACTGGAGCTGACAGACTGCGACAGTCGCGCAACTTTGGATGCACTTGGTATTGAGCTATTGGCTATTATCATTTTCTCGGAACGGAAACTTTCCCCACATGTGGGTCGCAGCATATCAAAGGATACTGCGCAGGACAGACTACGTGCGTTCCCATGAGTCGAAGCCGAACGCCACGCAAAATTGGTGTGTGGAATTTTAACGTGGACAACGGGAGAATGAATCTGCACTGGTAGTTCGATGTATGACCTGGAAGCAAAATTAGTAAATTACTGAGGATGGCAGATTGCTATGGGTACACATTTTGGCAGCATTTGGCGTTGACGCAGAGGAAACAGCCCGACAAAATGGACGTGATCATCATCGTCTCGGAACGGACGCTTTACCTCTGTGCAGGGAGGCTGACATTAGATTCGTGTGTTCGCCGCTCTGGACAGATAGAGACCGCCGGCAACCAGCTTCAGCCTCGAGTGGGAACCACTGGGAAGATCCCCGAGTCTAATATGAGACTCATCCAAACAGAGGGGATTCGCCATGCCTTATACGGTAGGTATTTCATGTCGATGCGGAGTCTTCCCAGTTTCATCAGAAGGTTAAATTGATTACAGTTTACCCCAGAAAGGATCCGGCATGAGATCGAGCAAACGTTTCCGCAGGTCACAGGGAATCAGCTCAGTAAGAAAAAGACTCCAGGCTGCCGTCTTCTGAGTCCATGTACCGTAGTATTTCGATCAAATCGAACTATGGTGTGACGCGTGACATGTTTAACCAATTCGATATTTCGATAATGGTGCGTCAGGTGCGTGACAGGGTTAAAATTTTCGATAATCGGTGGAAAGGCTATAGCTTCGTGAGTGGTTCATTCCAGCAGAGTCACTCTGCATACAGCTGGGAAGTACAACACCCTTAAGGATTTTAATTCCCAAGTTTTTACTCCAGCGATTTGACCCCAATTTGACCCAGAAACTGCGCCTCAACGCTTCACACACATCGCAAACGAAGGAAGAGCCTCTATTTTATCTTCTTGATACCTGGAAAGACTCAAAAATACAGTTGTGATTTTATTGGCATTTTAGCGTGACTTTTTGAACCGCCAGACCAATTCGACATTCGCCTGGGTGACGCGTGACATCGACCAAATTTCGATATCGATACGGGGGTGCGTGACGCGTGACTATCGATTTGATCGAAATACTCGGTACTTGATCCCAGCATGGGATCACCGAGAATTAGGCATCCGCGTTGCGAACCGGCAAGTGCTGAGGACCGCCAAGTCAGAGTATGGTGATAATGCACCTGATAGACTACGTACACGGTCATTCATTCCATCCAATAATTCCAGCTAAAGTGGACATCCTGCAAGGCATGGTCCAAAAAAACACACAAATGCGCAGGATAAGAGAGCTCGACCGTGGCTTGAACGGTGTCCTCAGGGGCCAGGTGGCGAGAACTCTTTGCACCCACACAAGGGAAGATCCGAGCACATACGCCGACGAGCTCTGATCCTAATCTGAAATAAGACAGAACTTAAGCTTCAGTCGGCGCAGGACTTGACTTCGTATCAGTATCCGGATATCCGTTACACAAGATGATAGACTTTGATAGTAAGAGTTGAGCAAGAGGGCCGGACTGCAGTGAAGCATCGCTGTGGCTGCGGAGTGTTGTGGAACCGTTGAACGCTGCGTAGATCCGAGAATGGCCTTGGAATGGCCCAAGAATGGCCGTCAGCAAGAGGCAGAATTTTCCGCGATTGAGGAGGCTAGGAGCTTTATCATATCGCAAAGCACCATGGTCCCCGGAGGCCGCATGGATCGGGAAGAAGGTATACATGTTTGAAAGGGACTATGTCGGTGTTTTGAAAGTCGATGAAGGAGCAACAACTTGAAGCGCGGTGCAGAAGCGCCAGGACGCATCAACAAGCTCCCGGGGGCCGCATGATCCGTTTATTTTCTCTCTCTCTCCTTCCATCAGGTCTGGGCGTCCTGGAGCAAAATCGTGTCCGGGATAAAAGATACTCGTCTACCCAATCTTCTTCGTCGATTGGTTGCCAAATGAACTACTTGTTGGATCTAGAGGCTTTCATTAATATTCCATCCTACTTCACACCTCGGAAACGACATCCTGCATCCTGGATTGCTCGTCCACAGACGGTCCACTCCGCTACCGAACACGGATCTCATTGGTATCGCCCCGGAGGCTCCGCGCATTCGCGCCTTCGTTCGTGGCCTCAACTGAGCACTTAGACCGGCTCCGCGGATCTTGAATCGTCGATCCAAGCTGAGAGGTCGCCGTCCTTGAACCCGCGGTCCATTCACTTATATTTGTCCAGAATCTTTTTTCTTCGCTCCGAGCGCGGAACGGCGATCTCTCGCACTGTGGCTTTGACTGCGTCTCTATCTTCTTGCCTGGTATTAGATAGCGAAGCTAAAGTCCTGCTTACCCCAAAACCTTCCATATTTCCGCTGGGTTTGGTCGTACGTCAAATTCAATTACGGTGATAATCGCACCAGAATCATAACAGGTCGAGGCAGCCTTTTCTGGACCGCAGCATAAATGACTGATGTTCGAACGTTCGTCGGATCGTAACATTTTGTCGTTGACCTCCTCACACGTCGGGAGCGAAAAGGAAACAGGACGCTGCAACCAAGTTCTCCCGGTCGCCGCAGAGTCGTGCTTGGCCTGGCTGTGCCCCGGAAATCTGTATCATATTCGGTAGCTGATGCCTCCTCTCCTCTTTAGTCGAAGCGCTGGCTATGCTCGTTTTAGACGTCCGGTCTCCAGTTGGGGCGACGCAAATCTCGAAGCTGGTTCCGTCCGGAAAAGACTTCAATCGGTCTTTCGAGTCGGGTGGTCTCTACCGTGGGCTTCCAGCAGTCGTCATAGGCCGCCTGCCGAAGGAGGATCTCCGCCGCGCACGATTCAGACGGCGATGAACTTGTCAGTCATCAAAAGATGCAATGATCAATGCGAGTTCACTGCTTTTGTTTTTAGTTTCAACCCCGCAATTGCATGTATCACGGGAGAAGTCATCGACGGAGCTGTTGCTTGGTTTCAACGCCGCAATATTTATAAGGAACGACCCAATCGCACAACAGTTGCCAGTAGCTCTGTCAACCCATGTCCGAGCTATCCTTACACCAACCCGATCTCCAACTTGCTCGTGATGCCCAATTAACGCAGTATCTCGCATGTAGGCTCGGTCTGGATATCTTCCTTCACAGCTGAGCTGATTTTTCCAGTGGCTTCATCGACATTGGTGATGTGCTTCAGAAGAATCCAGTTCACCATCACCCTCCGATTCTCTGACGCATTGATTTTAGTTTTGAATGGCTCATCTCCCTTCGAAGAGAGGTATGTACGTCCTGGCTCCAGTTTGGGTCCCATGCATGATACCTCCATTCAGGTGGACATGGTCTGGGTGCGACGTAAATCTCTCGTCACTGAGTCCAGTGTTCGCCTGAAGGGCGAAGGCCTTCGGGCTTAAGGCCTTATGTAAGGCCTTCAATAAGGCCTTCAGAGTTGCTGCTGGATCTTGAAGCCCTCCGAAGGCCTTCAGCCGTCACGCGTCACATCATGTAATTTCGATTTTTTTTTTCTCAACCCCGGAGCAACCGTCTCGCGAATCAAGGCTCCGACGGCTGGTTTTGATTCGATTTTTGATTGTCTGGAAATTGAGGGCAGACTGTATGTAGGACACGAGAGGTTTAAGCTACGACCAACTCAAGTCTCACAATATCACGAAGTTTGAACCACAAAGTCGGAATAGCTTGAGCGAGAACAATTACCGGCCCCCTGGAAGGTGGATCGAATATTTCTCCAGGCTTTTCGACGGGCTCTATGAGCCATGGGAATTTGATCTGAAGCCCTTCAGGTGAAGGGCTGCTGAAGGCCTTATCCTTCATAAGGCCTTCACCTCCGCCGAACCATGGAATAAGGCCTTATGGGCGAACACTGACTGAGTCGTCAGATGGCTTTATGTCCGTTGCGGATCCCATTTGCAACGCATTCTTATGCTGTTTGGATACAGATATGGTACGATGTGACATCCAAACACGTCTACCTCGCTACTCACCAGTGCCCCAGAACCGGTATTTTGCCTTCGCCATAATATTGTAAGATACTTCGTATGTGCATGGCGATGCTAATTAACGATCCCCACAGCTTCGGCACATACGGTACCCATTCCCTAGTTTGGGCTGTACTTCATGTTTGAAACAATCCCAGTCTTCCTGAACAAAACGCCGTCCGATACGGTCAGTACCACTTCCCTATTCGATTCATGGTTCTGGACACATCTGTATCGGCGGTTCGTCGTCATCACTCGTGGCAAGGGCTCACTCAACACAGCGTTCCAGTTGCAGCGCATCCCAGCGGGTAACCTTCGGCGGCATGTTTTGAATGATTAGTTGATATGTTTTGATAGGTGGAAGGAATCGGCTCCACTATTCGGCACCGTCGACATAATTCTTCTCTTGCGGTGGGTCAAGTACTTGCGCACAGACCCAATTAACAATATGTTCGTCCCTCAGAATATGGATTCTTTGCGAGAAATCGCGACGCACGTTGTATCTGCTGCTGCCGATGATCACAGGTGAGGTCAACTGCACTGGATCGCTGCGACGCATTTAACCCGAATATAAGCTGAGCTCGTGATAATGTTTGTATGCTAATACTCCTTGTGGTCGTCACTGATTCAGTATAGGCTCTGTATTGCCGTAGTCACCGACAATAATCTTACTGGCAAGTTACATCATTCCCCCGCTGCAGAGCCAAGCTGACGTCCCCCAGAATTTGCTCACGTTGGGTAAGTACCCAACTTCTCCGACATTAGACCTCATTGAATGAAGAGAAGATTCGTACAAGGATGTTACTCGCCAGGCAAACCAGGAGAACTCATGTCTTGTGCGCGTGAATACTCACTCCCCGCTCCATAGATGTCCCCAGATACTTCGCAGTCTTCCCCGTTCCATCCTTCATCGTGGTTTGTATAGCCTCTTCCTTTGTTTCATTCGTTTTTATTTAGTGCAATTGCCAGTCCTGCTCGATGTTCTGTGTCACAGTACGGATTTGCTACCGCCGCATTGCCGCCTCGCGCGTATACGACGCGCATTCGATCGTCATGGTGTTCCTGCGTGATGGCGTTCTGTGGTTTCTCATCGTTGCTCGTAAGCGCACTTCGTGTTCACCTAGTACCCCTGCACAACTGACCCGCCACAGTTGTCAACCCGCCCCAGATCGTGCTCTGGGGCTGGTTCCGCCCGTCGCTGATTCAAGTGCTTATGCTGTGCGCCGTGTCATATTTCCTCCGCTACTCAAGCCCCCATTCTCTGACGGACTGTCGGGTTGTTTGTCCTCAGGCCCTCGCTTGCGTAAATACCAACTCGGAAGCCCGAATGGATGAACTGAATCCGCCTTTATACAGGGCTTATTCCATCATTGGGGGAAGGGTCCTTTTGAACATGATGGAAATTGCTGTCGATGCGCAACCGGTAGTATATTATTAGGGGTTTTATTCCCGCTCCTTTGGTCCAACTGTTTTGCTTGTGTTCCCAGTTTCTCACGTTTTGCTGGGGCTAAAAAGGTGTCTTGTGGATCAACCACCTCCAAAACTGACTCTATATATATCTCTTCTGTATCTCCTTCGCAATTCGGCTCGTTTGTACCACTCCCATTCAAGTTCGGTTGAAATTGTACTGCGAACGCATGTTTTGCTAAGGCAAGCTGAGCTCTGGAAATTTTGGTTGCGCAGTTCATCTTCGTTTGGTTGAACAGGGACGCGAAGAACACGCAGGTTGAGCAAAGCGGGGTGATCGACCGCGGGAATCTTCGTGCACTCATTTCGCATGGCCCTCTGGGGCCTTGGTTCGGTTTAGTGAGTGTTCGTGGTTCGGTAGCTTCGGCTACGGCTCCCGCTGGACGCGGGTCAAAGTGCGTATTCTCAAGCGAAGAACAAATACTAGTAGCTGATAAATAGGGTATCTGAAGGCGCAACAACTTTGGTTCGGATGGGTGATTCTCCGCAGCGGTGCCGACACCGGAAGGGATTTTGTGGCCCCGGCAGGCGATCGTGATTCAAACCAGAGGGTGTATCCTATTGCTCCGCGACGGCATCGCTCGGTTAACGTCTGAGCCGTTGGAGCCTTGGAGGACGTGACATCCCCGATTGGATGTGCCCCGTGAGCGGAGCGACTTGGGAGCCAGTACACCGACTGTATATGAGCCTACGAAGGCACGCTCGGAATCGCAAGTGCAGGGTGCCACTGTGTGGAATATTCTGGACCCTGGTTAATTAACGGAATTAGCCACGTGCCTTATCAACTACACCACACATCGAATCATGATGTGGGACTCTCACGTACTCCTTGACCCATCTCCCCACCGAGCGACTTGCCTTAATGGATGGATCTCCTGTTTTCCTTCATAACGCCGTTCAATTTCATGATCCCGAAGCCATTATAAACAACGACCATCTGCCTCCCTCCGTGCGCCCCTCAGTGCTATCTTAAAACAGAATCCTTATCTGACGGTCATGACTCTCTTTATAGTCCTCGCACGAGGATTCCCCAGTGGCCGACGCCGGGGAGGATGGAACGGCCGTGATTTCAATTTCAACCACATTCTCCTTCACTGCCCAACATCGGCCACAACCTCCACCTTCTATCCGAGGACTCGGTCCACTTCTCTGTCCATTCCCACGTCCTCCTGGGCGCAACGGACAACGGTTTTCGTGATATGCTCCCTTTCCACTGCGCGAATGAGTTTGATGTCGCGTCCGTCTTGCAAGTCCCGGAGTCTTCTTCCGTTTTGAATGTCATTTTGCACGCCATCTACGACATCTCCTGCGCGCAGTACTCCCCTGCATTCGAAACCCTCGTCGACGCAGTCGATTCGATGCTGGTATATGGGATAAATCCAAAGTCCTCAGTCAGTACTCACTCCGTTGTCTTCCACAAAGTTTTCAAAAAAAAAATCGGCATGGCACAGATCTTTCCCTCCACCCCCCTCTTCACGCTTCTCTTGTCACATGCGCCACTCTTTCCACTCGAACTTTACGCTCTTGCTGCGCATCACGATATTTTCGACCTCGCCGCGCCCACTTCCTCGCACCTGCTCTCGTTTCCCCTGTATCGCGTGCCGGACGCATTGGCTCAGAGAATGGGAGCCACCTACCTCAAACGGTAAGCGTCCGACTTCTTTCATCTATTGGGCCGTGTTGAATTTTCTTTCAGTCTGATCTTTGTGCAACTGGGTCGCTCCGAAGCACTCAAGCGCGTCCTGGGCTCATTCCCCGACCAACACCCGCCAACGCCAGATTGCGGCTTCGCATCACAAAAGCAGCTCAGTCGTGCGTGGGCTCTCGCAACGGCGAGCCTCGCATGGGATATTCGGCCAGGCGCGTCCATTTCGCCGCCTCTATCATATATCTACTAATTGAAAGCGGCAATCAGACATGTCAACCCACTCCCTCGAGCTGTCACTACGGACCTGCGAGCTCTGCATAACTGCGCTCAATGACCGCGTGACACATCTCATCGTCCAATGGGCAACGGTGAAGGTTGGTTTTCTAGTGCGCTTCGACGGCGGAACCGCTGTGGTTGACATGTGGCTTCAGAGAACGATATGATGCATACGTTAACTGCGCTGCGCCGAAAAACGTCATGCAACGCGCCTGCGCTGCGTCGAAAAGCCTCGCTTCTGTATGAATACGGCCCATGTCTGCTTGTTTTGGAACGTCCCTTCGACAAAAAGTATATACTAAATTTGTTGTTGTACATTGAAACTTGCAACACCGATTAAACACGACACCGCTTGTGGCGAGAATTTGAACAATTCCCCCAAAGATACCAACGAAAGCCCAAGCGGCTGCCTCGGCGCTTACCCCGGCGCTTATACGCACGGTCCGGCGGCATAAACAGTGTCAAAGATGGGTAAGCTCCTACTAGTACCAAACAGTGCCGTCTTTTTTCACCTGAACCATCACCGCGAAGCATTACAGTCTTTCCAGTGTTTCTTGGTTGTGCGTTGGCAAGTAACCAGTGGTGGGCTCACTTAGTGGCACAACTGGAAACTCGGCGCACATTCCGGCTCGAGGAAGACTTTGCGACGTATGCAGGCTCTACACCAATGCCAACATTCTGTGCGAAATCATGAGAATGTTTGAAAGATATCAATTTTTTATGGCGGCAAGATATCTTATGCAAAATTTTTGCAGAACGTTCTCCCTGATGTAAAGCTCCTTCTCTCAAACCTCAGTGCATCTGTACTGCGCTCCGCTCTTTGGCGCAAAACCCATCCCTGCATGGATATATAGGACACGTACATTCACTCTACTAGTATGCCATATGCCTGGCCTTGCAAATGCACGGTGATGCTGTTCCCTCCTCCACGTCAAGAAGCGACTGTCATACTAGCCGCGCATCTGAACTGTGGCCTTTTTTCAAACATCTCCTTGGTTTGGAGATTAGCAGTTCCTCTTCCCTGCTCTTTTGGCGGCTTCGTCTCCCGAACTGGCACAGATTTCTATCCTCGTCAGCTCCGCTTTCACCACATGATTATGATGCCAATCCCGCAGTGCGAAGCTTGTCGACGGAAAAGGCACGACACTGGCAAACTCATATTCTATCTGGTAAGTATTGCCCCTTTCTTTACGCTCGCCACCAAAATCCCATTTTATTCTGCGACACAACACACGTTCAATTCCAATCCAACCTCGGCTTCAGTACAGTCGGAATAAGTACATATATGGGGCACATCGTCTACAAGCTACTACCATGTATGCCGCACGCGAAAAAAGACAATCTCGGTGGCTCATTGCCCAGCTAGAAACGATCCCCCCGACTCCCGGCGCGATGTTGGCTAAAATTCTGTGAGCGGGATGAGCGAACTGGGAAAGTCTCAACGAGACCCACCAGTTGGGGCGATCATCAGTTTGGGGGATCCTGGCAGAGGAGCGCCTGGTGTGCAATCCCTAATTGACAGCAATTCACCATTCTCCCCACATCCATACAAATCCTCCTGAAGTCGACCATGGACTCTTGAGCGAGAATCAAGGCTGCAGAATCCGCAGAATCGGGGACGAGTGTTTTTTAACTTTCGATCAGGTGGCGAAAGGAGGGCAGATAAGCATGGGGCCGACGCGGACGCGTCTGTGTTTGTCGTCAATACAGTGAGGGGGCAGATGGAAAGTACATCTCGCAGCAAAGCGGGTGCAAGATTGCGGGGGCAGCGTCTGAAACCCCATTAGCCGGTGGTCAGTCATATGCTATAGGTGGCCATTTCGTTGTATTTATACCACCAATAGCCCTGGGATATAGTCTTCTGGCTTGGAGCTAGCCATAGTAATTGTTGCCTGTAACCACGACTCCAGCCATGGATGGCTGGGGCCATGCATACAGTGCATTATCCACGTAACCCTAGAACTCGATTTAGGGAATGTTTGGTTATATGTGTGGGACCGTTGAACGCCTTGTGTTTATTTCGCGATGTTCCCATCATTCTCATGATCAGTTCCTGCCCAAAACAGAACCCAAATTCGGAAGCACGATTAATCCGATTTCACGCGCTCACCCTTACTGCCGGGATCCCCCCGGTTGATGCGGAGGATGATGCCACGCGCGTCCACGTCGCACGCCGCTGGATGACAGCGATCAATCGCTTTCGACATCGTGGTGACAAGACGTCGAGTAAAATTCACAAAAATACGAGTTAAAATACACAGGAAGTAAGACTATAATGCAGCGCAGCGCAAAGCGATTTGCATTACAAAAGCACTGGGGCGTCGGGATGCAGACGGGCGGGCGCGCCGTGGCGGGTGCGGCGTTCTTCCCGCTTTGCACCGGCAGTACGCACGCGCAGCGCGGGCGCAGGGGCTGTCAAAGGGAGGCGCGTGGCACCCGCGCTGCACGCAATTTGCGGCGATGGCTTCCCTGCAAATGCCCTCAAACACGCAGCGCATCCGTATCCATTTGCACAGGATGGGCGCCATTGAAGTGAGCAAGCAGATATAAGCGTCTGCGCGCGCTTTACACCGCAGCTGCGGGCGGAATCATCGCCGTAAAGAGGCAGTGCCTCGGATGAGATGCGCGAGGGACGAACCCGCTGGCGCATCAGGTCGTGCTCGCAGGACCTCGTCCAAGAGCACCATCGCAGCTAAAGTGTCAAGCAGTAGCGTCAGCTCGCATGTTGCGACCTACATCGAGCGCGAGGGAGCGGCGACGGAGCAGGTATGGTGCAGAGGAAATGGATGTATAACGATTACATACCTACATGTGGAGGAATACAGCTTGAGATCATCCCAGCGCCCAAGCGCGCAGGGAAATAACGAGGACATGAGAGTAAGAGGGGGATTATCGGAAGAACAGGACACGCACCAGATATCCCTCCTTTCAACTCGGCTCGACTTCCACCTGTTCTCTCCAGAAGGAGGATTGGCCCAAAACCGAGAGAGGAGGAGGTGTTGCTGAGTTTTTATGTCCCCCAACGGTCCACTGGAGTGTCTGTGGTCGCCGGAGCCGCGGAGAAGATGGACTAGTAAAGACGACGTGGCAAACAAGAAGCCGCTGTCGCACTGCATTGACGGGATGAAACAGGGCACAAAGCCAGCGGTGGAACCCCAGAGCAGCTAAGAAGAGGTCCCCAGGTCATATTAGGCAGACATAGACCAGGAGAATCGAGATGCGGCGGATGGTCGGTGGTGAGAAGAGAAAAGAAAGGCCTGTCACGCTGGTCACACCATATTTGATGGATGTTCGGCCACAAAGTTCGACTTCGTTTACGCACCTCGAGCATCCTAGAAAAATTCTGAAGCAGCGAATCGTTCAGGATTCATCGAAGTAGCTCCCAGAATTTAAAAAAAAAAAAAAAAATTGAGGGTCTCGCCCATAGTTGAGAGGGAAAGAGGGGTAGGTTGGACATATGATTCTTGAAACGTCCCCTAAAACATGTTTTGTGGGCAGTTCGCACCATTTTGTGACCATTCGGTCTCTTTCAATTCAAGGGAAAATTGCAAAAATAAACTTGTTGTCCAGACTTGGAGGAGTAACAGTCCTGGACGATTTCCGTTTCGACCGGATGCTCGCGGCGTCGACGAACGATGGAGATTCAGGAAAGATATGGATAGTCAGAACGCGGTCACGTGATCTATATAATGGCGCCTAATAAGCCCTAAATCGTGTTCCGTCTTTCTTTCTTTCATTCTTCTCCGCCTAGACGTTATAATTCACTTCATTGGTTGAGATCGGAGCTTTAAGCGGCCTTTTTTCACCTGGATTCATCAAATGTGTCGTCGATGAATGCCTGCCTATGTAGCCTCGGGCGGATGTTTCGATCGAACTCGATACAAACTTCTGTGGCATTCGAGCTCAAGTCCGTTGCAGTAGGCAACGATCCGGACCTGAATTCATCCAATGTTTAGTAGCAAGCAATGCATCATGCCGATAATTGGAAACAGCTGCCGATAGGTAGAATCATGTCCTAGGCCAACATACGGGGACGGGCATGGAAGAGGGATAGCAGGAAGTGCAGATAACATCGCAAGGAAGAAATTTCAGGGGATAGGCCGACGATGCTACGCTGCCGAGTGAAGGAAGCCCCCGAGACCAAACAAGTGTAAATGACGCGTCGAAAGTGCCGATATTGCATGCAGCTCATTTCGTAAAAGCACAGTAGTATGGATAGTGATCAATCAGATCAGGAGAGACACACCGACCGTTTTATTCAATAGGGCAACGGTGGTGAGCCAACTGCATTTGCCGGCAAGAGGGCAGCCGACCCAGCGGCCGACGGGAATGAGGGGATGCCGAGCGGGAGTGGACAAAGCCGAGAACGCTAGCCGAGCCAGAACAGAGCAGTAGCGAACGACCAAACGGGGAGGTCATCCGATCAATTGCGCGGAAAAACAATATAATTTTCTGGTACAAATTTCCGGTGATTCACTGCTGCGATCAAGCAGCAAATAAACACAAAGGAGCCCACCCGGTCCAAAAGGAGCGAAAAGAAACCCTAGAAAACACACATATGTGTGTATGGCCCTAGCCAACCGCTTGGCTGACGCCGTGGCTACAGGCACCATTTACGATGGCTAGCTCCACCTACTTTAGTCTATATTTTAGGGCTATGGCTCTTTATACCAGACAGGACGCAGGAGATCGAAGCAAATGCAGAATGAGTCCCGAAACGGCGCTGCAGTCACAGTCGAGTTCGAACGGAATAATTTGAGCTGTTGAGAAGTCACATTTGCACGGCGATAGATGGAAACACTTTCTAGAGGAGGGTGTTCAGCAGATAGGGATACAAACGGGTGATTCGGCTGTGGCTGCTGCGAGCTAATGATGAATCGTACTCGCACCTGCCGCAGTGCCACGCTCCGAGTTCCAACAAATGTCAAAGTAGACCCCTACACGGACGCAGCCAGGAGCGCTGGACGCCGGGCGGCGCTGACCCGCCGAATGCTGCTATTCTTGCTCTTCTAGTGTTGGAGCCACATCAGGCATGCGTGCGTAGGAATAGAGGCAGGTGGTCGCAGGTTATTCTGACGGCGATAAGGAGCGACGGATGTCGGAGCCGACTCCGGAGTCCATGTCATTGAATACACACCAGATTGCTGCCCAGTGTGCCATCTTCTTGAGTCAGGCACTGCGGCTACCAGTCGACCCTCTGCGTGCGCGCGTGCGAGTACTTCACAATATCAAGTGTCTTGCGTTTCTTCAGATTTTTAACCACGGCGGTGAGCTCTTGCCATCGGCGATCGCGGTCTTCTGAACTACGGGAAGCGACGTCGACGGTCGGGCATTGTCGCGAGACGGGTACTTACGGCACGTTGATGCGCATCGATTGATTGAATCAGTTCGAACTTCGCACGCTGCCTCTCTCCGACCTCTCACCAGCTCTCACCTCTCTCACCTCTCCCCAGTTTCCGAGCGGTTTGCTGTCCTTCACACCGCACCTGTCACCCGGCGATGAAGCAAACCAAACAGGCCCGGGGGCGCGCGGTGCGCACCTGCCTCTCGTCACGCGCTGACGGTTTTCAGGAATAAAGCCGGAGCTCGTTCGACTCGAGCCTGGGTAGTTCTAAGTTACTTACTTTGGGAAGATTTGTTTCTGTCGTTCGAAGTGCTGGCGCTCCAACCACGAAAAAACCTCTCCGTCCATCGTTTCTACCCCTCACACATGTTAGCATCGAGCGAACACGATGTTTTCTGAGTCTATTCCTCCTGCCCCCACCACTCTCTGGCCATTAACCCTTCCCGAGGATGTCAGAAGCGGCTGCCTGCCTCGGCGCTTAACCCGGCGCTTATAAGCACGGCCCGGCGGCACAAACAGTGTCAAAGATCCTACCAACCAGTTGCTGTCTTTTCTCACTTTTCTCACCCGAACCATCACCACGAAGCATCACAGTCTTTCTTCGCCTTTGACTGAGCGATTCCTGTGCTTCTTGGCTGTGCGGCCAGTGGGGGACTCGCTTAGTGGCACAACGCAGTACCAGACTCTGCTGACATTCACACCTTTAGCTAGCCTCTGCTTACTAAAATGCTGCCAAAGCGGGAGACAAGTCGGATAGGTAAGCCGTTCCTTTACAGTGATTCGGGTCAATAAACACGCCGCTGATTCAGATGCCCCAACGAGTGACAAAGCGGTGGTTGCTAAATGTTTTTGTAAAACGGTATCCTGAGGTTATCTCCAGGCCTGACCTCCGTGTCAGAACCGAAGGCACATCGAAATCGCACGAGGACAGGCTGGAGGAAATCCTTTTCCTCGGACGTCAGGCACTTTTTTGAATGGCGGTATCGAACGGAGCCTGTGCGAAGCGCCAAGGATAGAGTTCGTGCGACAGAAAAAAAATGAACAAGGACTTTCTTAACGCATGCTTATTCATCTATGAGGTGAGCCGATGATTAATCGTCAGTGTGACAACTGGCGAACACCATAGCTCGCTGAATAAACCAAAGGCGAGGGTTCTACTTTGAACCGGCAATCGGTTCACTTTTGGACCGGACTTCTAAGCCAAGGAAGATGATGGCGATGCTATTTCGTATTTTTAGGACCTCTTACGTTCCATGGCCTATAAAACGTCAGGGAGTCCAGGATTGCTCCCCATTCAACCGCACGGAACCCTAGATGTCCCCTGTTACAAACGCCCGAGTGATATTTGCTTCGATACCCAAAGGTGCTGCTCGGTCTGTGTTGTGGCAGCAGCAGCTCACTGTGGTTGACTTTGCAGACTTCCCTGTGCCGGGAGAGACGACGGTGTATGACACGAGCGAGAAGATCGACCTCGAGGCCGAGCCGCTGAACGGGGGATTCCTAATCAAAACACTGGTCCTCTCCGTCGACCCGTACATGCGCGGGCGGATGCGTGACGCCAAGGAAAAATCCTACGCTGTGCGCATTCCCAATCCCTTCTCGTATAGAATTCGCTGATGCCTCAAAACAACTAGCCGGCGTTCAACCTTGGGAAACCCCTCACCGGATATGGTATTGGTGTCGTGCTGCGCTCCGAGAGCACCGACGTCGACGTAGGGAAATATGTCTACGGCCTCATCCGTGAGTCTGCATTCCACGTCAAAGCATTCGGAACGCGTACCGATGTCACTTTACTTAGCCCACCAGCAGTACAGCATTTTATGTAGCATGGAAGGACTGAATTTCCTGGAGAAGGACCCTAAGCTCCCCTGGACAGTGTATGTCGGTGCGGCGGGGATGCCAGGTGCGCTGATTGCTACAGCTCTCGGTGTTGTATTGACGGCGGACATGGCGCAGGTAAAACCGCCTACATGGGATGGAAGGCCTACTCGCATGCCAAAAAGGTAATACCTCGTTAAATCTCGATGCAGAAATCACACGAACTGATTCTTGGTTCCAGGGCGAGATCGCGTTCGTCACTGCTGGTGGAGGTATGCAGCTATTACCGCACTTCTGATCGTGCTGCTGACACAAAGTTCTCGCAGGCCCAGTCGGGTCGTACGTATATTTTCTCCTATTCTTCAAATTAGGACATACACATCCTCACTTCCAGCATGGTAATCCAACACGCCAAGCGCGATGGTCTCAAGGTCATTGCTTCCGCGGGCTCAGAAGAAAAGCTCAAGTTCATGAAATCCATCGGCGCGGATGTCGTGTTCAACTACAAAACTACCGATACCCGCGAAGTGCTTTCGCGCGAGGGGCCCATTGACGTGTAGGTCTTTTATTCATTTCGTTTGCCCCTGGTATTTATGCAACATGGATTGGCGCAGATATTGGGATAACGTCGGGGGTCCCTCGCTCGATGCCGCCCTTGAGTTTGCGAATGTACATGGGCGGTTGCTGGTGCGTGGTATTATTGAATGCTGAGCAGTACGCTGACGCGCTGCAGTCGTGCGGAGTGATCGAAGGTACCCAGTTATTTAGACGCACATTCTCAATGAAAGTATACTGACTTCGTCTACAGGATACAACACGGGATACACTCCCATTAAGGTAAGTACGCTCGCCTCCCTGCACGCTCAGCAAACTAATCAATGTCTAGAACATGCATCTCGTTTTCGGGAAATCGCTCACCATCAGCGGCCTCCTCGTTTTCGACCTGGAGCCCAAATACAACAAAGAATTCTACGAGGTCATTCCGCCGGCGTTGGCATCTGGGGAGCTCAAGTACACTGAAGAGGTGACACGGGGGCTGGATAAAGTCGGTGATGTGATTCTACGCGTGCAGAAGGGACAGAATACGGCCAAAGCCGTCGTTCTCGTCGCGGAGGAGTAGTGTAGGAGGTAAGGATGCACAGATACAAATGAACCGTACACGAGTCTCTCTATCAATTCTGAATGATACGTGTGGCGTTGGTTGGATTGGATGCAATATCTACATTACAAATTCGTCGCCGAGTTCCAGCCTAACCAGTTGTAGTCTCAGCGCCAGACTGCCACGACATCCCAATTGGCCTACCTTTACACGGATAAATGAGCCCGATGGGGGCCATCCATCTGCAAGTTGAAGAAACATGGTTAGACCGGTAAATCGTCCGCGAGATGATTCATGATCATGAGCGGATGAGCGCGGGAAGAGAGAAGACTCGGAGATGGCCGACGTTGGACAGCTATGATCGAATCAAAGGTCAAATAAACAGTCTTCTCACGCTAACCACACAGAATCAGTGTTGGCCTAACCTTTAAGGCCTTAATCGGATTAAGGGTTAATAACCCCTTATTGTAAGGCTTAACGGTCGCCTCCTGGGACCTTAAGGGCTTAAGGTCTTGCATTGATGCCGGGCCGTCTCACCGGTAATTGACGCGGGTAATAAAAAATTGTTGCTGCCTGGGGAAGGAGGATCTTCCGGTGTAGGAATGCACACATTGTCTACGGCCGCAAAGAAAGAGTCATAAAATAGTCATCACCGTGTTATGGGAATTGCGTAGGTGGATTGAAGCGTCGAAAATCACTATAAGCCACTGTTAAATAGGCCAGTAAAATACTCTGAAGAGGAGTATGCGGAGCAGAAGCCTGATATCTGCCCCACACATACAATCCGACGTGTTCTGCTGCCAAATGAACCGTAGGAAAATATTTCCCAAAATGGATGATAAGGCCTTAACCCAGCCCTTACTTAAGGTTAACCCTTAAGGCTTAATAAGCCTTAACGGTCCCAGAGGAGGGTCTCTAAGGGTTAATGGCCAACACTGCACAGAACTTAGAAGAGGGCGTTATTTCCTCTCTCGGACACACCTCTGCGACATGGCATGTAATCTGTACCAATGGATGCCTTGAAATCCTGAAACGACTCGGAGACGTGCCGGTCCCGCTCTGGCGTCGATACGGTAATTTCTTTTTTATTAATTTTTACGACCAGCGTTCTGACTCTTCACGGTCAGATTAAGATAATGCCGCTGAGCCCAATTTGCCCTGTCGTACTATCCTGCATCGCCACACCGCAACCACACCATGGCAAGGCAGGCGGCGCTGTGGGGTGTATGCTTAGGCCGAAGGCCGTCTTCAAGTTGAACATGCATCAAGCTGGTATGTACCATAATTCGACCTCCATTTCAACCACGCCTTTAATTACAACAGATCAACCTACCGACTGAGACTACGCCGAATTCCCCATCACACACTGCGCCATGTCTCCGCATCCTTATGTGCCTCCAGAAAATCTCGAAGCCTCCGCTTACCGAGGAAATCTGCCTGCTTGAATGCCCTCTCCTCCATGCCTCCAGCATTCTTAGGTCACTAGGGCCGATCGAGCAAAGCCGAAACGGAACCCACCGGAGAACCAGGAGGGGCGAAGGGCGCAGTATTCCACGTTGCGCGACCGAAGGTATTCGTGAACTTTGCCCATTGCCGGATCTCCTGCCTCCAACATCGCTGCACTCATGAGTACGAAGCGTTTCACCCCTTTCTCGATCGCGAAATTGATGAACACCTTCATTGGCGGGAACGTGTCGAGAACAGGTGGGGCAATGAGATAGACCCGGTCGATATTTCCATCCGCATCAAAGGGGATCTGATATGTCGAACTGTCGAGCCAGTCAAAACGCGCGCCTTTGTATGGAGCGGGGACTACACCGCTCCATACAAAGGTGCGCCTAGTCAATACTGCCGGGACGTTGGCGTCCAGAAGCCGCTTGGCCAGCGGGGTGCCCGATTTTCCGGTTGCGCCGATGAGGAGGTTCGATGGGTAATGGCTGAGGGGACTACCGGACGTGTGAGGCATGCATTCGAGTATCCGGAAACGTTCCTAGCTGAGCCGATAGCCGAACTGATTGCCAATCATGATGCGAAGTTAGCCGTCCGGAGATGTAACCCAGTTCACGCCAGATGTAACCCAAATGCGAGATGTCAACCAAAAAGATGTCACCGACACTCCGGATTGCAGATGTGAGTTGCAAGCAAAAACCCTGAAACTTTTTCGCAATTTTTTGGACAGTATATCGCCCATAATGTTTAAATACCTGCTGCAGGTTAGTCATCCCCTTGTCTTGGTAATGGCGACATCGGCGAGCGCCAATTTGACAGCTACGGGCTTGTTAGGCCGGCGGCATCCGGAGGTGGGATCAGCGCCGCGCCGCGTCTCGTCTAGTCTCTCCAGACACACGTTCTATGAGTGGGAGTCGATCACTTCCAACTGCTGCCCCACTTACGTTCCATCTATACAGTTTAATTTTTTTTCCTTATGAACCCCGGTTTTTGCAAACTGTTGGTTCAGTATCTGAAGGATCCAGTAGAAGCCGCTCTGAGTATGTAGGCTTGGGCGATATCGGACAAATGCTGGGCGGAACAGCGACGGCGTGGTCAAGCCCAGGCTGATCAAGTGCCTGCAGCTTGGTCTCGACAATTGCTCGACTGATCGGTTGCAGCAAATCACGGACCCACAATTGGTTCGAATTCAATTCTAGATCTCGCAAGACCCTATGTTGGACGGCTCCATAGGACAGAAGCTTACAGATCTGCACCTTTAGTTTGTCGGGGATCCAGGTCCTCAGTCCACGTCCAACGACGAGTCCCGCCATCATCGGGATATCGTTTTCCACAGTCTGTGTTTCCCCGCAACTGCCGGCGAATGTCATGGAGATATAGGCAAGATCAGACTCGGACCCCCATTCTATCCCACTCGAGCAGATCTAAGCACGGTGCTGGCCGGAGACTGTGGATATCACCCCGGTTCTTGCGTGGGTTCAAGGCCACGGAGCAGATTTTTTATTCCGACATTTCGGGAATAGGCGGTGTCCTTTAGAGCATGAGCATCTATAAAATGTGTGAAGCAAGAACCCACACCCACACACGATGGTTCAAATAGCTCAGGCGTTATTCGTGACGTCAACCGACGGGACTGAGATATTCGCCGAAGCCAGAGGGGACTCGTCCAATCCATGCGTTGTTTTTCACCACGGCATGTCTGTCGGGATGGGCTGCTTTGACGAGATCTTCGCGGATCCACGATGGACCTCGAGACTCTTTCTGGTACGTCAGAAGGTTTCGAAACCCGCAAAAACTTGACTTACGCCTCACGCAGGTGCGATATGACATCCATGGGCACGGGATGAGCCCGGTAGATCCAGAAGACAGCACGAAATGCGCTTCGCGGAGGATTTTGATGCGGTTATGCCCCCCTTTGGGGTCGTGAAACCGTTCTTCGCTGCGTGGTACGTGTTTTTGTCCTCGTTTGGAAGGGAAACACAGTGGCTGCTCCGCTCAAATATCCTCCACGCATTTGCTAGGTCCTATAACGGTACGTGCCATTCGCCAGGGCTGTTACACCCATCTGAATTGGATCATGTTTTTCAGCGACTGTCCTATCAGACATCCTAACTGCACACGGGCCGACGTACCTAGCGGGTCTCATCCTTGTGGCGCCACCGTGACAGCCAACCCTCGTGTGTCCGGATTTGCTCAGGCCAGAAGCAGCTGCGTTCATTCCTGGATTCATAAATTCGACCGATGTTCAGCTGTTCAAGACGACCGTCGGAAATTTTGTTGATTCGTTCGCGAAGAAGCCCTTGCGCCACTCCACGCGCTTCACAGTTAGTGATGTCCCGGGCCAGGGCTCAGGCCCAAGCCCGACCCAAGCCCGACCCGACCCTGCCCGACCCAGGCCCGACCCGACCCTAGTTTGAGTCGGGCCTAGGGTCGGGCCTGAGATTTTTCAAGACCCGCGACCCGGGCTTGAGCCCGGGTCGGTATATTGGACCCCATCCACCCGACTTTCGGCGGGGAAAAAATGTTTCAGCAGTGATTTTGGGATGTCCATTGTGGACTTACTGTGGTGCTCACATTTTGACAGCATATCTCAACCTATCCGTGGTCAGATAGTCAAAACAGAACGAGTCGATGAATTTGATTGTGGTTCAAATGTTCGTTTACAAGCCTATTTCAGCCACTATGCAAGGGAGATGATACCTGAGGACAACATGAGGTGAGGAATCATTTTTGAACATGTTCATGATTGAAAAAAAACTCACTGATTCAAGTCGCCGAAAAATACACCCAAGCCCGGGCTCAGGCCCAAGCCCGACCCGACCCGACCCGACCCTACCTGGGGCCTAGGGTCGGGCTCAGGATATTTTCCAGGCCCGACCCTACCCCGACCCGACCCAAGCCCGGGCTTTTAGGCCCGACCCGACCCGAACAACACTATTCACAGTCATGGGGGCGCTGCTGGCCTAGCAGGCTGCGGCTGTCCACAGTGCGCTTTCGCGTCCCGCAGGACGCCACCATTTTCTTTGGCGTGGCGGCAACGAAGTTTGTCGTGAATGGTTTGCTGACAGATTCTTGGGCACCAAAAAAAATGCAGATGGCGGTTCGGAACAAGATGGTTTGAGCCAAATCTGTGCAAATACGGTCGTGCCGGTCAGTTGCCGGATAGCCGAGTGGAATCTCTCACTTCCTTCGTCACTCTGCTTTCGCTTCCACCATGCCTTGGGATCCTATCCAGCTCAACGACGGTACATTCACCTTGTATTCACCGGTACTAATAGTGACACTGAACCTCCACAGGACGCGAAATCCCGAGCATTGGCTTCGGGACGTGGAAGCTCGGAAACGGCGACGGGCCAATTTCCCAGGTCGACCAGGCTATCTCGCTGGGCTTCTCCCATGTCGGTCAGGGCTTTTTACTCTCAAAAACTCAGCAGGAAAGAATAAGGGAGACTAACTGGCGTGATAGATACCGCACAGGCGTACAGGAACGAGGCCGAGGCAGGCGTCGCAATCCGCGAGAGTGGGCTCGAGCGCAAGGAAATATTCATCACCACCAAGTACTCTGGCCTCGACGGACTGGACATTAAGACCTCAATCAGCAATAGCTTGAAAAACGTGAAGTCTCAACCGCAGCAGGTCGTAAACATTCAGTTGTTTAATTTTGCATAGCTCGGCGTGGAGTACGTGGACTTGTATCTTATCCACCACCCGCGGCTCGCGGTTCCGGATATCCCGACCGCGTGGAAGGAGATGGAGGATATCCAGGCGCAGGGTCTAGTCAAGTTCGTTGTTTACTCCGATTAATTTATTCTGCAGCCCATAACATTGACCTACCCCGCAGAAGCATCGGTGTCAGCAACTTCGAGGTCGCAGACCTCGCCATCCTCCTCGCTTCTGCTAAAATCAAACCCGTGGCGAACCAGATTCTGCTCCACCCCTACGTCTACGCGCGCCAGGTCCCGATCCTCGAGTACGCCGCGAAACACAAGATCGTGATCGAGGCGTACAGTGCGCTTATGTGTGTATTTTTCTTTACTAACGTGCGCGTTTTGCTGAGGCGTCTGTTTTAGACCCGTCACGACGCTCCCTGGCGGGCCTGTCGATGCCCCGGTGCACGCGATCGCAGACTGCCTCGGGGTGACCGATGATCAGGTCCTCCTTGCGTGGACAAAGGCCAAGGGCGCCGTTGTTGTCACGCGAGTCCTCCCTCCGTCTCTGTCCCTACACAATTCCTTACTTTTCTTTATCTTTTCTCCAGCACAAGCTCCAAAAAAGAGCGCCTCCTCGGGTACATCAACGCCGGAGAGCTTGGTAAGCATTCCTCCCTTCTCCTTCTCCAAATGTCGTTACAAACGAACTGATACGGCGCACGCCATACAGAGCTTACCTCGGACGACATCGCCGCCATCGACGCCGCGGGCGCCAAGGGTCCGCCGCTCTCGCCCGGGAAGTGGTTCCTGCGCCGGCTGGTGGGTGTTGCGCTCGCGAGCGCTATCACGGGTGTATTATCCGGACGGTTGCGGTTTTGCTAAGAGCCAAGAGGTCGATGCGAAAATAGCAATATGGACAATAGTGCGTGTACGATACAGCCTCGGTTTTGAGGTTTCAAGCCTTCCTTGTTTGAAAATTTTATCCGATGTTCTGAATCCGTTGCTTACATCGAACCCACCCTTTCCTTCAGATTCCCGACAACTGAGCCATTGGTTATATTCGGGCGTTCTGTGAAGTGATGCCCACGTTTCCCTTTCTCGACTCCTGATTTTCTCCCCACTCATTGAACTCGGCAAGATGTCTGGCGTTCAGAAGTCCTGGCGTATAGTTCAGCCTAGTTCATGTTGCTCAGACTGGATGACATAGATTCGAACAAGACGGCGCAGGCTTTGTTGGCGGTTACAGCAAGAGGCCATCACTGACGGTGGGGCAATTAATTCTTGCCGCGCGCGCAGATACGAACGCTGCGGCTAGTGCGGTGGTCGCAGGCGCAGGCACGCCGGGATCCGTCGCCACGACTGTTATGGGTGTAGGCACGTGCAGCTTAGCCACGTCGATCATGGTGCGCAGTTGTGCTGAACTTGTGCAGGTGCGCAGACCCTCAATTTCAGGGGCAACGGGTAGCACGACAGGCTTGCCGCCGATGCACATGCTCACACTGCTGGCTTAAAGAGGTGTTAGGGGCTCAAACTGTGGGAAGTATTGTAATGTACCTCTACGGATAGGGATAGGGAAATGTGGAGACCATTTTCATACGTGAAATATCTGACTGAGAAGGCGAAGTTGAGCGCGACATGCGTTGAAGTTGAACAACTATGACGGTCAAAATGCACATTTATTATTCCGACACTTTCTTCGATGTTCCGACACTTTTATTGTCAAATCTTGTGATTTCCGACACTTTTGTGAGATTCTGAAAGGTCCAATAAAAGTGTCGTGAAAATGGAGTTCTCACTAAACTTCCGACACTTTTATTGGTCAACTCAAAACTGGCGACACTTTTATTTCAACTCAAGAATTGATATGGCAGGGAATAGGTCTAGGGGATGCACTCCTTTGCGAAAACCCAAGGGATGTTCAACACCGTGTTAACACGTCCTTGTGGAGAGCAAACGTGTTGACTTGCAGCGATCAAGAATAGGATCAGATTCTGATGCGAACCTTGATGTTGCCCGATCGTTGGGTTCCTGCTGAGCTAGCTCACCTGAGGGAGAGGCCAGATAGCTGTGTATCCCAAAAAGTATCTGCTCCAATGCGCTGGAGCCAACTGTGGTGGGTGAATATCCGTTAGCTGCTTGCTGTTACCCGATCGAGAGAAGCCGGCACTCGTGTGATCCGGTGATTGATCGTCCCATGTGCCGACGCATGCGGGTCCGGCTAGACACTGATTGCTCTTTACAAGGCTGTATCTGCTTCCCCAGAGGCCGTGAGGAGTATTCTTCCATAGGTGCCAATCTACACAATGCCTGGGAGCTATATCCGGGTGTAAAAAATTGAGGCCAATAAAAGTGTCGGGATTCCACTGCGGTCAATAAAAGTGTGGTGAAAACTGACCATTTTCACGACACTTTTATTGGAGGTTTCAAAGCTGATAAAAGTGTCGGAAATTAGTGGATTGGACAATAAAAGTGTCGGAAAGTTCGAAAATACGAAAGAAAGTGTCGGAATAATAAAAGTGCATTTTGACCGTCATAAACAACGACGTCCGCAGATTGCTTAGGAAATAGATTTAGCCAGATCCACTGCATAATATAACCTCGATTCGCAAACTTTTTTTGACAAGATTTTTGAATAGACGACATTCTCGATTCACGCTGCACGCCGCCATCCCAGCTTCACACGGTCGACCCAGTCATTATCCGCTCCCGCGATCTTCCACGGCCTTGATCATTCACGCTTTATTCGCATTCCTAGGGCAGGAGGTCAGATCTCGGTCGCGGAGGGGAACTGCAAGTTGATACTTACCCCGTAGATGGTGTGGAATACACACTTGTGGGAGCAGCAGGTGTCGCTAATGCAGAATTCTCCCTTTCGGCGGCATTCGGTGTCCCGAGATTCGCGCAGTATGGCGGACGCGGTGGCGCTGACAGCGATAGCCAGCACCGTGAGGATGATAGATTTCAAGAAATGCATGGTAGTGCGATGGGTGGCGGGTGGATTATGGGGGTGGGTGGATTATGGTCGTTCATCGAGACGGCTCCCTTTTATACGGCTTTGACTACATGGTTCCCCCTCGGAGTTGGTATTAGCATCAAGAAGCGAATGCTCCCTGCAGTCCGTCCACCGCCTGCTGCGGGCGCCATCATCCAATCAGAGTCCAAGGAAGAGTGGCACAAGGGGCGATTGAGCAGTCTTATGAGCGTTCGAGAGGGGCATCAGACGCTTACGAGTATTCTTTTGGGGCCAGATCATCCAATCAAAACTTGCGAAGCTTCCTAGGCTCGATTTAATCCAGTAACCCCCGCGGCTGCTAGGTGCAATATCGTACGATATTCAGCGCTGAGCGGTGTTGCGTCTTCTTCTACAGGTTCGGAAGCACAAGAAGGCTCGTCGAGAAGTTCGAGCCGATAAAGGTACACACGATTGTGACACGAAACGGGGGGAAATGCCGTCTGAACATGATAGCGAGAAGCTGCTTGCACTGTGCAGACGAGTGAGTCATTGGAGTCGACGGTAATTACTTATGAGATAGCCTGGCTGTTGAGCTCAGTTACATAAATGCCGCCTCACGAAACTCCAGGACGGTACAATTGGTAAGGCTTTCTTTTCACCTTCTCAGACTCTGCGAGGCCCAAGGGGTCCGGGCCGGTCAAGCCGTGACCGGGGACTAGGGTGGGTCGACCGTCAGGCCGAGAAAAAAAAAATGCCATATTTTTTCGGTGGTCAAGGGAGGCCCGGATCCCTCTGTGGTAGGGAGGGTCAAGGTCAAGGCTCCGTTTGAAAAAAATACGGGATTAACAAAACTCGGACTGTCTGCACATTCTACTCCCGGTACATTGTGTCCACGCCCGGCACATTCCTTCGGCATGTACCGGGCTTGGCGATATACACGGTATATTGTTGCGGTGACGGTGTACAAGCGTTCCGCGACGTTTTCGGGGGCGAAACATGTGTTCTGAACCTCCGAGAACTGTAAGTTCCCTCTGGTAGGTTACGGGGTAATCAAACAAACACTGAACTAAAATTTCCCTTAGGATTGGCACAACACAACTCATCCAATGAACTAGACGGACGTAGGATTACGATTTTAATGTATAGTGGATACCAGTAGCAGTCAGTCGAATTTCAGGCCAATACAGAAGTGGCTTGGCTTACAAGTCGGGGCCCCGCAGCCAACCCCTGAAGAACATTTGAAACTAGCCAAAATCAAACACTCACTGTGTGTCAGCCGCCCGAAAAATCTCAGCATCCCGCGCGCATCGCATCCGCCCTATTCAAGCCCCTCGCACCAACTTTGGAATTCAAACTTCAATGAGAGCAGAACCGGGAGGGAAACATTCACCGTGCACGTCGTGCCGCAAACACACTTGTTTTTGTTCGACGCCCGCGGAATGCCAGCATGGGATGGTGGATGGTGATACTCATACTGCAACACCGTTTGGGGGAGGGCGAAGCGCCAATTTTGATGTCAGCCATTCGCCTCGTACACCTTCCGGCAGAAAATTCTGGTTCATGGTCAAAGATACCCTGAAAAAGGCTCGAAATCCGAAACTCACCGCGCACACGGGGTAGCAGCACCTCCAAGATACGCAGTTGGCAGGCGTGGATTCCCTTCGTGGTTGGCATTGAGCGACATTTTGAACCGCCTTTGATGCGTCGGGGCCAAATGAGATGAGCGCTGGTGGTGGTAGGAGAAAGAGAGGGATTGCCCCGTGACCCCATTCCAAATCAGGGCTCTCTGAGTCCCGATCCACGGTACATTCAAATATGGCAAGTACCGAGTTTCTTCTCAAAGGCAGCACATGGACGGAATGCACCGTGTTTAGTTGGGATCTGCCGGGTTTGAGAATGTACCGTAGGTAGGTGTTTTGTATATACTCCACCGTATTTGAAAAAATACGGCCCCAGGTTTTTTTTCTTTCTTTCGGTACCCCCTTGGCGAGGCCAGCACTGTTCACAAGCCCGATGTCACTGTGTAGCCGACCTACGAAGCTGCTAGATGCCATTGCGTCCTGCGTTCCTGTTCCCCAGGATCTTCTATCTCTGGAGTCTGGCCAACGAGTAAATTCCTCCACCGCATCGTCGTCCCGCAACACCTAGAGTTCCGGAAGGTCTGCTGCGATGTCAGTAGAATGACACTTGAATGGCATTGGCAAAGTACCCTGGTCTTTCCAGCCGCATTCTATCCCTCGACTTACTGGGTGAACCAATGCGGCTCTTTCGCAGCACTGCTCAACTATAGTCTCTCTAGTCAGACCAGTAAACTAAAGTTTTTTTTTTTTTTTGAGGGAGGTGGGAAAAACCCGGTTTACTGGTCTGATTTTACTTGCGCACCAAAAGCCGTAAGTCCCAAATACCGGATATGCTAATCCCCAAAATGGAGATTTTCTGGGGAGCAAATATCGAAATGGGCTCCCGATTTTAGCTCAGTTTCGACTAAAAACATGATAAAGAGGGGACAGGGCATTCAATCTTCCTAACAGGTCACTTGAAGTGCAAATTTGTGTCGGGAACACCTTTTTTGCTTCGCCGTTGAGGTGGCTGTGCGCAGAATTCACACGGTACTAGCCTTGAGGATTTTGCATTTGTGAAACTACCATAGCACAATAATTTGCCCAAAAAAGTCTAGGGACCTACTGGATTGACCCTTCAAGGATTCCGGATAGTTTTCAAGGCGATTCCTGGTTGGATGAAGCCAGTGCGTCCAAGTCTATCCTAATAGGGACTTACGGCTAATGGGTGACACCTAAATCTAGACTAGCTCAACTACGGATCTCACAATTTCTCGTCAATAGCCATAGCGACAAGCAACCTTGCGCAAAGTGGGGATCCGACTTCCCGCGTGTGCTTGCAGCAACTATTTTCGCGATGACCTCCTTGACACGATTCTCCTGCGGTCAAACAATTGCCGGTTTACGTGAATATCCTATGGACGCAGTGTTCCAGGCAGTTCACAAGTATTGCCCGAATCTGCGCGAGTTGGAGGCCACTTTCCATGACAGCACCCCTAGCTTTGACACCTTCAGCGCTCCGGTCAGTAGTCTAGCCCGATGGTCTTGCAGCTGAGGACAACAAATCCCGTCGGGGGTTCTCGAGTGTTATGTTTCGGTTCTAAGGGTGGTCGCCGCCCGTTATTTCTCCCCTAGATGCCTGTGTATGCCGTTGTTGGAGAGTTGTACGAGTTTTTAACAGCTCGACATGTCTCGCCGTTCCTTGTTTTCCTCGTCTTTCCCTCCCAAAGCCCTTTTCTTCTCTTATCCGTTCGATATTTCCACCGTTCGACCAAGTGCGCAAAGATACATGCCGCGTGTGCTCTTACAACTGGCTCTGCGACTGCTCTGTTTCTTCTCCGTTCAATAGTTTTAAGTGCGGAGGAGGTCGAGGGGGAGTTATCGATGATAATGTGGGAGCGGGGTGGCTGCTTAATACTTATGACTCTCCGTGCAGTAGACAGACTATAATCCTGTGTTCGCTGTGCCGAACTGCTGGTGTCAGTGACCTTTGTTCCTCCCTTCGCCGCAGAGTTCTCTCTGAAGTGGGTTTCTGCCGCTTGCTAGCCGTTTAGGCTAGTTGGCGGATTTAGATGGGGAAAAAGTAGATAGATTCACTCCGTTATATGTCCTTGTATTTATACTCTCCCAGCTCGCACCACCTCTCCCCCCCCTTCGTCACCTCCATTACTCCTTCCCGTCATCCTTCCTTGTCAATCCGTCCCTTACAACTCCAACCCCCTCATCCCCCGTCCGTTAGATGAGTCATCTTGCCCTTCATCTTCCTTCCGTTCGTTATTTTACTGTCAGAGCTTCTGACAGCTGCTTCTCCGTTCATTATTTCCCGTTTGCTTCCCCCGTCGTTCGTTAATATGAGATTTTTCCCCCTCCGCAATTATTCTCCCTCGTGGCCTGGTGGCGTAGCTGGTAACGCGTCGTCCCAAAGTACCTTCTTGCACCCTTGAAGGCGAAGTCCCTCGTTCGATTCGGGGCCCGGCCCTAGTGGTTATGTGCACGGTCCCCTTTTCCCGGTCACCCCCATCCGATATTCATGGCCCGGTAGCGCAGTTGGTAACGTGCCGTCGAAAGCATGCCTCTTCTGCACATTGAGTCTCGACGGAGTCCCTTGTTCGAATCAAGGTCGGGCCATGCAGGGCGTGTTTCTCTAGATTTTTTCCTTCGCCATTCGATAATTGCCTTGTTTATCCAGCTCCCCGGTCGCAGCAGAACTATCGGTCTGGTGGCACAACCGGTAGTGTGCCGTCGCAGAGTACACGATTCCGTACTCTTCAGAATAGAGGTCCTTGTTCGATTCAAGGCCAGGCCCTGGTATCGTTCGGAGGTAGTTTTTTCTTTCTCGCGTAGCTCGTCCATGGTCCAGTGGTGTAGCGGTGAACGCGCTGTTGTAAAATTGAAGCTGTTCATCACATGTTCACGATGGAGGTCCTTGTTCAAATCAAGGCTGGACCATAGGGTGCGTTTATCAGATTTTTACACCTTCGCCGTTCGTTGTTTTTCAGTTGTCTCGTGTCGTATGTTTTAGTTTCCCCTTTAACCAGCCTAGTAGCATAACGGTTAATGCACCACTCTGATATATGGTGGTTGTTGTTAGCATATTCTTGTGGAGTCCCTCATTCGACTCGAGGCTAGGCCGTAGCGGGCAGATTAATGTGTTTTTCCTCCGATCGTTATTTGTTTCATTACTTCTGTTCGATGTTGGGCTCGAGCTCGAGTTTCGACTGCCCCAAGATTATTGGTTGTTTCTGCGGAGCCCCTCGTTCGATTCGAGGTCAGGTCCTTCAGAAAAGCCTGAACGTTTTTATCCCGTTCGTTGCGTTGAGCGGCCCTTTCTCTGTCCTCGGGCATACTGTTCGTACGGTCCGAATTGTCCCATCGAGTATCTCTCCACACGACCCGATGGCGTAGCTGGTAGCGCATCGCAGGACCATATATTTGTAGTACGACTTCGACTGCAATGATCCCTGTTCGATTCGGGGTCGGGTTATGGACATTTGGAATCACAGCCTTTTTATCCAGGACTCGGGTGATGCGTGCCAATGCAGGAACATATTGCAACATTGGGAGGGGGAGGACATTCAATATTCGGCGGTGGTTAGTTTCTTTCGTTTGATAACGTCCGATGGCTACCTGGCTCAATTGGATAGAGCGTCAGACACTTAATCTGAAGGTTGCGAGTTCGACTCTCGCGGTGGGTTTTTGTCGTTCGTAAGGATTTCAGGAGAAAGGCAAGTGTAAGCCGTTCAATGTTCCTCCGTTCGTACTTCGGGCAGCCCCCAACCAGTACCATCTAGGGTTATATATGCATTGGTAAATCAAAAGCCCAAGAGGGTCCCAAATGGTGGGGAGCGCCCGCAGGTGCCCACGGGTGGGTGTTCCCACCCTTTATGCTTTTTGGGTCCTTGGGGGCTCCCAGATGCTGGCTTTCTTGTGGTATGGGTAGGCCCAAAAATGTCACATGTCACACCCCTTTCCGGGACGCCAGGCCCAGCATTTGGCGTGCTTGCGCGCCCTTGATCCAGGCCCACGCAGCGGAAGAAAAATTTCACAATATCAGCAATATCAGCTCTGCCTATTCACGGTTGGTTGGTTGAAAACATGCATTACACCGGTCTGTCTTCGATGTGGCTCCTGTCATCTCTCCACAGTTATGGAGCACTTGGGCTTTATATGCAGCTTTCTGAACCAGAACCTCTGACTGCCCAGGTATACACAAAAGCATCCTCAATTATGGCTTGTCCCTCGGATCAAGTATGGGCGTCCCCAGATATGTCTGGGCACCCCCACTGGCAGGATTTACATGCACTATGGGCACCCCCAATCACTGATAGGATGGGGACACCCCATCATCTGTATCATTTATGGGCTGGATGCATAGTTTCTGAGACTTTCCTGTTACATGAAACCCAAGAAACCTCTTCATTGTGCCTCATCTACCTACAGGCACACCTGTAGGTTCTTGCAAATATCAGAACACTGTCAGCTCTAAAAATGTATTTTGTGTTCAATGGAAAAGCTTATCAATGAGTCCTACCACCTTTTTTGAGGTCAACAAGATGGATTTGAGAATCACGAGTTTTGTGAACAGTTTTCCTCTTTGGGACACTAATGCTTTCTGCCCAAAAAGGCAATTTTGAACTTTGGCTATTCCTCAGCTAATAATGTGAAAAGGCAAATTCCAATCCTATCTAATTGTGAACCACTTGTACCAGAACATCTTCATAGAATGTCTTTCACTCTGGTTACAGAAACCGTGACTTTGATCGCTGGATTTCCTTTTTGGGACACTAACACCTTTGGCCCAAAAAGGAAGTTTTCAACATCACTTGTGCTCTGGCTCTTGATTCACGTGTTCCGGATGATGTAACTGATATTTCATATTTCCTTCTGCTCCCCAAACATGACTGGGTTACATCATTGTCTTTTACTATCTATTAACAAGGTGAAAACAAGAAGAATGACTGAAAACATGTTGTGGTTGTTATAAGTGGGGATGGAGCGCTCAGATACCTTCTAAGTGGCACCTTGTGCTCCATCATCATATAGGAAGTGTTTAAACTCGATATATTGGGGTTCTATCATTCAAAACACCATAATTCAGCTGTATAAGAATATTACATCTTGACACTATAACACCTGAATCCACACTGTAACATATTCAAAGATTGTTTCTCTGGCATTCTATCATGTATCCATCACATTAAAACTCACAATAGATAGCCAGTGCAGCCTGCACCTCATGGTGTACAGTGATTTTAGGGCATATTTGTATCTCTCATTATGAAGGTATCATAGTGCTATAGGTGTTGAAATAAAACCTGTTACTGATTATGCTATGCCAAATCAACAATAATCTCAACAATATACAATGATTTAACTCCAAATTGTCAAATTTCACCTTTTGCTTATTTTGCAGACAGAGCACTAATGTGAGCATTCAGTGCAAGGAAAGTCACAATAACACAAACAGACAATGTAAAAGAGTCAGAATGAGCTTTATTTCAAGTGTTTTGGTCCACATATGACCAGATAGTGTTTTGACCTGTCCACAATATATGAGCTCCAAATGGTGTATAAACACAGATCCTCAGAAACAGAACTAGGTCAAACGTTGACCAAAAGCCTTGAAATATAGCTCAATTTGAATCGTTTGGACTGTCTCCTTTCAGTCCTAGTGTTTATTTTGCAGTACCTTGTGTTTTGAGTGCCCTGATGATGAAACAACCAAAAAGTGAGATTTGATATTTTCAACTTATACAATATTATATTGGTGGTTCTTTTGACTCAGAACTGTTTATCCAGGCCAGGGGAGTTCCAAAGAGTGTTCATATCATTACCTATGTCCCTGTATATCACTGAATATGAAAGATTAGAGTCTGAGATGTAATCTCCCAAAACCATCTTGTACAGCATTGCCTAGGCACTGAAAAGTCCTCTTTCACATACATATCAATCATAAGATGCTAATGGATGTGTTCATTCATACCTGATGCACTCCACCGGGATATGATAAGCTAATGAGCATTGTCACTGTAAGGACAATTTGATGTCTATTTTACTTCAGGAGCTCTCTATTCTGTATGGAAGGTGTAGTGGGAGTACTCCTGAAGCGGATGGGACGTTGAAAAGCCACCCAGATGGATACATCTTCAAGATATCATAATAAAACACAAATTTAATTATATTGGTGATTTGAGCTAATTGCTGTGTATGAGATGGCTGTTGTGCGTTCTTTTCAGTTTTGACAAGCATAATTAGGTATAACTGCGTGCTTTAAATGCTCTCAACGGTTGGACTAGCAACTAGAGAGCTTTGATACAAATAATTTCCTTTTTGAGAACAAAGTGTAAGTGTTCCAAAAAGGGAAATCTCCGGTAAAAAGGTGAATTTCCATCCATGAGAGAGAGAGAGAGAGAATACATATAGAGCAAGAGATATATCCCAGCTGACTGATAACATGTCAAAGCCATCATACCACCCTAGAACACAATTTCTTTTTAAAACATGTCCTCACTGTATCAGTACAGTCTATAGACTGTGATACATCCAGCTGAGTCTAACACATCAGATGCTTCACTCCTTCCCTACTTTTTGGGAATGACTGAGGTTGAGGTTTTGTAGTGTTCCCGATGAGGTAAAGTTCAAAACTTTCTAATTTGGATAAAAGTGTTAGTAGTCTAAAACAGGTAAGTAAGTACAGGAAGTATCACTAACCAAATTCCTGATTCAGAGAAAAGTCATAGTCATGCAAAAATAGGCAAATGAGATCCTGCAATTAACATTCCCTTGTCCTATCCCTGTGTTAGGTATAACTTTCATTGATATCTAGCCTATTAATGATTAAAAGTAGTAGGTGTTCCCATGCTCTTAGTGATTGGGGGTGCCCAGACATATCTGGGGACGCCCATGCTTGATCCGAGGGACAAGCCATAATTGAGGATGCTTTTGTGTATACCTGAGGAGTCAGAGTTTCTGGTGCAGAAAGCTGCATATAAAGCACCCAAGTGCTCCATAACTGTGTAGAGATGACAGGAGCCACATTGAAGACAGACCAGTGTAATGCATGTTTTCAACCAACCAACCGTGAATGGGCAGAGCTGATATTGCTGATATTGTGAAATTTTTCTTCCGCTGCGTGGGCCTGGATCAAGGGCGCGCAAGCACGCCAAATGCTGGGCCTGGCGTCCCGGAAAGGGGTGTGACATGTGACATTTTTGGGCCTACCCATACCACAAGAAAGCCAGCATCTGGGAGCCCCCAAGGACCCAAAAAGCATAAAGGGTGGGAACACCCACCTGTGGGCACCTGCGGGCGCTCCCCACCATCTGGGACCCTCTTGGGGTTTTGATTCACCAATGCATATATAACCCTAGATGGTCCCAGTTGGGGGCTGCCTGAAGTGCCGTTCGATAGCGGATTACTTGCCGTGTAATGTCCGTTCCTGAGTGATCACGAAGTGAGCTCTCACAGCGGGCACATGGGCTGCAATGCCACTACTCCATCTCCAATGCGCCAGCGATCCTTTCCCTTCTCCTAAACGACAGTTTCCAAGCCAAACAGAATCCGGACTGAAAGCAGCATCAGATAAAATTTTGATTTTACATAATCGCCCTTGCAGGTTTATGGCGATTGTGAAACTGCTCGTTGAGGGTGGCTCCGACTTCAATGCGAACAGCGTGGAAGCATTGTCAGACGTGTCAGAGAGGGGAAATGCAGAGATTGTTGAGCTGCTCATCAATGATGTCGCTGACGTTAATGCAAACGGCAGCTACACAATGCGCGCGGCATCATGAAACGGGAGCACAGCGCTCGCCAAGCAGTTCATCAAGGCTGGCGCCGACGTCGATGCAAACAGCGGGGAGGCGCTAAGTGCAGCATCAGAGATGGGAAACAAAGAGGTTGTCATGCTCATTGGGGCCGGCGCCAAAGTCAACGCCAACAACGGCTATGGGTAGCCTCAGAGTTTGGGAACACAGAGACTGTCAAGCTGCTCATCAGCGGAAGCTTGGAGGAATCTTCCGCAATCTTTTCTCAACACTCGAGATAGTGTTCAAACAAGCCGTAAATGCCGATTGATTGGGCATCAACTCTCGGATCGATCCGCGGGACGCGTGGCCCAGGTCACTGTAACTCAACTTGTCTCTTGCTACAGGCATCCTGCTTTCTATTTGTTTCGCTGAGGCTCTTTGAATTATATCCTCCTCACCGAACGCACTACATACGGCACTCTTGACTGGGATGGGGTACAGATTCTGCGAAAAGAAAGTCAGTGTCCTCATCTTTTTTCCCCATGGACTGTGGCTCGTTCTCTGGGGAACCTTCATTGAAAATGGCCATCACCGTACTTCTAGGCCATGCCACCGACCATCCATAAAACAATAGACCCCCAGATTGCAGCACGACCCTTGAAGAAGACTTTACTTGTACCCCTCATCAGACGTCGATTTCGACCGTCCTTTACTTCAATGCGATCTGGAGCTTTCCGACGACGACGACCTGGAGTCACTGGCTATCCTGACGATTCTGAGGTGTCGCTATCATCTGGTCTTTCCAGCAGCTCTGCTGCGACGTCCTGGTCTTCAGTGATTTAATTTTGGAAACCTAGGATGACAGCGGTTCATCTAACGCCCATTCTGCTCCTGAAAATAGTACGAAAACTGCAGCGGAACCCCCGCATTCATCCCCACTGTGTCGTCCTCTTGCCAATTATTGTGCGGTATGTTATTCCGAGGGCATACCACGCACTGACCTGAGCTCGCGCCACAGATATCGACGTCTTCGTCCCAAACAACCGAGCCATTTTCCGACGAAGCTGCCTTGGTCAAGGCTCTTTACACGCAGTTTAGGGTATTTCTCGGTGACGTGAATCCGCCCGTGTTCCTCACGTTCCATGGCACCCATGCAGCCAATTTTTGACCAGGTGCCTCACTCCAGCCTTGCGAGCGCACATCGCGGCACGGTGTGCACTGCGATTCAACGGCTCCCTTCCAGCGGCTTCTCTTGCAAGTGGTGGCATCATTATGCGCTCGGTGTGTGGTGTACGCCGCACCGGGGGTGTGGATGCAGCGTTGAAGTCTCTGCGTGCGATTCTCGACGTTTCTATTGTTCCGGCACAGTCGGAAGGGCAAGGACGGTACACGGTTACAGTGCAGTTCCGAGTTGTGGGATAATTGGGGATAACATCCATCGCCAGGTCATATTCTATCTGTCTTCCGCCTCCGTCTGAGCTTACTTTTTCGGTTTACCAGCTATCGCACACCAGCAAGCTACCACAGAAGTCGGAAGATTTTCCTGATACTGACCGCAGCCAAGTACGTGCTTATGTCTGCATTAGCCACGACTCTGACGACGGATCCAGCAGACAATCTTGATTTCGTCGCATACCTCGAACGAATTCAGCATCAGTGGCTCGAAGACACCATCTAGTGCCATGATCTGCCGTGCCATACTTGGATGGCGCGGAAAGAAAGGGCCAAACCCTCGGCACGAGCCCGGGGATGCAATAAGTAAAAAAACAACAGGGCAGGTAGATATGATCAGGTATAAAAAATACATTGCCGAGGCAGAATTTCTGAACTTTGGCAGATGCGAGAACCCGCATATCGTTGGATGAGATAACTTACCCGGGACAAGGGGCCAGTCAGGCTTCTATGCGGGTTGAGGGACAGGTGATCCATCTTCGTATGTGATAGCGCACCCACGTCGCAGCATGCGGCGCAAGAGATCCTGCCCCAATTCCCTCCGGACGAACCATCTCGTCGGGTCATGCAGAATTATCTCCTGCAGGTTGGGAAATGAGCGCCCCTCGATGATCGCGAATTGGCCACGCAGAACAGGCTTGCACGGACTCCACTCAGTGGGGTCGATCCGCAGCCGAATGCGCTTCACCGACGCACACTCGAAGCCGCCTGCGACTAGGGAGGAAATCTCCGGGGCGCCAATGTGATAGACGAGTTCCTCGAGCCGTGGGCACCGGGTGAGGAGGCGCAGCATTTGGTTCGGGGAGAAGATGACTTGTGCTGCGAATGCCAGCTCGACCACGCGCAGGTGCTGACCTGCTGCGGCCACGAAGTCGAGCAGGGCGGTGTGCAGAACGAGATTGCGGATGTCGGGTGCGCAGCATGGTCGGCGCATCCTGGGCAATTGTTTCCTGGCAGTAATTGCGGGGAAATGGGAGCTGTTGAGGCGCAGGGTGCGCAGCGAAGAGGGGAGGACCAGGTCCGCCAGTGGGTTTTGGCGGTCTGAGGAAAGGAAGAGGTAACACAGGTTTTGGGCCTGCGACACAATCTCTTTGAGCCGTTCTTTGCTGTTCAAACCGTAGAAGCGCACGTCCAGCTCGGTTTCGTGCCACTCCACACGCTTGAGCCGGGGTAGGCTTACAGCGCATACCTTGCCAACCAGGAGAATGATGCTCTCCGCATCCAACCGCAGGCAGGGCCGGACGAGAACCTCGAGATTCGGGCACAGTCGGAGGAGATCCACCAGGCGCGGGGTGTCGGACTCGTGGCATGGGACGGGGTGGGCCGGTAATGGGGAGATGTGGCACTCAGACTGTGCTGTCACGTTTCGGCGACGAGGTAGTTCCAGACGCCTGACATATAATCGCCCATATCCGTGCGCGCCTCCTTCTCTGAGGGTAGCAAGGAGGATCTTCAGGCCGCGGGCATCGCAGATCCGGACGTCTTCGTACAGAAACTCGGCCGCAGCGGCGCGCTATTGGCGCGAGACACGTAGAAGGGAGAGGCATGTCTGCACACGCAGCGCTTCTCGCTGAGCCGATTGTGGTGTCTCCTAGAGCTCCTGGACGATCTCGAATGGGAGATCGTCGACGTCGTAGGATGTCCCAGCGGCAGTTGCAAAGTGATACAAGTCGCCAGATCTCTGGGGTGGATGGATGTACATTGGCGGCAGTTGTAAGACGTCCGGTGGTGCCCGAGCATTTATACATGTAACATGATGCCGACTGTCAGGGTGAGGGAAAGAACGGGCACATGTGCTGGGATAGGCCCAGACTCTCATGACAGGGTTCCCAAATTGGGATGTCATGAGAGTTTGGTCCGAGACTTAGTAGAGTCTATTTGAAGCCACCGTTTGAGCACTCTTTTTTAAAATTTGGAGCTTTGATCTCGAAAGAAGCGGGCTCGGTGAAAGTGACGCCAGTGACGCCAAGTGACGCCCTTTGCCGCCCTTTGTGACGCCCTCAATTAGGAACATTGATGCCCCCGTGTCACGTCACACCTCAACTGCCGCCCTCACCAGCAAAATAAAAAATCGGGATTGGAGGTGAGGGCACTGATAGGTGCTGTAGTACGTCTACCGTGTCCCGCCTGAGGGAAATTCTTTCAATTTTCGTTGTTCACGAGATATTCAATAGATACTAGTAGTCATGATCTGGATCACGCGCATTACTGAATTGCTCTATAGCATGTCCATAGTTCTCTTTCGGAGCTGGTCCAGGATGAAGATAGCGAACTAGAACATCAATCACTTGAGGTTGAACCAAGGAATTGTCGAGAGAATCAGTATCCGAGCAGCACATATACTGCAGTTCGCCATCATGATTCTTCTGTGGATCTATGTCTTGACATGTTGCATGGCATAAACTGCGGCTGGCAAACAGTTCGATGGAAATTTGGAATGAAAAAGAACGACTCAATGACACAAGTGGCTTCACGTCGAACTTCCACTCGACTTCAAGGTTGAATGGTGGTTGAACTTGATTGAAGCCGACAAAGTCACTAGTGCACACAGTTTATCGCCCGGGTTTTGATTTCCGACATGTCGCAGTGTAACACGGAACTTACAGAGGTCCCTGTTCCTGTTTGAATTTTTTTCTAACCCGAACTTGCCGCCCATTGACGCCCCATGTGACAAGACTGTCACACATGTTGACGCCCCGACTGACGCCCCCACATTTTGGCTGCCGCCCCTCGCCCTAAAATGTGACGCCCCCGGTGACGCCCCCTTGCCGCCCTCTGCCGCCCCCACTGCCGCCCCTTGACGCCCTTGACGCCATCATTTGCCGGCATCTGACGCCCCCACCCCAAGCATTTCAGCAAATTTAACCCGTATCTCGCATCAATACCGTTCAATTTTGTGCCCGCTGTTGTAAGGGTGGTACATTACACTACATCAGCAAATTGACATTTTGATTGTGGTATTGCACGTGTTTTTTGGTGTTTCGGCGTTGTTCACCCAAATTTCTGGTGCTCCCAGCGGCGACAAACACACCAGATGTGGCTTACGTCGAGCACAGAGCTCGGGATGGTCATGGATGTTCCTGTGGAAGTCCAAAGCCGCGGCAATTTTCTTCCACTTTGATAGTATCCGCAGATCATTGTTCGGTGTTTTCAAAATTTAGGCAAAAATTGTCGGCATTGTGCATTGTGGTGTTTTTTGGTGTTTTCACGCGTTTTTTGGCGTTGTTTGGTGTTGTACAACACCACAATCAATCTGTCAAAAGTCTGATGTACATGAGACAGTTTTACATGCAAATTTCAGCAAAACAAATATGTTGTTGCCGCCCCTCTGACGCCCCCATCGGCAAAGGGCGTCAAAGGGCGGCAGTGGCGTCACTTTCCCTTTGCCCGAAAGAAGCAAGCGGTTTGAAGCGAGTGGAGCTGTGTCCAAATTCGGAACCCAACCCGAACCGGCCGTTTGTTTCACACAAACTTGCAGCTGGCGGGCTTCACCCACGCCGCGCAAATGTCTGTGACTCCGCTGTCGCTCTGAGCTCCAAATCCGGTCCAAAAATCCGGTCCAAAAATCGCGTCGAAAGGGCTACTTGAACGCGTTTTAACCCAGGTCCACACGGGTGGAATGACAGTGTGGGAGCGTGGTGGAGCACTTTTCTTGAAAAGTCGCTCTTCAAATTTAAAATTTGGAAGTGGCTTCAAATAGACCCTACTACAGGAATTCATGGTCTATGAAAGGGCGATACGCAAGCTGCTTGCGCTATATTGCGGCTTTCTTTGGGCTTTCTCATCAAGACGGTATCACAACATCCCTTTGGGAAACCCTTGTCCGAAAGGTTGTGTTACTTGGATTGACCGGCATTATACCTGGTCTGGCTGTGGAACTCGGTAGTACGTAAGTAAGGTAGGTACTAGGTAGGTACTCGCACTAGTTTGAGCATCATATATTACCAGGCGGGATCGGATAATGCATGAATATTACCGGTGAATCATCCACTGGATATAACTCAGGGAAAGGCTCGGGGTACATCGGGCTTGCGCAGACCGTCTTCTAGAAAAAATAAACGGAATGATTCCTATCTTCGGGCGGGCTGAGCCGCGAGGGAATAATCCACGATCAAATCCGACTAAACGCATCAGAAGGCAGTTCAGACTGGAAGGCGGCGACAAGAGAATTTTGCGGCTACAAGCCAGTCCACGTTATACGTAAGGCTCCAACAAGTTGACGATCGTGAAGGTCGTACGGAAGCAAATATGTATGCATCTCCAGTTTGGCTGTTCCGCGCCCTCCAGTGTTCATGAGTTGATCCTGTGAAGGATGAGTTGCCTTACTTGCATTAGTACTACACAGCCGTCGATGTTTAGATTTGCTGGACAGCGGCTTGACCCAAGTTGACGCACTTCCTCAACTAAGATAAATGTCGGCCCAAGGTCGCAATTTGCGCGAAGGCGCGGCTCTCCCGGTGCAACTATCGGCGTCTGTGAAGAGTCCCGGCCGATGCGCAGGCGGGCACAATCAAAGAATGGTTTATTACCAAATGAACTAAACCAGGACGAACGAATTCCGGACCTGCCAGATGAATTCAGCCGGATCGTAGAGAACGTCCACGTCAAGGCCCTCGTCTACCAGCGTCTGCATCTCATGCAGTTTTTCCCCCACGTTTTCTTGCGCAGGAGGGCAGAATACTCGCAGATGAGAGAGCCGGCAGATATGAGCGGAATGCAGCCACGAGTGTATCATGCGGATGAAGATACCGCGCGAAAACACATCTACGACGGTCGCGGAGCCATACGCGAAGAAAGTGAGGGCAGGGCAGATACCCGAGGTGCCTGTCGCCGTCAGCGCGCTCAAGATACGGTCGTTACCCTGCTGGTCTTCGGGGCTGGCCTCCAAAACCAGACTTTTGAGCGCAGAGGTGTGCTGCAGGACAGAAATGACATCTGCCGGCGGTAGTGCGAATGGCTGCCGATAGGCGAGTGTCAGGACCAGCGTGGTCAACTGGCAAGAGGAACGCTGGAGGAACGGGAGTATTGGCTCCACCGCATTGCAGGAGAGATATGCGAGTTGAGGTGCGACGACATGATCCAGGAAGTTGCCCCGTTCGAAGTCAAGTCGCTGAAGATGGGGAAAACGATGACTGCGTCGTCAAGCGTTTCTGAGAATTCGTCTGTAAACCCGAGAGCACCCTCAACGAGGTGCGATGCTGTTCGCAGGACACGGAGAAAGTATTCCATCGTTGCGACTCCCCGGTACCGAGTAGTCTGGTGCCAAGGAATGAGGAGGGGCGGCGAAGGGAGATAGAAAGTGGGCTTGGCGAGGAGAACTTCGCGCAGCGCGGGCGCAATGTAGAACGTATCCAAAGGTGTGAATGACACCTCTCCATCCGGAACATCCCAATCGCGGTCGTCAATTTCGAGGGTGTTCAATCGTGACAGCCTCCCTTTGGCCGGACGCAGCAGCTGAAGCAGTGTGTGTAGATTGTCGCAACAAAGAAGACGGAATGACACCCAGCGATCGGAATGAAGGACGAGAGCAGCTAGGTATGGACCAGCGTCCCTTTCGTCCCTCCACCACTCGAAATCCACGTCCAGGGGTTCATCGGCGGACCGAATGAGCTGTGCCTGAACCATGGGAAGCGGTGAAACTCTTTCGTGCGAATAATTTATGGTGTGAAGAACGGTTATGGAGCTCCAGAGAGATGGAATGGTCAGAGCTATCTCTCTCCATCTCCTAGAAATCTGCCCAAGGTACCATGGCGGTCCAATTGGCGGAGATCCAGCGACGCGCCTGGTTTGTGGTAAAGTCCAGGAAAATATTTCGCAAATGATCTCTGGTGGCAAGCGACGAACAGGCGACAAGCCTCCGACGGCCGTGTACTGACCAGTATCCCGATCTGCAGACTCCGCCGCTCAAGCGAAGCATCTAGACTCTAGAGGAGCAGATTTCAGGTCGGACTGGAGGTAAGAGTTCAAATGAAAACTTGCCTTGCCAGGACTAGGGTCGCATCCAATGAGAGAGCGGTGGCTACTGTAGCAATCTGTATGGGTGAAACGGATTTCGGAGCGTGACCGAAACGATTAGGTTGAAACCAGAAACAGCCCGGCCGTTATGCGGTACTATTGAAACGACGGACCTTGGAAGCCAGGTTTTTTCACCATTTTCTCGTTTGTTTTTAGAAAAATTTGGGCGTAACGCAAAATTTGGCTGAAACGGCCGCTCCGTTATGCAGACAAGGTGTAGCCGGCTATGTACCGGCCCGCCGGTGCTTGTTGATGCGTGGTGCATCGCCACTGAGCGTCAATCCTAATTAGGTACCCAGCTTCAGCTACCGACAACTCTGGAACATTAAACTACACCGACTCAATAGAACACTTTGCGCGTCTTGAGGCGGATAAGGGTTGCGTGGCGACTCATGGGAACGCTGCGAAAAATGGTGCCTGCTTTCATCCCTGTCCATCGCGTAAATGTGTCGGGTAATGCCACAAAGATGTACCGATTTTAGGCGGACCCACAGAGGGACTCTCCACGCCCCGCGGACACCAAGCGAGGAACTAAATTTCCAATGTGTTTCCACGCTAAAGCGGTTCACCGACGCGTCACCGGCCCGCGATGTTGTTTGTCTACTCAACTACAATGATTTAGACGCTGTGGGAACGAAAATGGTCCTGCTGGTATTGCTTCCCTTTTGACCTGCAAGAGTCCGGTTCAAGTCTTTGGGTTCAACTCTGTTCAACTTGGGTTGAAAATATCTGAAGATCGGCGGTCTCACAGCCACGACGCGTCAGTGCCGGCATTCTTTGGCGGGTGATCCGGATCACCTAGCCGCCGGGCCTCTTACATGAACCTCTTTGCGTCATCAGCAGATAAAATGCGCGATGAGAAAACATGCGATTCATCCTGTCGTCGCCTGTCCCCTTTCCGCCATGTCCGTCAACGAGAAAAACGATGCAGATACTCTTCACGAATCCCCCTCCGCCTCCCAATCCAAGCTCGAGAAGTCTGAAGTAGACTCGCAGCCACCTGTTGAAGACGAAGACGATTATCCGCATGGCATCAAGCTTGCCCTCCTCACTCTCGCGCTGTGTCTGTCTGTTTTCCTGGTAGCCTTGGACAATAGTGAGTTTTTTCTCTGTCATTGACGGACTCGTCTGAATCGCCCTAGCCATTATTGCAACTGCTATAGTGAGACTTTTTATCCTCCCTTTGGGCCTTATTTGACGTCGGGCAGCCAAAAATCACAGATCAATTCCAATCGCTGGATGATGTAGGCTGGTATGGTTCTGCGTGCGTTTTTTTTTCCATGGCTTCAATTGCTCGAGTCCTGATCCTAAGGTTATTTCCCCAGGTATCTCCTCGTGCGTCTCTTCCCACTCCAAATATTTCCCCGACTCACTGGGCGCACAGACAACCGCCGCGACCCAACTATTATTCGGGAAATTCTACACATTCCTGCCAATCAAGTGGGTGTATGTCGGCGCCATTACGATATTCGAAATCGGCTCTGTCATCTGCGGCGCTGCGCCCACCTCCGACGCGCTCATCATCGGACGCGCCATCGCGGGGCTCGGAAGCGCTGGAATTTTCAGTGGTGCGATGATCATTGGTCCGTACCTCCTTGTTTTCTTATCTTGGTGCCGACGCTCAGGGTCGACGGAACAGTTGCAAACACGGTACCTCTCTCCAAGCGACCCATATACAGCGGCATGATTGGCGGTATGTACGGTATCGCGTCTGTAGCGGGACCTCTTATGGGCGGTGCTTTTACGGATAAACTCACCTGGCGGTGGTGCGTCTTGGCCGTATCATCTTGCCAACTCAGCTCACCAACATTTATGCAGGTGTTTCTACATAAACTTGCCCATCGGCGCCGTAACCCTCGCGGTCGTGGTCTTCCTCTTCAAGATGCCGCGCTCCGGCCAAGTCAAACCCGAGCCCGCGCCGTTCAAGCAACGGCTCATGCTGTTCGACCCCTGGGGCACGCTCGTCTTCATCCCCGCGATCATCTCGCTGCTGCTCGCGCTCCAATGGGGCGGCTCCAAGTACGCGTGGGGCTCCCCGCGCATCATCGCGCTGTTCGTCGTCTTCGGCGTGCTCATCAGCTGCTTCATCGGCGTGCAGGTGTGGCGGCAGGACTCGGCGACGATCCCGCCGCGCATTTTGAAGCAGCGCAGCATCTGGAGCAGCGCGCTGTACTCTTTCGCGATCGGCTCCGCGTTCTTCATCCTCTCGTTCTACCTCCCCATCTGGTTCCAGGCCATCCGCGGCGTCTCCGCCGTGCACAGTGCGTTCCCTTTCCCATTTCCCCCTCGCATGAAAATACTTACACTTACACTCACGCACTGCCAGGCGGCATCGACTCCCTCCCGCTCATCATGTCCCTCGTCGTCGCGTCCATCGTCGCCGGCGGGCTCATCGTGCAGCTGGGCTACTACACGCCCTTCATGCTCGTCAGCAGCGTCATCATGGCCGTCGGCACCGGCCTCATCACCACCCTCAAAGTCGACTCGGGGCACACCAAGTGGATCCCGTACCAGATCATCTGCGGGTTCGGCGCGGGGCTCGGGATGCAGCAGCCGATGCTCGCGGCGCAGAATGTGCTCGTGCTGAAGGACGTGCCGCAGGGGACGTCGATTATTATGTTTTCGCAGACGCTTGGTGCGTTTTCCACGCGCTGCTCTTTGTAATTCGCCGGTTCTTTTGCTAACGATGTTGTAACGCGTAGGCGGCGCGCTCTTCATCTCGATCGCGCAGAACGTATTCACAAACAAGCTCGTCTCGGGGCTGTTAGCCAAGGTCCCCGGCGTCTCTCCCGTGCTCGTCCTCAGTGCCGGCGCCACCTCGCTCAAGAGCGCCGTTGCCCCCGAGTTTTTGGCTGGCGTTCTAGAGGCCTATAACGATGTGCGTTTCGCGTATCTCAAATTGTTTTCTCGCCCACTAACTATTCAATAGGCGCTCATCGCAGCATTCTACGTCGCCATCGCGATGGCGTGCGTCTCGCTCATCGGCGCGCTATTCGTCGAGTGGCGGAGCATCAAGGGCAAGGGGATCGAGATGGGCGTTGGGGGCGCTTAGGCGTTCCTCCTCTTCCTTTCCTTTCCTCTCCTTTCCCCCCCTCTTCCCTCTTGCCTCTTCCATCTGCCTGGGACTCCAGGTTCCGTTTATTTTTTTTCACTCTGGACTGATACGTAGACAACACGAGACGACACAACGGAACATAGAATTAGACTAGAGACTAGACGCTCACGCTCAGCACGCAACTCACATTCGCTTTACATACGTAGTTGTTTAAATACCGGAATATACTGGTTAATTGGTTTTGGATTCGTTGACTGGTTGGAAAGGAGGAGGAGAGGTACTTAGAAGGATATTGGCGAAGATAATGCACGAACGAGCATCCGTCCTCTGAACGCTGCACGTCTACACATTCAACTGGCAGATTTGTCCGGGGTTTGTTGTTCGGGGATGTTTTTTTAGACATGATTATGCGAAGTATAGAGGCTCAATTTTGAAGAGCGTTCGACGACTTGAAAAGTTACATCGTTCAAGGGTAGCACAGAATCCTATCGTACACATCGACATTACAGCTCAGTATTGTTCCTTCAATTTGCACACATGGTCATCAGTTACTAGCACCAGATTTGTTGAGACGCGCGAAACTCATCATGAAGCAAAAGCTCACGACAAAATACATTTCGTCCTTTTGGTTGGCGTGAACTGCCTGGAAGGCGGCGCGAAAGGCAGTCAAATCCTTATCAGCTTGGAAGGGCGAGCCCTGTTTGGCGTCCGGTGCGCCGCCGACTGTCTTGGGGTCAAAGTGAATCCCCCGCCGTTCACAAACGCGGTGCGCATCTAGTTGGGATACAGTGGCTCAGGATTTTACGGGAGAATGAACGGGAGACGCCACGACGTACAATATACAGGAGCCGGAATCGACACCGCAGCAGGAGAGCGGGCATAGACATGACAGAGGACAAACGATAGAGCTTGAATTTGGTCCGGCCTGCGATATTGGGTCAGAGCTAACATATGGATGGGGACATGCCTGAAGGTGCTTGCGTTAGATTATTTTCCTGTAAGAAGATGAAGGGGTTATTATTGTATTCGTAAAAGCATGAGAAACGAACATCGTACAACACCTTGATCAGGGTCAGCGCCTGGAACCTATACTTAGAAAACGCTGCGACTTACCGAGTAATGGGCAGGCCGACCGGTCCCGCGCATCCCGTAAGAACTGTGGCTCTGCAAGAAAAAGTCAAGGTCCGTAGGGTGCACGACGTCGCGGTCGATGACGGTCCCAGATTGGCAATTGTTCTTGTTATCGAAGAATCTGAGACGAGTATGCAGTTCAGTACAGTGTTCACATCTGACGTCCAGGCTCACCGCATATGGTGGCGCTTGACCACAATTATGACAGTAATCTTGGGCCTGATTTTGAAAATATCGCATCCCTCTGGGTCAGTATTAGCGACTGTCAAGGAATTGCACAAATGTGAGGACTCTTGATTGCAGGCAATTCTTGAAAGACGGAATCAGGGCGATCCTAATCAACAGCTGTCTGCTAACCCTTGTCGAGCACAATCGGGAACTGATCTTCAGACACGCCGTCTACATATGCGGTCGGAGTGAGAGAAAACCCGATGTCTATAACAATGGAAGCTCACCGCGGAAAAAGATCAGCCGCTTCGGAACATGATCCTCCTCCTTGTACACTGGCTCCTTTGCGAATTCTTTCTCGCCGCGTATGCGCATGTGAGCGTCGAGTAAAACCTGGTTTGTGTGAACAAAGTCTGCCAACGGTGGGGTTTGTGGCACAGACCCGAGTCATTGCTTCCATGCTCTCGATCATCTCCTCTCCGCCCTTCTGCATACGGAAATCGGCGACGTATCTGGCTGCATCGGCGTCTACGCTACAGACAACAGCAGCATATGAAGGATGGTGCGCCAAGGCCCCTGTTGGGTGTGTAACATCGGCACCTGGAACTGTTAACGTTGATGCTCATACGAGCCAACGCTTACCCATGATCACGGTTGCGTTCTTCGCGTCCCCCAGCAGAGGAAAGCTGCCGGGGATGTCCAATCCTGGGTGGTCCACGACCAAATTGGTGCCGCCTAGTTTCATGTTGATCCTAGCTATCCGTAAAGACCGCGATTGAACGAGTAGCGAAATAAAACTGACTTGTGCACGCAATTTGCCCAGAATTCGGGCTTGGTCTCAGAGACATGTCGGAGCTTGAGGCATTGGGTTGGTATTCCTCGCTGTTGAAATCGCGTTACAGAGCAGACATTTGGATATGACAGACAACAAGCCTGTATATCGCCCCAGCTATAACATCCCAGAAGTCAGGCTTCAAGATATATGAGTACTCAAGATACACGCACTGCTTGACATTTTCGTACATCGCATTTTTGTCGGGTAGGATGACGAAAACCAGAGACGGTGCCCGCCGAGTCCGCTGAGTACACTGTCTTTCAACGTTATCAAGCTCCTGTGGAAAAAAAATGAGGCCACATTGAATCTGGTGCGGACCCACATACCCCTGATATATCCTGCTCTCGGAGGTATATAGCCGTGTTAGCAGGCGTGTCCCGAACGACTGTCATTCCTGCACACAATCCGATGAGACACAAGTGTTATTTCAATCAGAGGGACCGGACCTACCAGCTATGCGGCTTGCATTGACAAGTCGCTTGGCTATCTCGTTTCGATCGTGTCCCGTAAATTGTTCCTTTGGCACGAGGCTGACGAGGGCCCAGCTCTCAATCCTGGCAGGTTTGTGAAACTGTCTGTCTCGCCTAGGATACTTTTCAGGGTTCTGAGTGGGGAAACACGACTGGAACCCCACGTAGACCAGGTCCCTTTCTCCGGCTCCGGGTACTGCCACGCCGACTCGTTACAAATCGAATAAAACAAGGAAATAAGACACATACCGCGATGAGCTCTTGACGACTGCCAGAACCATCAATAGAAGTGTATTTCAAGGCGGGCAGCTCCAGAACTCGGGCAACAGTCCTAAGAGCCGACGTTCCCACAGTAACGCCAAACTGGCGCACGTACTCCGACTGGCCATGCCCTAGAATCTATCGTGTACGTGAACATTTTTGGACAGACTGAGTAGCATATAGAGCACCTGCAGCCCTTTCTCGATGTCCCGAAGTCGTTTGGCCGGATTCTGCACGCTGAAAGCCCGACGCGCGCGGTCCAGCGTCATCGGGAACCCCATGCGCAACGGTTGGCCCGGGATAATCCTGCACAACTCGAACGGCAGCAGCGCACCTCTTCCGGCTTCGGTGTTCCCCACCTGAGAAACATACAGCTCGCAGCATCGGTCGGACGGATTCCCACATACCTGAACACATTGAAGACTTGGATACTTGAGGGGTTCGCCCGCCGTTTGGAAAAAATATTTGGCAACGGTCATCTGTCGCCCGTCGCGCATCATGAAGGTTTCTTGGTCTGCGCCTGCGCGGGTCACACTCTTGACGGTGCGTGCAATTATGTCTTGCTGGGTGCCAATGCGCTTCCACTCCACGCGCACATCCACGATGAACCGCGTGAGGCGTTGACGGACGTGCTCCGATTTTCGCAGTTCATTCATGAGCTTGTGCGCTGAACTTTCGAACCCGAGGTATTCGCAGCAGACCTCGATGAGACTCCCCGCACGGTACATGGCGCCAGTCGACACATCAATGTTCACAAGAAGGCGGTTGACCGCAGGGCGCAAGGATTGGAAGTAGCCTCGCCAGAGGACAATCCCAGAGCCGAGTTCCTTCACATCGAGGGCAGTGTAGAATATTTGTCGTTTCTTACCCGCGGAGAGGTTCACGTCAGAAAGGGGCGTCATGCGGAGGGCCACATCCAGCGCCTGAAAGACACGTCAGTAAGAGGCATGCGTCGAAACGCACGTCGCTTGCCTGGCGCGCATTGAAAACGGAGATATCGGACGACCGCTTGCCTTCGACAAACCTGGGGAGTACGCTATATTCTCGTAAGCGCTGAGGCATGAATGCTAGCCAGAGTCGGCGATGCACCTAGTATCAATTACCGCCCCAACGCGCTTCAGCCGAAGCGTGAACGGCATCCCGTCAAGTACGACTATAAACTGTGAACCAACTTATGATTCATAGGAATGAAGCAGGAGGACAACGGGAACCGCACCTCCCCACCGGAGTCGGACAGATCCAGCTCATTGAGCGCGTATAGCTTCATCTGTCCGTCATAGACCGCGGGGAGATCGAAAAGGTCTGGTTGAGTATTGGATTGAAGTTCATTGAGGAGTCGCATGTTGAGCCCCTTGCCGGGCCTTTTTGTGCTGGGAAAGCTTTCTGGTGTAGCGATGGCTATAGCATATTTCAGTACCTCATGGGCAAGAAATACCGGTATCCTCACCAACTTGATCGAAACGAAAAAGAAGGACGCGTTATTCTTCAGCCCTTCCATTTGTAAAGACAAAGAAACGCACCTTCGTATTGATACACCAATTTTCCGACTGCCTTTACCGGAAAAGAGTTGACTTGGATATTGCGAGACTCTCCCGCCTGCCCGTATTCGCGCCGCCGCACGCCGATTGTTGTGATGTTCGCTGTCGTGATATTTGCCAGACTGTTCACTGTTGCAGATAAGTCGTGGCTGATGCCCAAGGCTGCTGATTTATACCTGCTCTCTCTATGCTGGGAGATCTCCCGCGTTGAGATCCCTGACCACGCAAAGAACTGGGGCCCGCTGGCCGCGACTCCCCGCGTCCTATTGAGGAACCAGATGAGCCACGTCTTCGTGGGGTGTCCGTACCCCGCGTAGACGGCGAACCACGTCCACTTTGCGGCTGAGGCGATCCTTCGGTCGTTCCGCGCCTCCCGCGACCGGCTGAGCGACCGCGGGCGGGTGCGCCACGAGCTGAATTGGCGTCGGATGGAGCGGGAGCCGGCTGAGCGCGACCGCGGCCTCGGTCCCTGGGATGCATATCAGCGGGAAAACGGCGGTTCAAGGTGATCGGTTGGTCGCTGTCGTGGATGAAAGCGAAGGACGAGATAGGAAAGTCGCTTGGTGGGAATCTGCGGGAGCGTGCTGACACAGAACTTCCTCTTCTGGCCGAAGACCCGAAGGAGTGGAGCAGAAGAGAACTAAGAATCTCCGCAAGAGGCCTGGTGACGCGTTGTGGTAGACGAATGTCCACAAATTTCCCTCAAAGTCAAAGCAGTCAAATGAGGATACTACGAAGTGCTCAGCAGCTTGTGCAGCTCCAGGAGGGAATTTCGTTAAGACAACCAGTCGGGGAGATAGTCTTGTGGTCCGTGGGGTATCATCGTTTCTGCCGTGTACACGGTGTAACACCGCCACTGGTCCGCCAGGCACTGGTGACAGGATGCTTGCAAAGGTTCAAGTGAGAGAATTGAACACGGGTGAGATGAGAAATGAGTTGAAATCAGAAAGACGCATACGCAAAGGCGTTGAGGTGGTGGTGGTGTGAATAGAAGGCGGACCCGTTCACGCACGCATCAACAAACACGGGCGTGTCCGTATGGCATATATACTGTCCAATAATTATTTGAAGGTTGCATCTCGGCGGATGCAGTCTTTTCGGTCGCATCTCCGCAATTTTGTTCAAACTGCTCACAACTAAAGGAATTGGGTTCAGTGGCTCTGGAGGGTTGCAACTGACTGCAGAGCCAAAGGCGTACTTCTTAGGACTCGTCGTTGCAAAAGTTCTCAGATTTTGATATGATTGATCCCAACAATGATGCGCTCGACGTGCCGCAGGCCGTAAAGGGAAGGTGGTTGAATTTTCTGCTTTGGAAGACGCCCACAATCAGGTGCAACGTGTTTCCGCTTTCCCTGACACTGAAAAGGACACGGGTGCGTATCTCTCCATAAAGCCAGTGCAGTCCACTTCCACCGAACAGATTGCCAAGAATGATGTTAGAGAAAGTGATTTACCGCATCCCGTCACCGAATTATTGTCGCAGGCTGCCTGTGGGGTATAGATGAGTTCTATGGTTCGATGGGTAATGGCTGAGGGGACTACCGGACGTGCGAGGCATGAATTTGAGTATTCGGAGGCGTTTCCAGGTGCCCCGATAGCCGAACTGATTGCGAATCATGATGCGGAGCTAACCGCAAGATGTGACCCAAGTTGACGCCAGATGCGACCCGAATGCGAGATGTCGGCCAAAAAGATGTCACCCAAGCTCCTGGATGCAGATGTAAGTTGCAAGCAAAAACCCTGCAATTTTTTGTTAATTTTTGGACAGTATCGCCCATATGTCCGGTTTCTGTGGCGGTGCTCGCTCCCACGTTGCGTCAATGTGTTTTCTCTGGCATGGCCTTAACTTCCCTTGAAATCAAAGAGTGAGTTCTTTAAAATCAAAAGAGGGAATTGTTAGCATGATCTCGATCTTCTACTAGTAGCCAGCCGACAGTGGCATCTATGGGACAGTTGAATTTGTCGAGTAGGTACTTCAACTTCAAGTTGCACTTGATCATGAGGGGAGCACGACGCATCCCCACGCAAGCACGACTCAAGTACCACTAACCCACTTCCAAAGGCAGTCGGCGGTAAGGCATAACAGATACAATTGGTTGAATATATACTTTTAGGACAAGATGTCTAGGATAGTAGGAAAGCGAGACTCCGTACGGTGCATCGTACATTGTATGGCTGCAAAAAAAAGCGCCTCAGTCCAGTGCAGAATACGAGACAGAGACAGAGGGACTTACGCTGTCTGTGGCCACGTCGTGGGGCATGAGGCGCGCCTCGGGACCTCGTATTCGTATTCGCCGTACATCGGGTCGAAAGACGGAGCGAAATTTACTATGGGATCTGGGAATGCGGGCTGGGGGGTGGGGGGCGGGATAATACTGTGGCATTACCGGCGCGGGTTGGTTTGGCGTTGGCCCAGAATGCGGCAGAGAATACGGGGGTCGTGGTATGAGGGATGCTGCGATATTCGCGGGAACGAGGTAGACGGCATTGGGCTGGGATCGCGGGCCATGCCATAGCCGCGATGAAATATGGGGCTCGCGGTGCGCGACGAGGGAAGACTCGTACTCAAGTACATACTTATTGCAGCGGAAGGCGCAACGATAGGACACGGCACCCATCCACCGTACAGGTCATCCGCATTAGATTCATGTGTGCCGGCTGAGGAAGGCGGACAATACAGTGGTGAATCTCCCTCTGGCGCGGAGTGTTCGCATTCGAGGCTGCGCTGCTTGCACTGCGTGCATGGCCTACAATTGCCGTCGGTCACCTGTTACACACTGGCACAGAAACAGAGAAGTTACAGCTCTTTGCGGAACTTAGGGTGCGGGCAGTTTTTTTCTGTTTTCTGCTGTTTTGGGAAGAACACCTGCCCTGGGTTCAGTTTTGGTCTGATTCCTTCGGCGTAGCACGCGTTGGAATCGCGCTGCGAATCCGCAGTTGCTCATATCCATGACTTGGTATTTTGATGCCATCATTGAAATTTGACTCGAAAAACACCGTAGTCCAGCAGGACACTGATAGCCTTGCCAATATCAGTCCAAAGGACCTAGTATTTTTGTAGCACATACTTCATTATGTTACCAAGTCAACTGTCATACTTATACACTCACACATGATCAGGTTTCTCTTCACAGTGCCATCTATTCAAAGGTGAAATGTTGTACTCAGCAACTGTCACACTGGATTGAATTGAGGGGGGAAACCACAAATCGTATGAGCCCATCAACTAGAGAACATACCAAAGTCCATACTCACAAAACCTTAAGTCCATAGGAATAGTTTTGACCGTGCTAAGTACAGCTGTCCTGCTTGGACTTACTGGGTGAAAATTTTATGATGGCATCAAAATACAAAATCGTGGATATGGGTAACTGCGGATTTGCAGCGCGATTCCAATGCGTGTTACGCCGAAGAAATCGGACAACAACTGAACCCAGGGCAGCTGTTCTGCCCAAAACACAGAAAATAAAAATAAAAACAGCCCGCGCCTTAAGTTCCGCAAAGAGCTGTAATTATCCTCATTCAGGCGCGACCTTTAAAATACTCACCTTGATTTTACTCTTTCTGCAGTTTGCGCAAGCAACCGTTGTGGGTGGGGGAAATAACTCGTCCACAGATACATATTAATATTCGCATTCGACTCCTTTGGTCGTACAGCGTTTACAGGGCATATTATGCCCATCCGTCGCCGTACACTGATGACAAGTGAGCCATAGTAAAACACAGGAGCAGATTATTACTTTTATTTTGCGCCGGCGGCAATGGACACAGGCAACGAATGCCCTACGACACATCGCAAAGAGTTCTGGAGCGGGGGCTGTGGAGGAACTCGACAGGCAGAAAATTCAAAGATTGTTGAAACACATCGATTTTCACATGAATGCCCGACTACATAGTCCCTCGATTCACTCCATGTTCGCGGAAATGATCGATTTAACTCACAGTGCTCTTTATTCCTTCCGCCTTGAGTTTCACCCAGGTAGGCCGGGAGATGACCTCGTTCCACCAGCTTTAAAACGGCACGGTTAATACAGTAATAGCCACGGAAAAGCGAGTCCGTACCGTGCGACATTGGGGCGGGTTTCTTTTGTCATGACATCCGCCTCCGTCCCAGCCAACAACGGTGCAAAGCCGAGGTGAAAGATATCCGCGAGGGAAAATTCCTATTGCGGACGGAATGTGAGTCTATCTCCTCAGTTGATGAAGGACGGTACACACATCTCCGGCGATGAATCTGTGTTTCCCGAGGATGACCTCGTAAACGTCCAGTTTCGCCGACAACTCCGTCACACCCTCCGCAACAACGGCGTGATCAACTGGGAGCCCGCGGCGGCTGATATGGCGCAATATCGCGTTCAGCGGTGGAATAGTTCAGGATGCAAGATGAACGCACGCTTTCCCTAGAAGCTCCATCGCGACCTTCGTGGCCGCAGGGTGGAAGTTGGCGAACTCGAACGAAGCCGCCTGCTCAACGAGAGCGCGCGCCTTGAGGTCCGTGGGGAATAGCGGCGTGCCCTGGTCAGGATATTTGTCTGCGAGGTAGCGGCAGATAGCGCGGCTTTCGCAGAGGATGAAGCCATCGTCATCCTGCGGCCAAAGATTGATCCAGTGTGCACGAGACGAAAAAAGCGGAGACAACTCACGATGACGGGCACCTGGCCGAAGGGGTGCATCGCGAGGAACTCGGGCGTTTTGTGGGCTTTCGCCGACATCTCCACTTCGACGAGCTCGAAAGGGATCTGCTTCTCCGCGAGCACCATCGCAACGAGCCCGTTGCCCCCAGCAGCGTAGTTTGGGCCGTAGAGTTTGAGGACCATAATATCGGATTTGGGGGAGAGTCACAGTGCGCGAGTGTGCAAGATGAGTTGGAGTCGAATACACGGTTGCTGAAGCTCCTTGAACGATTTTTAAGCGTTACCGTGACGGAAGATTGCCCAAGGACGTGTTCGGTGAGGCGTGATTGGTTGGCAAGCTGAGAGATTTGCGCTGATGGTGCTGAGCAACGGCTGAGCAAGCAAAGGCCGACATTGCCGGGATTCGCCGGCGTCGTACGTTATTCGAGCGGTGACCAAGCGTTCTCGTCGGCGAAAAGAGTCCCCGAGGCTCGGTCGCCTCAAAAGGCCATCGTTTCCCTTGTTTCTAGAAACCAGCTAGTTGGAAGGAGGATGGGAATTGCTATCTGCGTGAAAGCTGTCCAGTGACGTGGCCAAAGGAGGATCCGACCGGCTGCGCGAGAACCGCTTGTCGGCGCCGTTGAGTGCTGCTGGATCGGAAGCGGTAACTTGGGAGGAGGAAGGCAAAGAATTTGGGTGAAGCGGCCTTGGAAGTCGACTGCTTGAATCTCGCTCAGTCTAAGATGATCGCATCTGGGAATGTATGTAGGGAATCGCTAGTTGAACGACTTGCGAAACTGTCGATAACGCGCCCCAGTGTGTCGGGAGATTCAGAGGAGAGAGCGGGCGGTGATGATGGGAGGAAGGAGAGAGGTGCGGGTGGGTTCTGGGTTCAAGAGAAAAATTCACATAATGAGATCGCCACATTCGTGCTCGATGGCGAATCGCCCTCATATATCAAATTCAATTATCGGCGGATCACGATTCCACTGTAAAGGGAATGCCAGTTTCGCATCTTGCGCCGTCCCTTGGATGCTATGAGGTAAGTAGGTTTAGGATACAACGGTCAAAGCACGCACTCAGTACTCAAGGGCCAAGATCGCCATCACACCAGCGCCGCAGTTTCCGACTACAGCAGACAGGCCACCGTGGACCTAGAAATTTATATGTCTCGCAGCAGAACAGTCGAAAGAGCCAAAAAGCAGCCAGACCCAGGCCAGGCAAGAACTATGACCGAGTCATTTCCGTTCGAGTCGGCCCTACAGTGATGCGTGTAGTCGCAGGGTCGGCAGTGGGATTAGTCAACACGGGCAAAACTATGCGCCGCGAATTGCCGATCAACCGCGTTGTGGTGCTATCGCAAAAGAAAGGCAAGCCATCCTGTACCACAGTTACAATCCCTGCCCGTGAGTTCATCGCTTATTTTTTGGAGACAGTACTAGTGTCATCTTTGCACGTTCTACTTTCACTTTCGCTGAACCGTGGGAGCTTTCAAATTCCCACTATCTTTAGTAGTGGGTTTTTGTACCTCCTCAAAAAAAAGTCGCTTTAGTCAATTTTACAAAGTGCACGTGATGACCGGCAACTGCCGTGATCCTCCGGTAAGACCCGAACCACCTCGACGAAAATCCTCTATTTCGCAAAACACAGAGTGCACGTGATACAGGGTCAATCGGACCCCTAATTCACTGCGGCACAATGCAACGGTTTTGGCAGGCATCGTCGATGCTCCAACGGTTGAAAAAGTTGGGAATACGCACGATCAAGGTTGATTACTCTTTGGTTGATTTGACCACCGTCCGATACTGAAAGGCTATCGGTCACAAACCCCGAGTGATGAACGAAGGATTTGAGGCAGCTACCTAACATATATTCAATGTGTACAAATCCCATCCACATCGCACCATCAGCAAGCAGTCTCGCCTCGCAGCATATATGCAATTATTGTTTCTTCTATTGGTGTGTCCACTGTCTGCCCTCCAGCAGAAGGATTCTAAAGGAACATACTCGGGAGCTCCGGTCCACGACATGCGCGACTTCCAACTTCCCGCGAGGCGCGCGAGCCGACCGAAGGTCGGGCGAGGGTGCCGAGCTTTGAATCCACAAATAAAATGTTCCCGTTCGTCCTATCTGGATGCCCGAGGTTTGCGAATTCACTACCCACATAATCAACTGCAAACGAACGTTGTGTTGGTCCACTCACACTCTTTGTTTCTTCCTGTACGAGCTTGTCATATAACGCAAACCTCCGCAATGCAAGTCAACCCAATTAGAACTGTTTTCTTGGGGGATCGGATGGATAGTGGGCCCTGCCGCGCCAGCGGGCTATCAAATTATTGACTGATCGATGCGATCAATCTTCACAAAGAGCCGAGACCGGCACGCACACGCGTCCAACTTAGTATTACGCGTCCACGACATAAAAGGCCTCTCAAACTCCAACGCAGCCAAAATGCCCACTCTTGCCGCTGCTGAAGCATCCAACGCCGCCTTCTCGCCGTCTTACATCCCCGTCGCCATCTTTGCCGGCGGGACGTCCGGCGTGGGGCAAGGAATGGCGGAGGCTTTTGCGCGCCAGACCGACGGCCGCGCGCATATTATCCTCATCGGGCGCAGTGCGGCGCAGGCGGAGAAGATAATCGCAGGTTCCCGAAGCCAGAGAATGGAGACGCGGAAGGGTGGGCGCATGAGTTCGTCGCGTGCGACGCAACAAGTATGGTCAGCGTGCGCGCCGTGTGCGCCGGCCTTCGTGCGCGCCTGGACCGGGTGAATTTTTTGGTGATGTCCGCGGCGGGCCCGAAGGGAAATTCGATGGTAGAGACTGGTGAGACGCCCGAGGGTCTCGACGATCACCTTGCGATGAGGTGCGAAGTTGGACAATTACGTATGATTTAAGACTGAACAACTTCAAACCGTCCACAGATATTTTTCGCGCTATCTCTACACGAAAGAGCTACTCCCCCTCCTTGTGCGCGCGCGGGAGACGGGGCAGCATGCACATGTAATGACGGTGCTCGGTGCCGGGGTTGGGATACCACTCGCGAGCAAAGACCTCGGGCTCGCGGAGGCGAGACGTGCCACGATCGGATGGTTAAAGGGTGCAATGTTTGTGAGTTTCTTGACTTCCGTCTGTTAGGGAATCCACGTCTCTTTTGCCGAATTTTATTCTCGTGCAGTCCATCGCAGCGCTGAAGGGCATGGTCCGTGGGGTGCAATACAATGATGGGCTCGTCGCGGTGCATTTTCTTTCCAAAATTACAGTTTCCAGAGTAATGACGATAAACTAAGTGGTTCGCCGCACAACACCCCGACATCGCATCCACGCACATCCACCCGGGACAGGTACGCACCCCTGGCGCGATATTGGAGGCAGGATGGCTGCTCGCGCCGCTCGGATGGCTTATCACCCGCCTCCGCAGCTTGATTACTGTCTCCGAGGTACGAGTGGCCTCGATACTTGTAAAGTTTCAGTGCCAACAGGTTTGACTGATGACCCGAATTTCAGGCCGAATGCGCGCAGTACATGCTTTACGGACTGCTGGACGTTGAACGTGGTCTGTTTATCCGGAATAATCATGGTGACATCGTCAGCTCGCACGTATTCAGCCTGGATCATCAAGCACAATTTGTCGACGATGGGTCGGCGACGTCAAGGAAGGCGGTGGGTGTCGTTGTTTTTTGTGCCTTCGGTCCATTCGGTCTATGTCACATTCCTCCACCCATCCTTTTCCTCCCTTCGATACATCTCATCCTTGTTTCTCCCCTCCCATTTATTTCATTGCACTCCCCGCACCCCTTATTTATCCCCTCTTCGCATACTGACCACATTATCCCTGTTTCCCATTCAGGGCGTCCTCAATGGCGTGCCGATGAAGGGCTACGGCGGGTCAGACGCGACTGTTGCAGCGCTGATGGAGTATACCGAGCGAGTGCTTGCGGAGATCAAATAATCGAAGAAGGTGCCTGAAGATTGTGCTCGGGAATGCTGATTTATTAAGGATTGCGTCGAACAATTTATATAATGCCCCCGGCGATGTTTGGGATCATGCAGGATTCTCTGCGCGGCCTGACGACAATCCCCGCCGAGGGAAGGATTGGAGATAGAAGAAATATTGGCAGGTGTTGAGCTTAACTTGAAGGACTTGCCCGCAAGTGCGTTTATGACGCATGAGCAAGTCGCTGCGGAAATTCCGAGATTTTGCAGATCCTCGTAGACATTATGAGGGATCGCGGCTGGGTAATTAAGACAATCTGACTTACGCTGCACCGATGCACTCATTCGCTATATTTCCATTGGGATTATGGCGTTTTTGGGGTATCATCCGTGGAGTATTCCTGATTCGTCCGGGCGCAGCGTTTGAACTGCACCGTCACGACAATATTAGCGATGCACTGGGTCGGGCTCAGAGGGACTCATGTTTTTGTCCCTTGCACGTTGCTTGCGCGCCGCTGGGAGACCGACGGGCGCCGTAATGACAGAAGCGACGGCATCCCGGGTGCGTTTCTGTAACACTTTCGTTTCAACGAGCCACTGTTGCGGTTGTGCGGAAGCCGAAACCCACGCCCATGCATGATGCTGCATGGAAAACGGCTTGATGCAAGACAGTAGGCCCGGGTTCCGCCCCTAAGTTCCGCCCAGGTATCGGAACTGAAAATAACCCTGAACCCTCTGGCGGAGTGTTTTTGCCAAGACAGAGAGTATGGATACGGACACTGACACGGAAGGAAGCGTCACAGAAGTTTGAACTTTGCCAACCCCACTCCATGGCAAGAGTATTTGTAAATTGTCCGATGGGTATACTAGTAGTCTAGCCGGGCCCCAGATTTCTAGAATTGCCGGAAGCCGAACGAGCTAGCACTTGGACTGTCTCGGTAACCCAGACGTTCTGAGAGCTTTCCGCACCGCCGGACCGGAATTGATCCGTGCCACGCGAGTTCGGTTAAAAATGATGTGCGGAAGAGCTCTCAGAACGTCTGGGGCACTTAGCCATGGTTACCCCCCATGGTGTCACACCCCATTTTCCCTCCCTTCCCCTCAGCCCTCACCCCGGATATTCTGCATAGCACTCAAGGGGCATCCTATTGTGTAGCTTCCGATTTTTCCCGATTTTTTTCGCCTCATTATACATTGCTGTGAGCGGTTCAAAATGGGCAAGTTTTGGCGCGGCGGAATGGACCTCGCGACGGAGTAAGCTCAGGACATTGAAATAAAAGGCGGGAAAAAATGGGGGAGCTTCAAATATGATTGCTTAACCCTCCTGGGGCTTCTTGAATTTTTCTGTGTACCTTTGAGCTCCCCACCCCGCAGGACGAGCAGAGCGTGACGTGACACCATGGGGGGTGCCTCTATACCAAATGCCCCAGACGTTCTGGTGACTCCTGCGCCCATCATTTTTAACCGAAACTCGCGTGGCGCGGATCACCGGAACGTCTGGGTAACCGAGACAGGCACTTGGAGAGGTAATATGAGTAGGATGTTCGCAGGTTACAGCGACTTCAAGGACGTTGTAGGCAAGCAGCGTGATAGTGACGTGTGACTAGCCGGTCCTCGGCCCAACATAATCGGTTGCCGTTGTGCGCGTACTTATTTTTCCGAGTTTTAAAAATTTATTTTTAACTCGGTTTTATCATCCTGTTTTGCCGCCAGGGTGAGGGTGTTTTGTGTCGATGACGTACGTGATTCGTGTTGGAAACACTCCTATATAAGGGAATAATTTAACCTCCATATAGTAATTCGTAAGCGTTTATTACTTTCTCTTTTGGCTTACACAGATTGTCTTACTCACGTCAGACACTTTCGGACGGACCGTTTCCAAACCGTTTCTTGTCCCTTCATTCCTCGGATATATTTCTGCTAGTGCAGAAGACTCGCGCCCCCCCCGGCGAGCTCGAGCCGAGCGAAGCTCGGGCGAGGGCGAGCCGTCAAAAATGAGTGGATGTACGATGTCGAAGACTTGAATTGGGCTTGAAGCTGGAAACCCCCGCCCCCCGGCGAGCTCGAGCCGAGCAAAGCTCGGGCGAGGGCGAGCCGTCAAAAATGAGTGGATGTACGATGTCGAAGACTTGAATTGGGCTTGAAGCTGGAAACCCCCACCCCCCGGCGAGCTCGAGCCGAGCGAAGCTCGGGCGAGGGCGAGCCGTCAAAAAATGAACAGATGTAGAGTAGTTGATATGCAAGCCGGAAAATCCCGCCCCCCCGGCGAGCTCGAGCCGAGCGAAGCTCGGGCGAGGGCGAGCCGTCAAAAAATGAACAAATGTAGAATAGTTGATGTAAAAGCTGGAAGGTCCCGCCCCCCGGCGAGCTCGAGCCGAGCGTAGCTCGGGCGAGGGCGAGCCGTCAGAATGAATAGGTATAAAAGAGTTCATGTGAAAGAAGTTGGAAAGAAAACCAAAAAAAAAGAACAAACTCGGATCTGCCATGCGCATGCAATGGCCCCTAAAGTGATCTGTTGCACATCGAACGTTTTGACACACAATCCCGCCTTAGCAACGAACCACCACCATCGCAAAACGAGTTTGGGGCTTCAACGTGTTCTGTGTTTTCTTCAACCGAAAAACTCGATCCTGCGGCACAAGAATACCTCAGTTGAGTCTTGGTTAAGTCCTTGCCGGCTGGCCCGGGTGTCCATAATTCCACCGCTTCCTGTCATGCCGCTAGTACAGAAGAAAAAACCTCTGCCAGCCCCCCGAGTACTCAACTATTCCTCGAGCTCCCCTGTACATTATATCCGCTGTTGCCATGCTCAGAGGTGTGGGTGTTAATTCGTCAAAAATCATGATATCCGATCCCTCACATTGATTTGGCGGATCTCTTACTGTCAGGCTGTCACACCTTCAAGTTCCTCCCAGGTGCACTGAGGACCGAGATGGTGAGTATCCTTCCCATCCCAATATGTTACTTTGGCTGATCTCCAGGTTCTAAATTAACCCTTTAGATATAGCTCAACATCGTGAACGGTGCAAGACGTCAGCGGCGGCAGTCTATCCCAGGTATGTCGCTGCCAAGGGAATCTTCGCGTAAAGTTACGCAACTAATTCGATCCGCCAAATTTTCCATCCCACAGAAGGGGGATCCGGTGGTCTGAGTGGTTGTGGCTCACTCTCCTCCACCCAGGAAATATCTTCCCTTGGGTGTCACTTGGAGAACATAGTGGTGCGTTCCCGAGAAAGTATTTTGTCTCCGCTGACTATCCGCATCGTAGAAAAACAGGCGTATATGGGGTTTTGATGTATCACAAGGCGTGGTGGGGCGGAGGTGTACCGATGTATCACAGCCCGTCGTCGAGAGACCGGCATGATGTATCATTTGAGAGACTTCCGGATTTGGGCGTCCCCCCACCGCAGCGCCCCTGCGCTCACCGCTGGCGGGGCGCGTGCGCTCGTTGGTCCGTGCACAACAGGCGGCGGCGTGGTTCCAAAATGGGCGATGTTTTGACTTGTTATCATCACACACCTTCCCCTTCCCCCTTCCCGCTGCTTCCGCCAAATTGGCCGCCGCTCCCCTCCCTGCCCCCCAATCGCTCTGGCTCTTTGGCCCACCACCCTCTAGGTTCCAATCTACAGTTGTACATCGCCGACAGCTCGCTACTGCACCCACAATTGGCGCGGTGGCCTCCGCCATTCCACCCGCCACCAGCATTTTGCCGGCTTGCCGCCCTTCCTGCGGATTGGGCTGCTTGGGCGCAGTACCTGCACAAGTCCCATCCGGTCTCCGCTGTGTTGCTGGCCCTCAATCCGCCGCGTGCGCCCCACATACCCCGCCCTTTTGCCCCGCCCGGTCCCCCGCCCCTGGCGCCCCTGCCCGGCCTGCCCGTCCGCGCGCGCTATGACGCTTTCGCCCTCGCACCTCTCCCGCTCCCGCCCTCCTGCACTCCAGCACCGCACCCCCTACAATACCAGCCGCCTGCGCCCCTGCAGCAGCCGATCGGCACCAGCGCGCTGCCCCGTCGCGCTGCCCCGTCGCGCTGCCCCGTCGTGCTGCCCCGCCGCGCTGCCCCGCCGCGCTGCCCCGCCGCGCTGCCCCGCCGCGCTGCCCCGTCGCGCTGCCCCGTCGCGCTGCCCCGTCGCGCTGCCCCGTCGCGCTGCCCCGTCGCGCTGCCCCGCCGCGCTTCCCGCCGCCATGCCGCTGCCGACACTTCCTCTCTTTTGGACCGCTCGCTACCTCCTACTAGCCGCTTGCTTACCCCTTCGCTGCCCCCTGCCGGCTCTCAGGTGCCCGCAACAGGCTCCACTTTGTGTTTAATTTTTTTTTTTTTTTGGCTGAAGCGGACCGAGCTCGAATCCACCAGGTGCTATCGCCAACCACCCTTTCAATTAGCCCTTTAGTGTACTTGTATCTCAGCTGTTGTTTTAATAAAAGTCGTCTTCCCCCCCCCTTGCGATCGATTCCTGCAGCGCTCAATGTTTTTGCGTGACTTGCCTAAGTTTTTTGCTTTGAGTTACAAGTCTAAACTAATACATCATCGACGAGGCCCGACAATTTTGTCCATTCATTCCCAAGTGAGAAGTACAGAGTACAGACTAAATCGGTAGCGGTAGGTTAAGTTAAAGTCCGGGCATTTCGAGTCAGGGATAAGTTCGTGTATGTATGAGTTCGTGTATGCATGAATGCGTCAAGCAGGTTGCGCCGCGACAACGGGAGAAGAGGCGGGTTGAGCCGCCCTGCGGGTTGAGCCATAGAGAACGCAGGTTGAGCTGCTACAGGAATTTTCAAGCTTGATCAAGCGTTTTGGGGCCTGTGACGGAAAAAGTAAGTCTACAGTCGAAGATGTAAGGGAAATGAAACATACCTTCCAACTTTTTTGGCTACCGTAGCTTTTTTGGCGACAGGCGCCGCCGCTGCCGATCTGTGAAAATATATCAGTAAAGGAAAGCACCACACCGGAGAGAAAAAGAAATACCTCTTAGTCCTTTTGGCCGGTGGCGCCGCCGCCTCCTCCGGTGCAGGGTGCTTGCCCAGCGACTCCTCCAGCGACTTCAGCAGCGCGTCCTCCTTCTTCTTCCGCTGCGCCTCGCGCGTCAGCTTGACGGGCATGATGAGGTCGGAGTTGTCGGGCAGCGTGACAGGGCGACGGGTACGGGAGCAGCGAGGGGCGGGGAGCACGTAGACGCCGTGTGTCTGCGGGTCGACCTTCTTTGCCTTTGCCTTCTTCTCGCGCTCCGCACGCTCCGCGTCGACGCGGCGGTTGTAGTCGCGGGTCTCGTTCCCCATCGTCATGATGTGGACGGGGGGCACAGGCGGCGCAGACGTGCTGGCGGTGTTCGTGGTGTCGGCCAAGACCTGCCCGTCGTCCTCCCCCATGCCCCCTTCGTCCTCGCCCTCAGCCCCTGCTCCCCTCCTCGCCGTCTGCTTCTTCTTCGCCACCTTCGCAGAGACCTTCACCGCCGCCTTGCCCTTGCCCGCCGCCGCCTTCCCCTTGCTCCCCGCCACCTTCTTCTTCCCCACCGGCTTGCGTACGACGGCCGACTTTTCCTTCGGCGCCGTCGGCTGCTTTGCCATGGGACGAGACTGGGCGAAGAACGGCGACGGCGGCGGCGGCGGCACGCCCGTCGATGGGGGCATGGATGTGGTCCCCACCGCCTCCATGGCGATGCGCGCAGTAACGGTAGGCCCGGTCGCTTGCTCACGGACCACATTGGGCGCACCCACATCCCCCCTCGCCGCGCCCAGCGCCAACACCGCTCCCAGCCTTTGTCCCAGCGATGTCCTGGTCGGGCTGTCGCTCATGTGCTCCCGGAAGGTGTCGAATAGCCGATTAAGGGGTTGCAGGGCTGGGGTCGAAGTGGGGGGGAATGTGAAGCTGAAGCTGTTCGCGTTGGCGGTCCCTCCAAAAAATAGGTTGGGTGGGCGGGCAGCATCCCCGGGGTCGGAGCTCTCGTTGGGTGACGCTCCAACAAAGACGTTGTCAGAGCCCGCAGGGTTGCCGAATGCACCTTTGAAAGCAGGGCGCGGTGCAGGGCGGGGCGGGGGCGGTCTGACCGGCGTGAGCAATGCGGGGTCGATCGGCACAGGCGCATTGACGTATGTGGGGCCGCTGTGAGCCGCTCCCCGCTCGACGGCAGGTGCGAGGCCGCGCTCAGCAGCCGCTGCAGCTGCCGCCGTCCCAGGAGATGATGGAGGGCCCATACCCGCAGGCCACATTGTCGATGGCGGCGTGTCCATCGTGCGGTCGTCCGGCATGTCATCGTCAGGAACGGGGTTCGAGTCGCCCAAGTCCAAGTCCAAGCCCAATCCCAAGTCGTCGTCGTCGTCGTCGTCGAACAGGCCGGCTTCCGTCGACACCTTGGATCTCAGCCGCTCGGCCCCAGCGTCGAGCGCGTCGTTTTCCTCAGAGCTGTCGGGAGCGTCGGGCTCCACCGTGAGCAAGGTCTTCGGAGCTTTCTTCTTCTTCACGCGCTTTGGCTTCACGCGCTTCGTTTTGGCCTGCGTCGCGGGCTGCGCTTCGCCCGCCGTCTTGTCTTCGGGGAGTCGAAAGAGGTTCTCCAGGCTGGGCAGAATGGTGTCAACCGGCTCGAGCTCAGGCAACGCTCGTGCCCGACGCACAGCTGGCGCTAGAAACCGTACACTCGGTCAATCTTTGTGGGGGAATCAGGTTGATAGACGTACGAAAACAACGCTTCAGGAACGCCTGCCACGGCTTGCACAATGCCTCCTCCAAGTTGCCGTGCGCCGCCTCGAAGTCGTTGCCGGCGGGAGTTTGCCCATAGAATTGCCTGAGAAAGCGAGATCAACACGAGCACACAACCTAATTAGGATCACTTACAGCTTCATACTCAAACCACCACCGTGCCTTGGGTTTGGGCCGCCGCTGACGGTGAACGTAAGCCAGCCGGCCTTCTTGTGAATTGCTTTATGGACCTTCAGCATCGTCGCCGGCAAATCATCAATAGAGCTGTAGGCTGATCAGTGAAACTCGCGAGAACGAAGTCGAATGTGCTCACCGTTGCAACTCTTCGGGTGTCGGGTCGCGACCGGCGGCGTCCTCCCTCTCAGCCTCGTTTGCCTTCGCCTTCTCCGCGAGATCCTTCTTCTCCTGCTCGATGATCTCGGCGATGGCATCCTTCTCCTCCTGCGGCGCTGCGCTATACAGTGCGTTAACCACACGCGTCCGAACGGTCATGCGCGCGGACTGCAAGTCCTTGAGCCGCTTCGCCCTCTCCGCTGCTGTCAGCTCTTCGTCGTCATCATCGTCTTCGTCATCATCACCGTCTTCGTCACCCACTGCCTCCTCCTCGGATGCCAGCGCACCCACGCTCCAGTTCGCGACCCCAGCCTTTGCCACGGTCTTCTTGGTCATCTTGAAAAAGCCCTCTCGCTCCAGAGCAGCCTCGACCTCGCCGGGGTGGCGCGTTTGATACAGCTCGACAGGGCGGTGAGCGCGCTTCGCCGGTGCTTTCTTCCCGAAGAGGATGTTCGCCATGGAATCCTCCTCGGTGACTCGGGAGGCGGTCGCGTTGTTGGTCCCCTTGCTGTGATTACGGAACCAGTTGTCCAGACGCTAAACCGCGCACAATTGTAAGTCGGGCGTCATTTTGTCGAATAACACGACTGACCTTCTTTCTCTCTTGTATAGCCGTACCCACAGCGGTCTGCTCAGTCGGCGTCAAGTCAGGCGCGTTGCCATCGGCGTCAAGTCCGGCCTGACCAAGGCGCGGGCCCTCTGGAAATGTGCGAAACCAGGCCTCTTGCATCGGTGGCCAGAACTGCCAAAGTGTGCCATCTGTGCGGGCGGTGATGTACCGGGGCATGTAGGCCTGCAGAAATTCGAGTTCCTGAGGTGTTGTCCAACCGGCGGGCGGCATTTTGCGGGAGGGGGGAAGGAAAGGGTTTCTGTGGTCGCAAAGGTAAGAGCTGATGTATCACCTTTAAATTGGCCCTGATCGAAAAAAAATATAGCAGCAATCCGACCCACCCAAGGCAACTTTCCGGCACGATTTCATCCCGAACGCTGCCTCCGCATCACTCAAACGTTTCGTCGGCAACCTGTCCATTTCTGGGATCCCAACATCCTCAATCGGGAACTCCGAAACAAGCATCACCTTCGCTCAGATCTCCACAAGGCCAAGGACATCCGGTGAGCAACACCCTCTTCTATCGATATAACAGCTGATGCGGGTGCGATACCACTTATAGTGCAATTTCGTCGCCACTCTCATCAACTTCGCCCCTCATCCACCATGACTGACACCTCTGCCGCAACTGCACCGAGCGCCTCCACCCCCCAACAGGAGTTGGAGGCGCTCGTTGCGCGCGTTGCGGCTCTGTCGCAGATGTCGCTCGCAATGGCAAAACACTGCCTCGACGTCCAGAGTGAGTTTCCCCCAAGATCGATAATCCCCACTCACCATCGGTTTTCAGCCAAGCTCCCTATCGTCTTCAACGCCGCCGTTGAGGCAGGCGTTGGTCCTCTCATTCGTAAGTAATTTACTAATCATTATTGCCCCACCGACTTATCGAACCCCAGCGAGTCCTCCTGCCTGGGTCCTCCTCACCGCGCGCACGCCCGACGAGCTCGACGCTGCCCACCCCCCGGCTCCCGGGCTCAACGAGATGTCGTACCACGTCGTTTCCAAAGGCCGCGAGCCCGGCTTGTACGCCAGCGTGTAAGTCTCGCCCACTCTCATATAGGCACTCAACTCACTGATTTCCATACAGCGAGGAGTCGGATTACCAGGTGCTTGGCGTCCCCGGCGGAAGACGCCTCAAAGTCACGACTCGCCTCGCCGCCCTGGCCTACTATCGGGAGCGTTACGACGCCAACGAGGTTCAGAAATGGGGCGTCGTCGAGAGCTCCACCACCCCGGCCTCCACCCCAGCGCCGGCGCCCTCCAGCTCCGCCTCTTCCTAGTTGGTGAGCTGCTCTTCCGCACCCGCTTGATCATGTTCTCATCCCCCAGCCAGCGCTTCCCTACGATCAGTAAATATGCATAGTCGATCCCGTTCAATACATGTTGCCCCGTCCCGTTGAATGAATCCACTGCCTTTGAGAAGAAAAAAATATCGAGGCCCACCTGAAAATATTCCCCTATCTTATCTTAATCGATCTCCGGTTTCACCCGCGTCAGGAACTATGGTGACTGATGCGTAGTCACACCGCAGTATTACGCAGTTCAACATCTCGCCTTTCTCCACCATGCCCATCCCAAGCCTCAGCGACCGCGAACTCATGCACGCGCTGGAAGTCGAAGAAAAACGCCGTGACGCATTCAGAACCCAGTACCCTCACTTCCTCCTGAAACCCAAACTCGATAAAACCCAGCCGAACACCGGATGGGACCCGTGTTCTGTTCGAGTCTTTGCCCCAATGTCGTGGAAGCGCGATGAGCACAAGGCGGATCCCGCCTGGACCGTGATCGGCTGCAAACTCGATGGAGTCTATGTCGATCCGTAAGTTCAATCCTCACACTGAACGGTTGCATTTGGGATGCGCGTCGCGCAGGCGGCCCTTATTTCCTTATTTCTTTCTCACATAGTTGTATTCTTTACTTATGTGAGGGCCATTTCAGCCAACAGAAAGATCGTGTTATCATTGAATTCCCTCATGTCCAAATTCGAACCCACGCGACCTTGAATGATGCCCTCTTCGATCATTATATCCGCTGCCAAGCCTCGCATGACGAATGTCTGCAGCTGAACGCTCTCAAAGCGGAAATTGTTCGCGCCGAAGCGGAATTCGGGATTGAACCCGATTCGGAGGACAACACCTTTGACGAGCCAGGCACCGTCGACGTGTACTTGGACATCGCATCTCGCGCCTCCTCGATGTTCAACCACGACGGCACTGTTGCGAGCATCCTCGCTGACACCGTGCCCGCCTCGTCGGCCTCGACCTCCTCGTCGCGCGCGGCGACTTACGGCGGATCCGACACCGAGTCCCATGTGGACACCGACTCTGATACCGAGGTCCGGAACACACGCGACACGCCAGCATTTCTGATCCCCGTCAAAGAGAGCGAGTGGGATGAGTTTATCGGGGGCCTTTTGAGCAGGTGAATGAGCAGCGGTGTGTGAAGAATCCCTTAGCTTTACTTGTAGTCTGCGCGAAATAACCACGAGCCTGAGACGCAGAATGTATTCAATAGCAAAATACTGCACAACTTTTTGACTTGACTAGCTTGTGATTATATTGACACACACCCGCCAATCACCACAACACGCTAATCGCAAGGTCGAGCCGTTGTCAACCCCACCCGCCTACGTCGCGCTGCCAAGTCGCTCCGCCCGCTGCGCTTTGCACACCGCTACCCGCCACCCGTTGATGTTCCGGCCCTGCAAATACGATACATGGTCCCAAGATCTCAAATCCGGTCGAACACCCCACTGTACAACTTCAGCCGCGGTCGGTGCTGTAAGTTCACGGGCGTTGAGTTCGGCTACGAAGATCTGAGCTGATTGCACCGGGGTCAGCTGGCTCACGCAGCCGGTGCACCGCACTTCGATCTCCTGCACACGAGATAGTGCTGTAACCCCAGATGGGAGATTGCCGGCCTGGGCCGCGATACTGATGGGGCCGTCGCCCAGGCTGAAGTGGGGGGGGAAGTGCATTGGAACATGTAGAACAGAATCCCAAGACTGACGGGCTTCCAGGACCATAGCCGTAGGTCTTTGAAAAAAACTTTCAGATTTGAAAAACACCAGCCAAAATGACGTACCTCTGCCTATCGAAGGATGCCCCGCCCTCCGCAAGCTCGGCCAAAGCGAGAACAGCGATCTGTTCATCCGGGCTCGGGGAACCGGTCGTCCCGACATCAGGCATTCGCGACTGTTGCCGGTCGGACTCCAGAAACGTCAGATGGCTCCCTCGCTGAGACGGGTGAGCAGACTGCGACGGCGACGGCGCCTTGGGAGCCTTGGGACGATCCCAGCGGCGACGTTTGGCCTTCGCGATCGCGCTGCATCACTTTCAGCACCTGCATTGCGTCTAAAAGATTTTATGGATACTCACCGACGCTCCGCCGCCTGCACGCGTTGCTTTTCGCGAATCTCTGGGTTCCTTTTCACACCACCGCTCAGTCTATAGCCATGGTGTCCAACTCATTGCCACGCACCGAGCACGATATTTTGCTTGCGCCTTGCGATGTGCTACCGCCCGTTCCTGCTTCGAAAGGCTACACCCCAGATTCCCTTCAGTACATAGCGTGTATGGCCGCCAGTTAGCACATACCCGGGCTGGTAAGTGTCTTCGTCCTCCCTGCCCTTCTGACCGATTTTTTTCTTTTTCCTTGCACGCGACGGCGTGGTCATGAAGAGAGAGACACCGGGATCAATTTGATGTTGTGGCGATGATATGTTGTACAATACTTCTGCATGCAGCGTTAATCGGAAGGACCTATGTATTTGGGTTACTGGCAGTACATGAGCGGTTCGAAAGGGCAACACTTACTGCATCACACCAAAAAAAAGAGGTAACCCCACAATCGCCCTTCCTATCAATCGCTGATATCGAACAAGCATTGGGTCTGTCTTCGGCTTTCAGCACAGAATTGCGGGCCCCAAATTGCTTACGCACCTTGCGTGAGATGTGTTTTATGGGTAACTCAACTGGGCCCTTCAATGTTTCTCTTTCTTCTTTGAACGAACCAACTTCGACGCAAGGTGAAGGATTCCACGGCTGGTATTTGGCGTGTATTGATCAATGCTGAGACGACGTTTAGGACGAAGTGATTTTTCCACAAAGGCTCGGAGGCTCAAAAACTGTTGTTTATTGGCTGGCTACACTCACTGCGTCAGGCACATGCCTTAAAACGGAGGTAATCGAAAATTACACATACTGTAGGCCACAATGCTCCAAATCGCTGATTTTCCGAACACTGTGTCTGTCGTGTCTTTGGGTCAGAAATCAATCTACAGGATAGAACGAAGCACTTACCGGTCGAAAAGACGTCCTAGGTCTATTCTAGACGTCACAAGAGTCTGCGCCGGTTGATCAAGGTGTAGTGAGGCAATGCGCGCTGCGACACACCTGGATCAGCCCAATTCGTTTTCGTTCACTAGTAGAACAATAGTACGCACTAATAATCGAGTACTTCCCACCTCTGGCTTCCTCAGGGCGTTTGCTACCTCGCCCAACTCGGAATCGCTGATTTTGGACTACTCTCATTCACTCCAGTGTCGGTACCCCGATGTTCAGGTTTGCTCCCCAAGTCGTTTCCAAGTGTCGCTTTTCAATTTCAATGCGTTTTGCGCTCGCAGGACTCCGAGGTGAGTTGGACTGAAACGGGCTGAAATCACGAGGTCACAGATCAGTCACAGCTCGGACAATGGGCAGACCCGCCAGCTCATTGTCACGCCACCACCAATTTTTTTCACAAGCACACCCCGACGGTACTTGGCGCACCATCGTCTGCCCCCTATTTGCTGACCCCTTCGTAGGCTTCAAACCGTACCTCACTGAGTTGCGAAGGCTCCCTCCTTCGCGTCCATCACCCCTTTTGCCCTTCTCCAAGGTATGTCTATTTCCCGCACCCGCTCGTCAGTTCTCTCGAATACGGCGTGCAGAGCCGTGCGCGGGATTTTACCATAGGTCCTATGGTGGAGTTGCACGCTGTATTCGAGGGAACTGACGCGCCGTTCCCCTTCTTCGCTGTCAAGATCGCCACTGACTCTTTTTCTCAGGTGGCGCGTCCGGCCGTGAGCCATGTCGCGTACGACGCGAGGGGGCAAGCAATTCTCGCCGTACGAGGTCGACCTGGAGCGTCTCAAGATCTGGGGACGCGAGTTTGGGGTCATCCGGCTCGGAATCTCCATAGACGCCATCCTCCAGGAGTCGGTTGCGGCCGCGGACAAACACGAAGCCCACCTCGATGCACAAGCGGCGCAGGAGGATGAGTGGGAGGACATGGTCGAGCTCGACCAGTTCGTCGATGTGCTGCCACTGCATTCAAGAACACCATCCCCCGTCTCTCCATTGACCACGCCACCGGCCTCCCCCACTCCCTCCATGCCGCCAACGCCACGCTCATCTCGTCGTGCCTCACCCGCCCCTACCTCACCCGCCCCTGCCTCACCCGCCGCTGCCTCAACGTCCGCTGCCTCAACGTCCGCTGCCTCAACGTCCGCTGCCTCAACGTCCGCTGCCTCAACGTCCGCCCTACCCTTTGCCGCCGCTCCCGGGGTCGAAAACCGCCGCAAGAAGGAGGCGACTGCCAAACGTCGTGCTGCACGCCGCCAACACGCCGCCAGCGCCGGGCCATATGGGCGCAATCCCAAGGCTCGCCATTCTCAAGCCTACAGGGAGACATCACCGCATACCGTCGAGTGCGACGCGCAGGATCTGCCCAAAGCCAATGGCGGCGCCTGGATCGGGAAGCGAACGGCGGAGGGGCGGCGGTACTACACCCTCGACGAGTTGCAGCAAATGAGCGTGGAGTACATCGAATGGGATGGCATGTACATCCTCTTTTGTGCTTCTTTCTTCCCCAGATCTGACGTCTCCCTCAGAGATCCTAAGCTAATCCTCGACTGTGAAGGGCGCATCATCGCCATCCTCCTTGGCAAGCCCGACGATCCGGAATGGGACGAGGTGGTCAAGGGCGCCGCTGAAGCTTTGCGCGAGGCTCGTCGCGCAGCCCAGCGTCACAAGGCGTGGTTTCGCAGAGCCCACCGCCGTGGCTGGTACCTGGCAATTACAGCTGGTGTCTCCTTCGGCGGAGGCCAGCGGGTGAGTCTTTTTTATTTCTTCGTACGACACCTACTAATTGTGATCGCCTCAGAAACCGGGCAACCTCAAGAATTCTCGAACGATTCGCCGCATTCTTCTCAAGCTTCTTCGTAACCCGTACATCCGCCGTATCGCGGGCTTCCAATCGTGTAAGTACCAAATTGTTTTGCAAAACCGTACCTCATTATTTTATCTAGCCGGGCTTGCTATGTACGCCCCCAAGCTCTATCGGTACTACTGCGAGGTTTTGAAAGGGCTATTCGAACACCACCCCGAATTAATACATCTGTTTCTCAACTCGATATTCCCTTCGGCCACATTCAATTGTGGCCCCGACGCATTCACCTTCGACCACGTCGACTTTCTCAACGTCGTCCATGGGCTTTGCGGCGTCACCTCAGCCGGCGACTTCAATCACAAGCTCGGCGGCCACATGTATCTGCGGCAGCTGGGGATTGTCTTCGAATTCCCGAGTGGTGCCACCTCCCTGATCCCTTCCGGCTGCGTCAACCATGGCAACACCCCGATCCGCGAGGGTGAAACGCGCCACTCCATCACGCAGTACGCCGCCGGTGGCCTCTTCCGCTGGGCTGCGTACGGCTACAAGTCCGCAAAGGACCTTTGCGCGACGGAGGGCGGGAAGGAGGCGAGGGCGCGTTTTGACGGGGTTCCGGGAGCTCGCTGGGAATGGGCACTTAATCTATTTTCGAAGTACGACGAACTTGCAGCGGATCGCACTGCATCATTTGGTTCTGTAGCCGTGTAGATACCCATGTGCACTTGGCAATTGGAAACATATATAGTTCGCGTTTTTTTGGATTTCGATGTTCGAGCAAAACAATGGTCGACCAAATGTATCCCCACATTCAAGACATATACAGGTAAGTACAGGAGTTTTTACAGTCTCCGAGCTATCTTTCATTTTTGTTAAGGCGAGAATTCGAAGAACACGAGCCGAAACTGAGATACTACTCCATCCGCTTGCAATCCAACAATCTCCCGGCTGCATTGCGGCGTGATCTGCGCGCTCGTCGAGATGCCCTCCTTACCCGCATGCATCTCCGCACTCGCGAGCAGGTTCAGCTTTACCGTAGGTCGGTGGCTGCCTTCCATTTGGTTTTTCATCGACTAATATTGAGGGATAGCACTCACCTGTGATTCTTGAATGCGCCATTCACATCAGGAAATGGGCCGGATGGAGTTGGGATCGTCGATTTAGGATAGGCGTGGTGGCAACTTCTGTAGATCTTGATCCGTTTCGGGATACATAGCAGCACCTTCCCAATTTACCATCTTCGAGAAACCCTCCAGACACCTATGCCAGACGCGAGCACTCAAACCGACCAGGCCTTGATTGACGAACTTGAGCGCGCCTTGAAAAAAGGTTTTTTTATTCGGTGTTTTTTAGGTGGTCGACTGACTTGCTGTGGGATCAGAAGCGATTCAGTTCGTCGAAGGCCGCGCAGATGGGCCCCCCAGCACTGCGATGATCAACTGGCTCACCCCTCATCTTCTACCCATCGAGAAGCAGCGATTCCCCGAAGAGCATCGGATGCAGCTCACAGAGGAGGAGAAACAGGATATGTTAGTCGCGAGAAAAAACCGAGTCGAGGAGATGTTGCGTCACCGGCAGGGATGGGCGATGCGTTACAAGAAAGTTTGGCCGAAGTTCGTTTAGACAATTTGTTGGCGTCGTCGTAATCGCACCGAGTTTTTTTTTTTGCATCGAAATGGATTGGATTCAGCAGTTCAGCAGTCTAGAGTAGCGAGCTATGTAGGTCAAGCAAGAAAGTAGTAGTTATCCGCGGTGTAGTAGTATCGAGCAGTAGTTATCCGCGGTGTAGCAGTATCGAGGGCCGTAAGTATTGGTGTATCGCATAGGGAGTGAATTAGCTAGCACGATAGTCAGGAACGGAGCCGCAGGCGGAGATGTCGTCGTGTTCGCTGTCGATGACGTCCAACGCCTCCATGCGCGACGCCGCAGCGGTGATGTAGGCCTTGTCGTAGTCGTGCGCCTCCCAGTGGCGCCAAGCACGCTCGCTGGCGGCGACGTAAGCAAGGCAGAACGAAAAGAGATGAAGATGGGTACTCACAGCGACGTGTAGATAGTATTGCACCCCCATACGACATAGTAAATCTTCTTGACGCGCTCGAGGGTGCCATCCGCGCGCTTCTCGTAGTGGTGGCGCAGGTGCCGGCAGCGAGGTAGGTATTTCTTGAGGCCACTTGTTTTTTTGGCGGCGCAGACGGGGAACTCGCTGGCGTCGTGGCCGGATGGAGCACCGATGTCGACCGCGTAGCTGCGACAGAGTGAGCAGGGGACCACCGAATCATAACAATGGAAAGACTTACAAGGAGGGCGACATCTGGCCCATGTGGTTCAGGTACCACATTCTCTCCGGCTCGGGGTGGGGTGGCGGAGTGCGGCAGACGCGCTTTTCGTCCTCGTCGGGGGTAGGTGTCCGCTGTCGACGTTTTGGGATAGCCCTGGTCCGCGAGAGCTGGGAGCGAGAAGGAGGCATGATCTCGGGAGGCTGGGACTGGAGGCGTAGCGACCGGCGTGGACGCGTGGTGCTGCGAGTGGCACGCATTGGGGATTCACATCGACGTCGAAGTGGGAGAGAGGGTGTTTGGTCCTGTTGCCATCAAGGGCCATCAGCCTTGCGGCCTTTCCTCTTTGAGACACCCACCTCGACATGGACCCAAGTACTCGAGTGAGTCGTCCTCCCTCGTTTAAACGCCACTAACCAAGGAAATTCAGGAGCTTGTGCTGCAGACAATTCGCAGCCTATCTGACGACATGTACAAGCAAAAAGCCCCCGGCAAAATCTGTCCTGGCAGTGGTGTCCCCGGGCACGAATGCAGCGGACGCGAGCCCGAGTATCGCTGCCTCGACTGTTTCGCAGCCGAGCATTTGTGCGTTCACTGCCTCCACCGCGCGCATGCTCAGAACCCGTTCCATCGCGTCGAGGTATGTAAATCTCACTGCGTTTTCCTTTTTTTGTGTTAACATAACGCTGTTAGTGGTGGATCGGCGGCGAATGGATGCCTGTTTCACTCAAGAACACAGGATTCAAGGTTTATCTTGGCCACCCTGCCGGCGTCCGTTGCCCGTCCCCGGTCGTCGACCACCTCTTCCACGTCGTCGACGCAAACGGTGTGCACGAAGCCTGCATTGCCTATTGCGGCTGCGAGCGTTCCCTCGGCCGTGCTGAACAGCTCATGAACCGACGTCTGTATCCCGACCATATGACGGCGCCGCGCACCGCCGTTGCCTACCAGCTGGCGTACACCGTCGTCAACGTCTTGGCGCCGACAGTCTCTACGCCCCGCCAGCCCCGTTAATTTTTTTTAGAGAATAAATATTTTGTCTGAGCGTGATTATGACGAGATCCCTGATCTATCGTTCACAGGAACGGCAACGCGCATGGGATCTGCGCTCCAAAAGTCACCCGGTCTCTGCTTCTGATATGTAAGTCCAAGTGTTTAATATTTTGTCTCCTGATCTATCGTTCACAGGAACGGCAACGCGCATGGGATCTGCGCTCCAAAAAACACGCGGTCTCTGCTTTCTGATATGTAAGTCCAAGTGTTTCATGTAGAACCCCTGCTGACTTCTACACAGGCTTCAATCGTTGCCTCCCTCGTCCAGCACCAATGTCCAGCACCAAGAAACGCAAGGCCTCCGGTGCGTAGCATACACCAAATTTTTTATAATGCTAACGTCCATACAGAGAGCTTGGATCCACCCGCAACGCGTCCCTGCGGGGAGGATCTCCGTGAAATCGATGTGGCGGACGACGAGGCGATGTGGGGCCGCTGGGATTCCGCGATGGAGGGCCTCCGCGACTTTTACCACTTGGATGACACGATCCCGTGGGTGTGGTTTTATCTTAGCTTCTGACTGTGGACTGACGACTTCGACAGCCCGCCTACTGACCTCGTAGCGCTGGCGCATTACCGGCTCTCCCGCTTGCTGGCGACCTTCCCACCCACCGGTTTGACGGACGGGGAGGGCCCCGAGAGGGGATGGGCGTTGATGAACCCACTGAGCGGCAGCACCCGGGGAATGGGTCCAGGAGAGCGACATGACACGCTCGACGACCACTTCGCCGCCGAGCACTTCAAGCGCTTTGACTCACGCCCCTGGACCGACACCCAGGTGGAGTTCTTGTCGCGCGGCTCCAACACACCTGTCTCCAGGACGCAGCCGAAGGTCAAGCTGTTTCCTTTGGACAAGGAGAAGGTAGTCGTCAAGGTCGAAGACAGCGACGACGATGATCTGCCCGGTACGTTTTTTTTTTTTTTTGCTGCATTGAGGCTCGTATCCCTAACTGTCCTACAGAGCTTGTTTAATCGAGGAAGCTTGGCGTATCGTGTAACGCCTCGGTCGCTTGTAGCTACCATAGCTACTGGTTGTTTTGTAGTGTTGCTTCAAATTTATGCCTTACTCCTTGAATTAACACAAAAAGTTCGTCGGATGAGAACAGATATATTTGTAGTCAAGTCGTAGGTATAAATAACAAGCTACAGTTTGGCACGAACAGAGCGAGGCAAGGGCACAATGTCCTCGCCGTCCTCATCGTCCGAGACATCCTGGAGAGGAGGCATGTCGTCGTAAATCTCGTCGCACAGGGTATTGTCGACGGGTGGCTTCGCGGGGGGCACGCCTTTGAGTCGGAAGCTGGCGTCGAAGGAAATCAAGGGCGTGTAGAGATAACGAGAGCGTGAGCCTATGAGATGTCTGGCAACCCTCTCGGACTGCAGGGGGGTGAGATGTCTAATGGTAATCAGTATCGCTGAATCAAATAATAGGAAAGAAGGTACGCACCGGAGAAAAATGAGTGTTCGACGGTTTTCCTCCTTCGCCAGATCAAGATCCTCGGCCCAGCGCAGAGCTCTGATAGTGGTGAGCACCGCCGTTTGGATAGACGCAAATAAAAGGTACGCACCGATAGATTATCCAATCCATATTCATGTATCGCTCCCCAAGGTGCAAAATTTGACCTGCAAGGAGACTTGTTGGAGATAGGCTTAAGTATATTGAGCCCATTACTGACCGGTGGCGGACATGGTGGTGAGAAGAGAAAGAGGAAGGGATGCCGAATCGAGGTCGCGATTGTTGATGGATCACAACGAAATCATTTTCTGATCAACCACCAGGATGTCGCCAAGGCCCTCTGCTCCCGCTGCGTCTCTCCGCTCTCTGGCTACCTCACCCTCCGGACCAGGCTCTCCTCCGTGTCTATGGTCGGCAAACGCAAGCTCGGTACCCACTACGACATCCCCGACTCGGACGACGAGGATGCTGCACCAGCGCCGTTACCTGGGCACCGCGCCCACATTCTAGCGGAAGCCACCTCTGCCACTCTGCAGGGCGATGTGCGCCAGACCGCCCGTTTGGTCCCCGTTCCCGCTTCACCCAGGCAGCACGCGGTCGACGATGACCTGCTGCTCAATCCTGACGTGCCTCCGGAGATGCCAGCCGGCGAAACAGACGGGCCAGTTTTTGAGCGGGAGGGGGGGCTGAATTCAGATGGTGAAGAGGAGGATGACGAGGGGCGCGCCTTACGTGATTCAGTGCGTTTTTTTTTTTCCATTTTTTTTTTTTTTGTTTGGGGTGTGTACTAAAGTGCGAACTCAGGACGATCCTCTAGCCCAATGGGTGAAATACAACAGAGCAGAGTGCCTCCAATGGCTGCTCTTTCTGGAGGGCCGCGGCGACCATCGCTCGTACTCGGTCTGCTGGAGCTGCTCCGTCGGCAAGGCGGAGTACCGTTGCCGCGAGTGCATGTCGGGCGACGAGATGATCTGCAAAGGCTGCCTTTTAACTCAGCACCAGAGGCTGCCCCTACATCGCGTTGAGGTGAGTTTGCAGGGGAAACACGAGCGCGTTTGTTACTTACCTCGCCCCGCAGTACTGGACGGGATTATCTTTCAAAAAGAAATCGCTGAAGGACCTCGACCTTCGCATCCAGCTTGGGCACTGGCACGGGCGTCCGAGTGAACGCGTCTGCGTGCTGCCGGAACCATCCGCCGGGGACGACTTCGTCATCGTCGACGACCACGGTGTCCACGTAGTCAATCTAGACTATTGTGGATGCGGGACAGGCGGCTCAAAGCCATCACAGCTCCTGCGCGCCCGGCTCTATCCCGCCACCATCATCAATCCTCGATCGGCGGCGACCTTCAATGTGCTCGACAGGTTTCAGCTGCTATCTTTCGAATCCAAGATATCCAGTTTCGAGTTCTACCACAGCCTGGCGCGGGAGTCCGACAACAGTGGGCTGAAACCCCCGCCGGTATGTGGTTTTTCATCTTTTAACGGAGAATAAGGTGGACTAAAGGTCTGCGTAGGATCGTTATCACGAATTTCGTCGAATGACCCGCGAATGGAACCACCTGCAGATGCTCAAGCGCGCGGGCCGTGGACACGATCCCGCGGGCATCCTGGCGACCGCGCCCGGCGAATGTGCAGTGCTTTGTCCGGCCTGCCCGCACCCCAAGAAGAATTTACCTGACGGCTGGGAGAAGGAAGCGGAGGAGAAGCAGTAAGTGCAAATTCAGTCCGTTCGTTCATGCGACTTACCTGAAATGCCCAGATTCCTGTACGCGCTCTTTTTGGCGATGGACGCCAACTTTAGGCTCAAACGCAAAGACGTGTCTACGGAGGAGAAGGACCCCGGGCTGGGGGACGGATGGTCCTTCTACTGCGAGCTCCAAGAGTACATGGCGCACGTTGCGCTGCACTGGGATACGGTGCAGGAGGTACGTCGAGGACGGGGTATTTCGCTTCGCTTTTGTGCTGACGCCGCGACAGCGCAGTACGTGTGTAGCCCACGATGCAGTGGATAAGCCAGACCGGGAGGCGCGCGGTACTGCGTCCTCCGGAATCGGCGCCGTTGACTGTGCTCGCCACAACATGAAGAGGCCTTTGGCCGTGGGGGATTTGCAGTTTGGAGAGCGGTAAGTCGGTTTTTCGCGTCTTCATGCCACCACTGACAATTTACTGCTAGGTACATCAATATCGACTACATGTTCTTCCGGAGCGTCGTCGGGACGGAGCTCATCCGCTTCTACGTGTCGTACGACATTGCCTGCCAGTGGCACACCAATATCTGGGTTAGAATGGCGAAGTACTCGGACGGCATCAAGATGGTCAACAAGGAGGCGTTCCTCGTCTTCCTGGTCCCAAAATTCCACCTCCCGGCGCACATCGAAGCGTGCAACCTCAATTACTCCTTCAACCTGACACCCAACGTCGGCCAGACGGACGGGGAGGCGCCCGAGCGCGGCTGGGCTGCCGCCAATCCCCTGGCCAGCAGCACGAAGGAGATGGGGCCAGGCGCTCGACGCGACACCCTCAACGAGCACTTCAACGATTTGAATTGGAAGAAGACGGTCGCTTTAGGTGAGCACTTCCGATTTTGGGACAGGATAAGCACTGACGTGCGTCCAAAGGTCGTACGATGTACAGGAAGGTGACGCAGGCCGTCCCGGAGATGGTGGCGACGAAGCGAGCGCTGGACGACATGGAGAGATCGCTGCGTGCGGCTGGAGGGAGGGAGGTCGACAGTGTCGCCGTGTGGACGGAGGTGGCGCTCACATGGGAGAAGGATCCGAAGAAGCCAAATCCTTTCGAGATGCTGGAGAAGGACGACCATCTCGCGAGGGTTCGGAAGGATCTTGCGGAGGAGGCAGCGGCCAGGGTGGCGGCAGGGACAGAGGACGATGACGATGTGGTGGAGGAGATGCACGTCACGGAGATGGTCTCCATGGGGCTGCAGCTGGAGGAAAACCAGTAAGTACTTCTTTATCGTCGGTGGATGCAGAATAATACTGACAACTCCACAGGAGGACGCTGGGCTTCGACATGGCGGCGATAGGCCTGCATGCGACAAACACGCAGCAAAAGACGATGGTCGAGCGGACGAGCAAGCTGCGGCGCAAAATCGACGCGTGGGTCGTACACCAAGAGGCCTTCATTCCCAGGCTGAAGGGGGTGCGACGAAGGGAGGACGCCGCCCGGGCACGGGCTGCGTCCGGGCAGCCCGTGCCGGGGGTTCGGGTGCAGGACATCCGACTTTGGCTACCGTCGGCCATACTGAGGCTGGCGGGCGCCAAGAGTCGGGAACTCTGCCCCACCGAGATCCAGCGCCACGAGTTCCGCCTTCGCGTGGGCCAGGCGCACGAGGCCCTGCACGACATCCGGCGCCATTTGCTCGTACGCACCCACACGTACAAGCACAAGGACAAGAATAAGCGCGGCGTGCGGGAGAATATGCGCTCGAGCCATAAGATCGACGCCATCAACGATAAGGTCCGCCGCGCGGCCGCCAAGTATCGTGTCGCGCGCCTGGCGCTCGTTTCGTTGGGGAAAGCGCTCGGGGAGGAGGGGTGGGAGGTGACGTTGAAGGAGCTGCGGAAGGAGGACGTCCGGCCGAGGCCACAGTCTAACATCGGCGACCCCACGAGGCAGAAGGCGACGAAGGCGCTGTACGGACCGCAGCGGAAGGCGAAGAAGCGGAAGGTGCAGCCGATCTCCTGGATCTGGGTGTCGCAGGCGAAGGGCGAGGCCGGGGAGAGGCAGGAGATGAACGAAGGTATGTCCATCTCGGGCCGCCGAAAGTACTGTGCGTGCTGACAAGGATCCTCGCAGCGTTGCGCATCGAATGGGCGAAGGCTCGGGCCAGAAGCATGCGGTGGCGGGAGGAGGTCGACCTCCTCGAGGAGGAGATGCGGCGCGTACTCGCCTTCTTGGCGTGGCGGGCAGAATGGTGGACGAGCCGGGTCGGGCTGCGAGGCCTGTCGGATGGACCGCAGAGGGAAGGGGAATCGGCGTATGCGACGAGGCAGGCTGCGCTGCACATGGAGCTGCGGGACGGCTTTGCTGCGAAGTGGCAGGAGCTGCCAGCGCTGATTCAAAAGGGCAGGGAGGGCAAGGATGTGGAGGACTGGGAGTGGGAGGACGAGGTCAGCGAGAACGAAGACGACGAAGACGCGGAGGTGCCGGAGGAGATCACACGCCCCGTGAAGTCGACGTACATGGACACTTAGGCTTAGCTCAGACTTTGGACGGACAGTAGTACTATGGACACTCTGTAGCTTTTTTTCTGTATTTTTTGTGTATTTTACTACATTTTTTTGGAATAATGTGCGTGCTCGTCGTCCATCACGACGTCGAGCGACTCTCGACGCCGTCGTCCGATTTGGGATGATTATGTCACCTTCTCATCAAACTCTGCTCGCTGTGCCCTACAGCGACGACGACATCACGCTACTCTATTTGGGTGGGGGACAGGTCTCTGCAATGATATATCATGCAGGTCTCTGCGCCAGGCCATATGATACATCGTATCATACTGTCGCCTGGGGGAATTGATATATCATTGCCCCAGCCTCAGGTGAGAAAAAACCAGGAGTAAGTGATGTACGTGCGTCGTATTCCCCACGTTCCGATCACCGCTTACTTGGGCTTACCTTATGCCAAAGCAAAACCGGAACCCAGCGCGTATGGGAGTTCAGCTAACTAAATCCACTGGTCCTCTGCGCGCGGGGGATTCCTAATTCTTGCGCTATCTAGTAAAGGTAAAGTTTGTCGTTGCGTGGAATTATGATCTGACTCTTTGGCACTATAAACATCCCCTTGCACGCGCTGGAGGAGAAGGTATATATTATGCATGTCGAATGCAATATCATGCTGGATGCAGATCGACTTGGACACAGCTTGGACAAGGACTCATAGTTGGAAAGGTGTGTGAACTGTTCGCAATGACTCACCACCGCCCGACTGCCGCCCGCATCGAATCCACATGAATTCACAGTTTCTGCTGGTTCTCCTTTCATCGGTATTTCTTCTTGTTCTTACGTCTGTTCCCCGTCTACTTATACAGAATGATTCCATTGATTGCTTTCAGAGCTGTGTGTGCAAGTGGAAGCAGCCTCAACGGCAATTATAGACGGCAGCACGGGCAACATAGGCCGTCCGTTGACTTTGACACCTTCTATCCCACCTTTTGCCGCAATTTTGCCGCCAAAAGGCAGTGTTTCTGACAGCATACCTGGATGCGAATCGCACACCCGGATCGCCGACAGCGTTGCCTAGACGACTTTGGGGATTTCTCAAATCGCACGAAGCGATACGCGATACAGCCATATCCATCCTTCCTTGTGCTCTTGCTACTCCCGTCCTGTTTGCGCCAACATCACATCCACACATCCATATTCACTTGCATTCGACGTTCTTTTTTTGCCATGGCTCCCCCGCGTCAAGGCTATGAGCGGGAGTCCGCTCAGAAGCTCTTGCCCAAGCACGCTGACTGGGTGAGATTTTCATTGGATCCATTTCTTCCAGTTCCTGCTCATTACGGCTAATGACATTACCGAAGGCGCGAATCGAAAATTGCCGTTTTGGGCAGATTTTGATCCCCGCGAAAGAATTGCCTGTATCTCGCTGAGTTTGGCACATATGGACCTGAAAACTAGCCAGTTAATTTGGGCTAATTCCTGCGCAATTAGTGATAGAGTCACATCCGTCAAAATATCATATTTTTCAAGTCCCCGATGAATCCAGCACCAGATCATAGATTTCGGTTTTGCAAGCCCACCTCCTGTTCAATAATGAGCCTGAACCTTCAGGCACGTCATATCTCACTATTGAATGCCTTTTGGACCAATTTTCGTGAGTGATTATCCTCTGAACATTGGTAGTTAGAACTGCTTGGAATAATACCATTACTCAAAATGTGCCGAGCACTGTTAGCACTGGAATATCAATACTTTTGGCTCTATGAGAAGACGAATAATAGACTAAGAAGTCCTGCTCTCAACGAACTAGGCTCACCGGGCTTGATTTCGGCTTATTAGATAGGTTTCTCGGGCAGGAGGCCAGATTCTCAGGCCATGGACAAAAATGTTGTTTTGGTACATCTCACTCTATCACTAATTGCGCACCTATTATGCCGAGCGATCCATCTAATTTTCAAGTGAATCCATCAAGAACCTATTGAGTTCTTGGTAATTCTTCGAAAACGTCCCAAATGGGAAATTTTCGATTCGCGCCTTCGGTACTGTCATTAGCTGTAAAGCCATCGACAGACAGCTGCGCCTTCCTCTGGGCTGGCTTCCAAAGTGCGTTTTTCCCTCATAAATTTGGAGCCCGTCCGTTTCACCCCAGCAGTTCTCACTCTCGCCCGATCCCACACTTTGGGGTTCTGCCCTATCTCTCAACCACGCGGAACCCGACGACATACTGCACAACCCAGTGTACGAAAACGGGAAGATAGTAGACCGTTTTGGGTCCTTGGGGCTCTCCCGTCGTGGATTCGCCAACATCGGGTGTCTTGCGGTCCTCAGTCTCGGTATCGTGGCGCTCTTGTATGATTAACGCTGTGTGCGTCGGGATTCTACTGATTTTCCTTTAGTATGGGCTACCCCGTCGCATCGTACGTGCAGCGGACGTTGCTCTCATCCGCCACCGGCGGGATGAGGGTCAATTCCACCGGACAGGTAATATGTGCCCTTTGCATTTGGCTGGTCGTGAATTGACTGGCACATAAGGTTGCTTCTATCGGGAACTTTGGGCTCATCGATCTCGACACGCCACAAGAGGCGTACACGATTAAGTCGCTCTACTCCGGGCGCGACATGAAACTGGTGTTCTCCGACGAGTTCGAGACGGAGGGAAGATCATTCTACCCCGGGGACGACCCCTACTGGGAGGCGGTTGATCTGCACTACTGGGCCGTTCGTGTTTCTTCTACCTCAATTTTTCCTACTACTGCTCATTTATACCTAGACGAACAATATGGAGTGGTATGACCCGTTGGCGGTCACCACTGCCAATGGCTCCCTTAAGATCACCCTGTCCGCTACAGAGAACCACGATCTGAACTATACGGGTGGTAAGTGGATCCCATCGTGCATTTTCTCTTTGACTCGAATTTATCCAGGACTCGTTACGTCTTGGCAAGTATTATTGCCCAGCGTCAATCCTTGCTTCATTGACCATATGCACAGGAACAAGTTCTGCTTCACCGGTACGAAACTTTGACCCCCTCAGATACATCAACGTTCATATTGCGCATTAGGTGGCCTGCTCGTCACCTCCGCGATACTGCCCGGCTCAAATAATGTCCATGGCCTATGGCCCGCATTCTGGACTATGTTCGCGCGTTCTCCCTGAGATAGTCGCGTCTGGGTACTGACCACCAATTTTCCCAGGGGCAATCTCGGCCGCGCAGGATACGGCGCCAGCCTCGACGGCACCTGGGTGAGTATACCTTGCGAAATTGAAAATCTACGAGCCGTATCCTGACTTGCTGTGTATGTAGCCGTACACGTACGACGCCTGCGACGTTGGCACTGCTCCGAATCAGACAATCGGCGGCCTGCCTGAGATCGCTCTCACGAGCGGGCTCTCGGAGGAACCGTTCAACGGCGAGCTCTCCTATCAGACTGGACAGCGGCTTTCGCGCTGCACTTGCCAGGGCGAGTCTCATCCAGGTTGACTTTGTTCTACTTAGCTATCCGGAGATGAGTATCACTAACGTCCACTGCCTAGGTCCTATCCACGCCGATGGAAGCTACGTCGGTCGGTCGGCGCCGGAGATTGATGTGTTCGGTACGTTCCGCCCTTCGGATTATCTGCTCGATCTCATATCCGCACTATTCCTTTAGAGGCTCAGGTGCGCGCCGTAGCCCGAACATTGCCACAGACCACTGACACAATTGCGTAGATCCAAAACGGCCAAGGCGCGGTCTCGCAGTCTGGCCAATGGGCGGTACATTTTCTTTCTTTAATGAGCTACCAAAGCAAAAGCTAACGGGATAATGACTTCACAGCCCTTCAACGCGGGATACGTCTATTTCAACACGAGCGACAACGTGATTATCGGTGACCCCACAATTTCGGCGCAGAACACGTATCTGGGCGGCGCGTACCAGCAAGCGACGTCTGTGGTCACAATGACCAACCAGGGGTGCTACGAGCTCACGGATAACTGCTTTTCTGCATACGGGATCGAGGTGAGTACTTATCTGTCATCTAGATCGCGCGTTCTGCTGATCACCCTTTATAGTATAAGCCGGGTCTGTTTTCCTAAATGCATGACCTTGTGTCAATCTGCTACTGATTTATGTAACGCATCTTATTTCTAGGGTTTGACGACTCTGTGAGCTGCAGAATTTATTTCATATGCTGTAATTGTTCAGATGAATTTTGACCGCAGTACATCGCCTGGATCACAGACAACAAGCCCGCCTGGACGATTGAAGCTGGGGGCCTCGCTGCAGACCCGCAGACCGAGATCGCTGCACGTCCGGTGCCGCAAGAGCCCATGGTATGCGACTCCTCCTGATCCACCTTCCCCAAATCTTGTATGCTAATGATTCCACTCACCACAGTACATCCTCGCCAACCTGGGCATGTCGCGCAACTTTGGCGAGGTCGACTTGGACCACCTGACGTTCCCGACGACGCTTAGTCTGGACTATGTGCGGCTGTACCAGTACGAGGACGCAATCAACATTGGCTGCGACCCGCCCGACTTCCCGACGCAGGAGTATATCAGCACGTGCGTTTTCTTTCTTTCCACAGTCCCCTTGTGCCGGGAATGTGGATTCCCTCAGGAGATTGCTTACCGGTGATCTATTTGCGCATAGATATGCTGAGGCATACAGCAGTGAGTTGATTTCCCGATAGTGATTCCCGACGCCTTTGAACCTTGTGATCAACTCCCTTAGATCCATTGCTCACGACCTGGGTCAACGGTGCGCTTGACTCTTCTAAACAACACCCCATACTTATGGCTCGTTTATTCTCTGCTTTAGACTACAAGCAGGCGATTCCCAGGAGCTCGCTGCTCGATGGTCAGTGCTGATCGCAGGACTAATTTTATCCCCTGGAAGTTGGACAATGCCATCCCGTACTTACATGTCGGCTCCAAATTGTCTGGAATATAAACCGCGACAAGGGAAAACTGTGTCGAAATACTCACAGCAATTCGTCCGAAATACAGACTGTTGAAAAGTTCAATTGGGCGGATACCAGTGCCGCACATTTCGGTGCGGCTAACCCCGCGCGGCGATCATGATCTGAGATGCCTACTTATGAACCATCTTACATCAACTACGATTCAACCGCGGGTCAACCGTTTGAAATTCGCAGCTGGATATGAGGAGTACTTGGAACTTAGAAGAGAATCAGATTTCTGTTCGTTTCAGACATAATAATGCCAAGCAATGGCACCGCTTCATCACCGCTTTGCATTCCACCACCATCACGGAGGCTTTGCTTTCGCATCCTACAGATTCTGGGGTGCAGCTGGGTCTGGACTCGTGCTCTGGAGCTTGACTTGGATGTGTAAACTTTGTGGAAGGCTGTAGGGCAAGATGTAGGGCGGCGGCGACCTCTCAAGTGTACTGGACTGGGTGTGAACCCGGACGTCCGAGTCTATTGACGTACGACTGCACGGTATAGTTCCTTGTCCGTGATTTTAGCAGCGTCTTCCATTCATTCTTGCCTCCGCGCAAGCCGCTCAATCAAAATTAAGTCGCGACGGAATCGGACGAGGACTTTGTGAAATACTTACCTTACATCTGGTCCCCTGGTTTACCGAGTCCAAAAACCGTCTGGTGGAGCGCAAGTTAGAGGGTGTTCTTTCTGGGACCGTTGAACTGGATACTGACCATGTTTCCTCGCAGTGCAGGATAAAGCTGGGTTGACAGCTGATTGCTCATGTACGTGTTTACTTAGTTGTCTGATCGTTTACTTACGAGTAGCAGAAGACTATGCTCCGCTCGCAAACGCCGATGTCGCGCACTGGCGTCGGCCCCCCGTCTGTGCCGCCCATTCAATCTGCGAAATTGTTGCTTGAGAAGACTTTCCACCTCTTGAGCTTCCTACCATTGGAATACTTGAACCTCGATTGCCTTGCTCTCATTATTGTGCGAACTCCTCCTCGCCGCCTCGCGTAACTGCTCAAACATATATTCTGTCGTGCCATACATAACGGCCAGTGTATTTCGGCTCTTGGCAGTCTCGCGTCCAAGCGGTGCCGTTTCCATTGGTTCCAGGTGTCGCGGATGCAAGACCCATGCCTGTTATACTACCGCTCCGCAACGTAAACTGTTGAAAAATCAGGCTAACTTCTTAGCTGGCTGACTCCCGCTACTCTGCTATAAAAGCAGCCAGTACTCGCGGGCTCAAATCAGTCCTCAGTTGCCCTCAGTACTCGAACTACCCCTGTAATCAGCTCCCCCGAACATGCTCTTCTCACGCGTCCTCCTCGCATCTGCGTCCCTTGCGTCCCTCGTTGTTCCCGCCGTTGTCGGTGTCCCCGCCGTTCGTTCTTCCCATGTATTTTTCATCATGAGTCGCTGACATTCAGTCGCAGGTTCTTTCCGGCGACGTTCGTGTTACCCTACCATCCTTGCTCCTCTTACACGTCCTTTTTCTCCCAGGCCATTGATGTGAGCACTCGTGCGAGTGCTAGCGGGGTAATATTTTCCATATTTTGCAACATATCTTGTCTGAATTTTATCTCAAAGGGTTCCGACCTCGTGACCCAAGCCGGACAGGTTTTAGCAAAAACAAAGGTTCTTTCCACCGCGACCACCGCCTTGGCGCACAGCAACCCCGCCGCCGCCGACTCCATTGTCAATCACATACTCAGCCTCAACAATATGATTCTCCCTGCCAGCGAAATCATCTCCACGTTCGGGGGGCTCAGCCCTTCCTCCCTGTTGACGTCCTGTCTTGGGGGCACGGCTGGCCTCACCAACGTCCTTGTCGTGGTCAACTTGCTAATTAGTTTGGGTGATGAGAGCATAGTGCTCCAGCATCTGCTGAACGCAGGGACGCTGTCTGGCCTTCTCACTGGGTACGGCCTCGGAGGGCTTTTGGGCGGGGTGCTCGGCCTCCTCGATCCACTCCTCGCCACTGTTGTCGCCATCCTCGATGGCCTTATTGGCGCTGTACTTGGTGGATGTGGCCAGGACCTTGTCTCCACGGTGCTCGCTACGGTGCTGACGTTGCTAGTCTCTCTCAGCACACTGCAGAGTGACGCCATTGGTTGTAACTGCGTCGTCTCCAACCTCGGCGCAATTAACCACATCCTTGGACTATAAACCTCCAGGTATGTATCTCTGCCCCAATCGCCTCCTGTCTTTGAAGCTCTCCTCTCATAGCAAATTTCAAAATTCTTGCGGCGGATTTTTCCGCGCACTGTTGGATCGTAGTTGTGCCCGTCACGAATCTATCGCGTTCATTGTTTTCGATTATTTCCACATCCCGTTGAATTACAAGATATGGCTTTATTTTCACGCGATTCTTATGTTTGAGCTTTGCTTCATTCGTTGCCTGGGGTTGCGACGTTCTCAGTCCCAGACTTTTGCTTTTCATCCCTTTTTCGAAAGGGGTGTTTGCTCTTGCTTGACCATCATGGTTACGCGTGATATGTCGCGTCCTATCACCACACTTTTGTAACGATCCTTTTCAATCACCCGCTGCTGCCTCCAAATGCGGTATCAGTACCAAGCCTATTTATGACTGAGTTTCTCGGACAATATTCGAATGCAGCCAATGCAAAGGGATGCAATGTAATGCAACCCAATGCAAGCACTAAATGCAGGCTGATGCACTGCAATGCACCACCTCTTTGAGTTGCTATTTGACTGCATTCAAGTGCACTTGAGTCCCACTCTATCTCCAAAGCATTCCCGTGCACTTTGTACAACCAGCTGAGGCTGCGCCGAGCGCGAATTCAACATGCCGACTGATCGCCACCTTGCCGTTGTCCATCGACTGTTTTCTGTACGTGAAAACCTAAGTAAGCCAGAGGCAAAAGGCACCATTTACGTTGCTATGCGTTTCTGGGCTGGGATTCTCCTGAGATTATGTTTTTCCGAGGACTATCTTCCTTTGAGAATTAAGGATTCAAAAACTGGGACACGTTCCGCTTGTGATTGGTGGCGGAATTCAATGAGCTTCACTCAAGCATTCTACCGTTCAAAAAGTAAGATGATATCCCTCCATCATGAGGTACAGAGTTAGAACCAAATTATAGTCCATGCCGTATCCTGCCGAAGGTCCGCCATTGATTGCATCTGTTCGGCAGCACTCGATCCGGCCAGTCTGTGCAATGCAATGCAGGAGTGCAGTGAAGCACAAGTCCTGATACTTGGGCATTTGTTTTGCATTGAAGTACACTCGATTGCATGCCAGTGCATTGCAATGCATTGCAATGCACTAGACTGCATTGACTGCATTGCTTTGCATTCAAATAAAGTCCGAGAAACCCCGTCATACCTATTGTCCGGTCCTTTTGCTGAACGATCGACCGTACCATGCCAAGATACGCGATTTCCGCAAGATTCGCGGCTCCGCCGCAAGAACGCGCAAGCAACGCGCAAGTCGATAATCAATCGATTATGGCGCCCTGCACCCAACAGCCCCACCTCATTTATTTCCACATCTTATCATTGCTATGCGGTATTATTCTGCGGGACTCGGAAACTGACACGTCGTCACCCGGGCATTGGATTTTCCCGTTGGGACTCAAGGTGAAACGTGGATTGCGTTACTACAGTCCAAGCTGGTGCTTGTTGCGCGGGCACCTGATACTTACCCTTCAGGCGCGCACCTGTTCAAGGAGTAGGTCCTACAAGTCCTCGTGAAGCACATAAATGCGCCCTACGAGATCGTACGCTTTGCGTTTCGGGGAGGACATTGGTTCGACCCCACCCGGGGACATGCATTATCTCGGTCCAACTTTTTTGGTTCGCAGCCCCCGCCAGGTTCACTTCTCCGACCATCTGATTCAGTATAGCTGTTCCTTTTTCGCTTGCCCGCAAGACAGACTTGAACTCGCCACAATGTCGACGCCCAACGTTTTGTATTGAACATCACCCAGCATTGGTTTCACAAATCCTTGTGGAGCACGACCGCTCACCCCCACGGAATATAACTGTGGACAGGAATCTCGGTGGTCCGACCCGACCCGAGGACGTACAAGGTTTGGTTGATTCATCTCCCTCCCCTTCCTTAATCGCACGCGAGGATGGGAGCGACAAACGCCCATCCAGCTTCATAAATTGTTGGTGCACTTTCTCGTAAAGGACGGACGTTTGTCTCCTACAAATTAAAGCTGCCGGGCCGAATCAGCAGGTCTGGAGGAGGGTGGCTCGAATCCACACCTGCGGGCATGCACCCTTCGCAATGTTTTTTCCCTGTGAGCATCGATAAGAAGGGCGGAATCCCAGGGAAGGATGCATGCAGTGTCATTGGTACACATTGGGGCGAGATTGGCGAATTCGCAAGGACAGCAAGCGTCTCTGAATCATTATCCCTGCGGAAAATCAGCTTCAGTTAGGAAGACACGATGCAAGCTCGGAGCCAACTCGAAACTGCATGAGCATGTCGTTCGCGGAGTAAGAACTCGCTCCCAGATTGTATTTCGGTTGCTGTCTGCCTTCGTACGGGAGTGTCGGTGGTTCAAACCCATCCGAGGACGTTATTGGGCGGCTTGTTGTATGGCTTTGCCGACGCCAGGAGCTCTCTTTATGTAAATATGAGAGACTGAGCGGCGAGAATAAATGAATACTTGCGGATCGTTCGCGACACGATTGGTCCAAAGCCTAAGGTGAAACCCCGAAAAGACGTAGAGAAAACGACTCTCCGCGTATTGCGATGAGCTCGCTCCTGCAGCGTCGTGAAGATGAACAGCTCTGAGCTGTGATGGTGTAGGGCAGTTGGTGGTCCGAATCCACCCGAGGACTGGGTAATTTGACTGACTGTGTATTGGAGAGGTGGTTCCACACACCCGAGAACATTGAGCGTCTGATCGAAATTTTGTTGCGTCCGGTCCGTATTCCAGCAAGGCATGCTAAGTTCTCTCGCGGAACCTGCTCGTTCCCACATATTGCCTGAAGGTATGTGTCAGTATGGAAGAGCCGTATAGTAGTCGTAATCAGTTCGGGACGGTGATCCATTCGTGGACATTCGAGTGATAGAACCGTATTTTGTCTCCGTGCGCTGTAATTCGAACAATCAAAGCAGGGTGATAGAGCGGATTGGAGGCGCGGACCGTTGCACGAACGCGCCGACAAACTGCAGAGTCTTGTCGAATAGTAGGGATGCAGCTGGCCTGCCTCGGAACGATGTAGATAACTCCTCGTGGAGTATGAAACTCCCTCCCCAACATTTGTGTTGCGTGATTCGCTGAGGAAGTTCGCTGTACCCGTAACCCATGTTCCCCAGGCGCGTAGTTAGATGACATTGCGGTGAGCCCAGAATAATCCCCCCAATCCGCACCTGACAGCTGCACGGATCGCCGAGAACGCCGACAAGAAGGACTGCCACACAGCGTCGCACACAAAAGATTGGTTGAGTCCTCGTGGAGTACGAAAACTCACTCCCCTCCTTTTGTGTCGTAACATCTGTTGTGGGAGAGATGGTGGTTCGAGCCCACCCGACGTCATTCTTGGTCCACGTTTCCATTTTCGGTTTCCTTCGCAGCTTGCCAGGTCGGTATGACCAGGACTGTAATACTAATAGCGGTTAAATTGAGAGCGAAAGGCGCCAGATGGGAGGCGTGACAGACAATTGGAATGATGTTGCTTGTTTACTGTGGAACGTATACTGAAATAAAAAACTCTCGATCTCGATAGAATATCCACAACGCAGCGTTGATTGCCCGCACTGTGCCGCACAAGATGGGCAGAAGCATGACTAGTCGCAGACGATCCACTGACGATCCAAAGGGGGGAGATGAAAGACGCTCCAGTGGCTGATTCTGAGTCGGATAAGGCAGGCCGGAACATTGCAGCTAGGCAGAGAGGAGACCGCGTCCGATTGAGTGAGCAACAAGCCCCGCCAAGCCGAGAGAGTTTTTGAGAAAGTCGCCCCAGTACCCAGGTAGCCCAGATGACCCAGCAAGCACAAGCACAGCGGCGACACAAAGCATGGGAGTCGCAAAGAAAACGGCCAGCCATCGCCGCCTCCGAGTCCTGATGGTCAAGAGCAAGAGGCGCATTGTATGCTCATATTTGCCATGCCGTATCTGATGGATCTGATCTGTTAACTCCCACGGCGAGCCTGTTTCTTTCTTCCTTCCTTCTCGCCCTTGGCGCACTGCCTGGCGATGGCAGCGAGCGCGGAAAGGTGCGAGAGCGTAGAGGCGGTGGATTGTTTTTGTCCTCAATGCCACTGCGTCTCGTCATTCCCTTTCCAGACCACCGCTAACCCACCCCTCCTTATCTCATAGCCCTCAAAACTACACAACCGCGTTCCTTTCCTGCCTCGCCAACTGCCAACCCGCCACCTGCCAACCCGCCACCTGCCTCGCCCCCTCGGCAGTATCCGGCACCGTTCTTGTCACTCCTCCCAAGTCCCCTCCGCTGAAGCGCTGGTGGATCAGTTCTGCGCGGCTGCGTCGACGCTGACGAGTCTGAGTTTGCGTCGTTCACGCCTTTCAGTTGTTAGCGCGAAGAGCGTCAGTGGATCCATCTCAGGGAGTGCGAGCACGAGTGCAACCGCCCCACCTCCAACTTAGCGGCGACGGCCCAGCCGCATTGCTGCCCTCCACCAATCGAGATCTGAACGGTACAAGACACGCAAAAATCTGAAGTCGTCGGCTTCTGCTTCTCAAGCTTTTTTGTTCGATACCCGACGGCCGACCTTTTTTTTTTTTTTTTTTTCATCTCACTTTAAGCGGCAAGGCTTGCACGCGGTGTATCTGTTTCTGACGCTCGACATATTCCTGGCGCCTTTTGATGCATCACTGGGCAGCTCTCTGGCCACCTTCTGCTGACCTACTAGGAAACTCCCTTCTTTGGGCGTTAAGACTTTTTGGGAACGAGAAAACGAAGCCCTCCTCTTTTTGGCACTGCAGTATGTCTGGAATCAATGCAGCTGACATTCGACTGATACCATATTTTTAGGCACTTCTTATACGACACAAAAGCTGTAGTTAGGCGCTTATTCTTCTCTTCCTCTTGCCCCCACCATCCATGGCTGACACACCCCATCCCGATGTCAGATCCTCCTCCACCTCAATCATAGGAACCCCTGGAATCATCTCGTGAGTCCACCCGCCTGTTACGGCTCGTATAGCGGATGACTCAAGCGGGCGTCTGATGCAGGAGCGGAATGTTCTCGGGCGCTCAAACCTTCACAGTGACAGGCCACACGTTGCAAAATATCACTTACGCGGCTCCTACCGAGCCGACCGGTACTTTCTCCTTGCGAACAGTGCCGCAGAGTCTTTACCATTGTTAACAGATTACCGCACCATCCCTCTTGGAGACATAGATGTTCAGTACGAAATACGCGTTGACGGTGATACGGGCGTTGTTTATCGGCGGCCTGCGGATCGACGGGTGTATTCTGCGATACTTCAAGGTCAAACGGTTACGGTTGCGATGTATCAGGGTAACGGTGCGGCGGAGGTACGTTACTTGCTGGTCTGATATCGGACCTCTTTGAAGAATTTTTCAGAAGTGGCGGCAGGAAATCAGAGCATATATGTCGCTCCGGTGAGTTCGACTCCAACGCTGCGTTGCACGTTAGGCGCTGAATTTCTACCGCAGCCATCCAAATATCATTCAGATATACGGCGCAGCGAGCTCAAGCGGTACACATGCTACCATCTTCCACGGTGGTACGACCTTGATTTGAAGGCGGCTCGCGGAAACTGACTACAAGCAGATCTAATACCCTTCGAACATTGGCTGGATCCCTACAAGCCTTTCCCTTGCCTCACGGTCTACATTTATAGTTACTATGTAGGTTTCCTGATGTCTCCCATTGACGCAAATTAATTTTTCCTAAGCACCGGCAGTACCGGGTAAGAATGTTCAACCTCCTTGTCACCATTTTATCCGCTCCTCAGGAGGCAGCCGATTACCTGCGCCCAATTCTTAAAGCGGTCATGGTGAGCTGAGTTCTCTGGGTCTCTCCTGATTCATCGTACCAGTAGTCGTGGGATTGCACGATGTGGATACGTCGCCGGACCGGCCGGCTCTGCGTGGATCTAATGCACCCACAGAAGCCCATCGATATCGAGTTCATTTCATTTTCCCAGGCCTCCATCTCTGGCTCCGAGGCAGCGGCCGTGGTGTCTGGATACACACCTCGCATTATGGAGGGCCTGGCAATCAATGTCCTCACCCTAGAAGCCTATCACGAAGTCTGCCATTGGTCGCTCGGCCAAATCAGCTCTATCGCCATTCCCGCTGGCATGACCATACATCTGGGAATGGTCATTTCACGGCCTTCGAACAATCACTTCGCAAAGATTGCCTTTCTTCCGGAAGCAGATGATTATGCTTATGGTTGGCGCCATTCGGGGCAGGTGGAGGGTGAAATCATGGAGAACGGCTCGACGCGGTATTCGAATTCATTCAGCTCCCAAATCGCTTTTTTAATAATCATCATCAATAAGGTTCAACATCCGCGATGCAGTAGGCTGTACTCTTTGGCTGTCCTTTCGGACCGGGGGTCCCTGGCCCTGGCTCAGCCAATCGAATTGCCTATTTAAACGCTGTCAGATTACGTCAAACTTCCAGGATTATGGTTCGGCCGTTCTCCTATTTGCGTGTGGATGTCTAACTGGGCACCCCAGTTCTCGTCCGCCTTGTGCGCTTCTATGTCACAGTTTCGGAAACCGCGGAAGAACTTCCCACAGGTTTCTTGTTCCTCTGCCCAAGGGATAACTTGTGCACCGCACCATCCTCTGCGTGTTCGCCAACTTGCCCAGCATATTGGTCCCTCGATCCCTTGGGCGCCCACCCTCTCAGCACAGAGGAAGCGATTGAGCTAGGGTTCCCGGCCGTGCACTACAGCGTAGACATTACCGGACGGTCCTGGGATTCCAGCGTATACGCCGGACTACGTCGATTTTATTTAGCTAAGGGGTTTGATCCGTACAGCCAGGACGTCGCCCGTCATTTTGGGTACCCGCTTTATCGCCTGTCTGGTGACATCGATCCTGTATTCGCTCATGGCAAGTCCGTTCCCTCCCAATATTCATCAACAGGACTCATGGATTGGATTAGTTGTCGAGGAGGAAGACAATCCAGAAGTGGAGGATGATTTGGATTCGCCGATGGATGTGGACCACGTCGATACAGAAAATCACGGCGATGATTCAGAGGATTTGTCTGACATGGAACTTGACTCGTGAGAACGGCGGCGATTGAGATCTATTCCTTCCGGTTTGTTTGAATGTTCTCAAAATTCGCAGATCCCGATTCCCGATGGAGATGAACGCCGCGAATTACCTGGGCCTGACATTCTTTTTCAACACAATCATCCAACAATCATCCCTACTTTCTACGGTTCCGTCCGAAGCTTACTTTAAATTTATTGTAGTCTCTGCCTACGCGAGACAAATTGCATATCGTTGTCTTTGTGACGAAGTTCAACTTGGTTCGACGTTCGCCTATTTGAAGACACCCACCTTGAGCAATTCAAGGCTCTGCCGCACAAGCTTGCAAGTCGATACCGTGGTCCATTCATCTACCCTCAGGCTTCACGTAATTATCTGTGTTAGATGCACGACTGGGATAATAAAATCGAAATCACTCTCTCGGGGTTTGGGATGGTTCCCACCTGTTTTCCCTGGCCTGGCTCGGCGATGGGCGTCAACAGGTTTAGGACTTGCGGTGCCACCGGCGCCGCGGCGGTCGTGTTGATGAGTCTTCAAGCCGCATTATTGTCACCGAGCTGCAGTGAATGCCCGCAGTATGTATATGTAGCTGATGATCATTGCGCGGCATCAGAACCACGTCTAGTTTCAAGCTCAACGATGTACTTCAGATAAGTATGAGTGGTCCTAGACAGATGCTCCATTTCCCTGGGAAATCCCGCCTCCCTCGAGATTCGTCCAGCCTATGCCTAGACAAACCTCGGACTTCGGCGGACCCAGCAGACGTACTCCTAGCTTGAGAACGGAAGCTTCTCCTCAACTTGCTTTACGGAGACGGTATTCTTCACAGTGGATCAGGACGTTGTCTCGAAAATTCAGATGACGCGGTGTTTCGTACTCGTGAACCTCTGGTGAGATTTTTTGAAGATCTGGGTTGGATTTAGGTACCTTTTTTACCATCTCTCTTTGCTGATCAATTATCTGACTGCTTGGCGCATCACCAAGTGGCACGTTCGTGGAGCTGAACCGAAACCCTGGCTGAGGGCTTTGCTGCCGAACGCATCCCGAGTCTGCGGTGAAGGTTCGATAACAAACGCAGGGCCGAGCCTGAGACTTCATATGCATCTCGCGGTGCTGGACGCTGGATATCTACGACCCGGGGAGCGGATTGGCGTCGCGCGACATGGAGATATGCGGAGTAAGTGAAGGGGAGAGAGAGTGGTGATGACAATTTCATCAGGAATAGGGTTGAAGAGAGGGGAGGCCTGCTCTTCGGCTGTACTGGCAGTGCGTGCCTGCGATTTGTACCGCAGCATGAAAGCAGAGGTTAGCAGGAAGCAGGCGAATCACACGGGTCTGTCGGACAAGCCGAAGAGCGCAGGGGCGCCGGCCCGCATAAAGAGGTGGCACGAGGGGAGACGGAGCTGGAGAAAATTGAGAAAGGGAAAAATACTCCTTGCTGTGGTACAGTATGAGGATTCATTTCAGCGTCCAAATGAGTGGAAAGCAAGACAAGGACCGCGTGATGATCAGACGACGCGGAATCCGCGCCTCCCCTTCGTTACGGCAAGAGGGACGCTAATGGCGCGTGTGAGGAACGAAGACAGGATCCCGGCGAGCGCACGAATGGCGTTTCTACGGCTCAGGAGCGTCGAAGGAGCCGAGTGGCGATGTGTCCATTACTGTGCGCGTGCTAGTGCCCGTCAAGCCCACAGCACTAGAGCAACTAGTAACTCAGAGTCGAAGATATCCAGAAAGCGGTAGCTTTTTTTGAATCGGAGAGAAGCGTACTAAAACTTCCAGATCGCGGGCGTGTGGCGAGATGGCGGTAGGAAGCAAAGTGCAAGGTGGCAGTGCAGGCGCATCAACGGCCCGTGATCCACTTACGGAATATGCCGGGGCTTTGCTTCAAACCACCACCATCTTTCCATCGCTCGCCCGCCCACTGTCAAGGCCAGAGAAAACCCAAGATCTTTGCTTCCACGCTGGCACCGTCTCATTGATTGGAAGTATGTTTGACGACGCTGGCGCCAATCGGTCCCGTTTCCACAGCATCTACAACCAATCTGCCACCATCTTGCAAGTCGTGGCGCCATGGTACCTTCTATCTGGCAGATAAAAAAGCATAATGGATAGCCCGAGCCCCTGTGCTGAATGATACTGACCGTGGAAGGTGTCCGCTTCTCGAGCTTTTGTATTCGATGGCTGATGGCCGATCTCTTTCAGTGGCGGTCTCATTTCGCACAAGGAATATCTGCTCTTATATCTTGGCCCTCGATTTATTCACCTTGCCGTCTTCACTAATCTCTGGCCGCCGTCTTGGGACCCGACTGCTAGAGCGCTGTGAAGAGGCATATTCGGCGGAATTCTCTTTCTTGGGCGGTTATTTGAGCAAAGACTGGCGGCAATCTTGACAGAGTGCTGGAAATACGAAATCGTTTCAACTGACACTTGACTTACACGATATTTTTGGACACTTCTTATACCGCGCATAAGCTGTACTCCAGCGCTTGTCCACTCTCCCTGTTACCACCACCATCCATGGACCACGTCCCGCCTCCCGATGTCGTGTCCTCCTCCACCTCAATCATCGGAAACCGTGGAATCATCTCGTGAGTCTATACGTCTATACTGTTAACTTATACATGGGACTCACCCTCACATGCAGGAAATCCAGATGATCGTTCTTCCCCGGCTTTACTTGCGTACACCAACGGCAGTGGTGCAGGAACTATATCTGATAATTTGTGAAATACGCCCAAACTTTTTGGAATCAATTTCATTCCATCGCGACCCAATACATGCTATCCTATGTTACAATACAAAGTTCAATCAATACAAGAGCTGGACTTATAGTACGTAGTGAAGTACATTTTGTTTTTTCGACGACCTACAATGTTCGTTGACCAATTACCCCACATATCGAGCCGACGAGGGAAAATTCAGGCGCGAGAATCATGACACAAAAAAAACAGGATCGGCTTGCAAATATCAGTAACGAGGCCGTTTGACGTCTCGTCCATCCAGCGCCTCCATGTCGGGAGTGCGCTTCGTCCCGTAGGTGAAGTCGTTCATGCTGGAGAGCATGGGATCGTACTGAGCCTCCAGGACGCGGCTGTCCGCATCAGAGCTGCTGTCGGAAGTGTATTCCACCAGCGGGCCGGCGGGAGGAGACGGCCAAGTGCTCTGGTACGCGCGCTCGGGACCCGATACAGGGCTAGGCGGGATCCTCGCCGGCGTGGGGGGAGTGCACATCCCCTCTATGCATCCACAGCCCGAGCGCGCGACCGTGTCCATTTGCAACGCAGGATCCGAGTCGGGGAACGTTTTACTCAGCTGCAACATCTGCTGGGACGCCTGCATGCGGGGGGACGGGCTCGGGTTTTCGATGCGCCCATTGTTCTGCAGCTGCCGCAGGGCGTCTGGGGGAAAATCAACATTGATTCAGCCCAGAATGAACGCGAGGCGCGAAGCTTGGAGTGACCAACATCGTTGTCGCGCAGATAGCACATGAGGTTCTGCATGATCCCGTCCTGCTGCGCCATGCAGCGCTGGAAGCAGAGCATCTCGACAAGAACATCGCGATAGTTCCACTCCAGATCGCGCACATGGCACAACACCTGTTCGTGTGCCGCGCTGAGGGACGAGAGCTCGTTCTGCATAGATGTAAGAGCGTTGCACGGGGAGTCGAGCGGCGAGGGCGGGGGAGAAGTGCCGAAGTTGCGCGCGCGTTGGCCGGGAGCTTTGCGCTTGATATTCTCCAGTGCATCACGCCCGTTGGTGTGGAATTCGGGGTGCTGATACGTCCAGTGCTGTTGGTGAGCGTCGTTAGCTGAAGAGTGAAGAGGAATAATAATATTGAACCCGCATACCTCCTCACCGTCCCCGAAGCTGTCATCCTGGATCCATCTCTTTGACCTTGTGGAAGTCGTATTTGTTCAACTGGCGGACAAAGCTGGAGAAATTGGGCGTTGGACGGAGAAATTGTTATCCTGAACCGGGGATCAGTAATTTATACTTAGACGTGTATGTACCTCGGAAAACAATGCTTCAAGCCCCTTAAATTTTGCGTACAATTGACCGGCATGAGCATTTTGATACTTGCGTGGAACGTGGCGCAGATTTTTCGTCTCTGGCAGCGGCTTGTTCAAAACCCTTTGGTAAGCTCGCGAGGCGAAAAGGAGGAGACATGATTCGCAAGGGGAGGGTGAGTCAGCCTCATTAGCATCCACCTCGACATTTTTCAAACATGCAGTGGTGCCTGTGGCAAAGGACGCCATGATTCCATGTGTAACATCGTTCCGCCAAGTGTCACTCCGGAAAAAAATGAAATTTCAGGGCACCCAAAGATGTTTCTGAAATCTTTGGTATCAGCAACATAATAAGTAGCACTGAATGTGTACCAGAAATGCAAAGAACCAGGTGGGCTGAAATGGGTGCCGACACGGCAAGTATCGGAATTAGTATTGGGCCGCCCGGAACTTTGCGAATCAGACGCATTTTGTGCACGCCAGAAATTGCTCCTGAAACTTTGAGTATCAGGAGCAGCTACTAGCTAGTGTCAGTTACAGTTTCGGCCGTTGCCGATACTATTGTTTCCAGCGTGCCTGAAAACGGTCGGCCCACCCCGCCCCGCCCGGGCCGCCTCCTGATATGGGTCCCGAAAACAAGGAACAGCCGAAACGGTTCCCACAATACTATTGTTCTCAGTACACAATAAACTCTTCCTGAAACTTTGAGTATCAGGAGTAGTTTCGGGGGACTCAAAACTGCACCTGCTACGCACAGTTTCGGGCGCACTAAAATCAGTCCTGATACTTTGCGGTTCGGCTACGTTTTCATGGTCCCGGATTCTTTCAATTTCTGGTACAGTCTCTGTTCTGCAGAATCCGTCCCCGATACTAAACATTTCGGGGACCTTTTTGGGTGCCCTGAAAGTTCAAATTTTCCGGAGTGTGTGGTCATGCCGCTGAGCTGCATAAGCAAGCTCCTGCTGCCATTGACTGAGATTCTGGAAGTCGTCCTTGAAAAGCTTCTCGCTGTAATGGCCTATGGCATGGGCGCCGCCACCGCCGGCATTAGAGCGCTCCAGGTAAGTGCCAACCTTTTCGTCGTAAGCAGCCGTTAAGCCAGGGCACGGCATGTGGAGTTTGCTAGGGGCCGTCACTTTTTTCGGTTTTGTGGTCGGATGTACCCGTGTGAACTTTAGCTGCTCGAGAGTTTGTGCCTTGGGGTCGGGAGGACATGCAGGCGGGGGTGGGCAGCCTTTGCACCCTTCGTTCCAGTGCTCAAAGAACCGCGAGGTATTGTACGGTTCCTTCATTTGTACCCACTTTTCACAGACGGAGCATTGAACGGACTTCGAAGTTTTCTCGAATGTTGCCGCTTCGTCACAGTTCCGAATCTTGGCGCGAAAGTTCTGAGTTTTGGTATCAGAACGCTGAAATTCCCCATTCCGAGCCCTACTTCTGAGTTTCCGCGCGCATGTCGCAGCTTTGCTCAGACCAATTGTTGGGTTGGCTTCTTTGGGCTGATTGTGTGAGTTTTTGGAACCTTTCTGCGCTGCAGTTGGGTTGGCGATGACGCCCGAACGAGAAGACGATTTTGGAAGAAAGAAGGAATTGATGGGTCGGGCCGGTTCATCCGGCTTGCCTGTTTTGGCAGCCTTTGTCTTCCGCTCATCGCTCGCTCAGTCGCTTCCTGCTTCCTCCATTTCTGCTGCCCGCCTCTTTGTCCCACGACTCCCGGCTACCTCTGCCCCAATTCCGTGGCGCACGTTGTTGGATGCGAGGTTCGCCGACTTTTCGGTCGTACCGTGACCTGCCTTCTTCATCCTCTTTTTTGAGTCCGGGCTTGGCGGCGGCGTCGAAAGGATCCGTTTTCGGACCTTTTTGCGAGGGCTCTGTTTGATCCTCGCCATCACATCTGAAATACTGGGCTTGACGCCGCTGCCCTGGGAAGACACTGGCATCTGGGGTGCATCGGACTCGGTGATGTTTGCTGTCTGGCAAGGTGGTCGTCCATGGTCAAGCCGGAGATCCCGGCGCGATCCTACCGTCCGTTTCGGAGATGGAGAATCGCTTCCGTCAAGATAAAATTGAGTTTCGGGAAATTTTTGTGTATTACCGTACTACAATAATGGTTACTAACTTAATTGCTGTTGAGATTGAAGAGCCAGCTATGACCAGCTATGGCATTGTACTCCCGGGGGTCATCGCTGCTTTCAAGGGCATTTGAGTTAGTACCCGTTCTTGTAGTAACATATAAATTTCCCCGAAACTCAATTGTATATATTGGATCCAAGATTGAGTTTCGGGGAAATTTGTGTGTATCACCATACTTGAAGAATGGCTACTAACTTAGACGCCGTTGAAATTGAAGAGCACGATGTGCATTGCATCCTCCTCCTTTCATGTGATTTCTTGGAACTTTCCTCTCGGGATCTGCCGGGATATGCTGTTTCCTTTAGTAGTAAAGCCTTTACTTCGAGCAGCTTCGCCAACGGGCAACAGTGTGAGTAAAGGTGAGTAAACGACATTGAACGTGTGAGCTCTTCACACGCATGTCACGCGGGACCAGAATAATACCCTCTCATTTATTCGTTCCTACAACCCGCGCCACTCGCGGCGTTTTTCTGTAACCGACTACCTCTTCCACGATGGATTTCCACAACTTGACATCCGTTCCCTCGTTCGGTCGTTTTACTCTGGTATAAATTCCCCCGCATCTTCTCGTCGCGATGTTCTGAGATGTCGTCGATTCTGCTAACTGGAGACGCTCAGACGCAAGTCAACTTCCTCCTCGGGCCATGGGTAGGTCTTTGGTCATACGGCCAGATACCGTGCGCGAGCTGAGCTGCCGGCAGATAATTGGATGTAGCTTTGATCTCGTCCTTCAGGGCGCGCTTTGCGGCCAAGTATGTCCACACGCATTTCGATTTTGCCATCCTGATTTTTTTTTCCACTGTTTAGTTTGTCAACTATTTCACCTGGTACCGCGACGACAAACGATGGCTTAAGGCAGCCGTTGCCGGCCTCTGTCTGTTGACGAGCCTGAAAACAATACAAGTATTGTGCGTCCCCGTCCCTTTTTGGTACCCACCATCTATATACCCGTTATCCAGTGTCATTATCTGGACTCACGCCGTCGTGCACTTTGATGATCTGCAAGGTGCCATCCAGTTGAACTTTTCTACATGGTGGGAGGCAGGGAATCCGCTCATGGTGCGTGCTAACATATCGGCCGACCCATACGTTGGACTTACTTTGACACCGTTATCCATTCATTAGGTCGCGGTGATTAGGGGTCTGTCGATGCAAACGCTATTCTAACTCCTACTTCGCTACAGGTGATCGGCTTCTATGTTCAATCGTACTTCTGCTATCGCCTTTACGCTATCTCGCGCACGGTATATGTCGTCGCACCACTGGTGGTTATATTCCTCTTCGCCTTCTCCTCGATGGTCCTTGCTGTGAGGATGTCACCGCTCAGGCTCCCTGTTTCTCTTTCTGAGGACCCGGCGTTCTAGACATACTATATCACGCAAGAAGACCCGACGGTTGCTTCCTGGTGTGCGGTTAAATCTCGTCGTTTCTGCCTTGAACTCAGAGTTGGCCCGGTCAGTCACCGCACATCTGAGTGCCGTATTCGGTTCGTGTGTCCATTCTGTCTACACGTAGTATCTGACTCACTCCTTGACTAAGCCGGAGACCTGCTTCTCACCACGACTAGCGCCTTCTTCCTGATTAAAACGCGCAAGCGAGCCGTCTCAGAAACGGCGGATCTCATTGATACCCTCATCCGTCTCACTTTCCAGACCGCTGCACCGGCCGCGCTGTGGTATGTACCTGCACCTGCGCTTCAAAGATTTAAAAACCAACAGCTACTCACCAATCCACACAGCGCAACGTTGAATTTAATTTTCGCGGTCACCTTCGTTGGGAGCAAATCGCTCTTCTCGATTGTGTTCAATATGCCGCTGCCGAAGCTGTATGCGGTATCTATGATGTACACGCTGAATGCGCGCCGGCAAATTCGTGCGTCGCGCAGCGGGCAGCTCAGCAGCTCTGAGGGCCGCGGGATATCCAGGCCTCGTACTTTCAGTGTGCGTCTTTCCTTTTCTTCGCAGTACGGATGTTAAAAATCTGGGCGGATAGGGAGGGGTGGAGCTCTCTCAGCTCTTTCCTCCCACTCCCACTCAGGCGGAGCACCATGTGGACGTACGTGATGTCCTAGCTATCTGGCTTGGAATTAACTAGGATGTGGACAGGTTCGCGCGACGTTTGGCCTCGCCGACGTGAAGAGCGTTCCACATTTCACGTTCGCTTGAATGGGGATCCTTATTTCTTTTTTGTCAAATGAGACATTGTGGGACCGGAATTTCCCTGTAAGACATACGATGTAGGATTAGGATTCAAATGATTTGACGTTCAGTGAAGGGTATGGTGTACAGTATGTGCACGCCGGGGCGTCTCGGCTAACACTTTTGAGAGGTCGAGTTTTTTTTTACTTTTCCGGCCCTAGAGGGAAGGTGTTTGTCAGGATATCGTCGGGCAATGCAGTCGTGATTCATAGTTCACAGACTCAGCCATGGCGAACGGTATCAACTCAATCGGAGTGTTCTTGTCGGCTCTCTGTCGCGGCGCGTCGGAAAACAGCCATGAAAAGTGAAGCTCCAGGGAAGCGTACCTTGAGAGAATACAAATCGATGCAATCCATCCCGAGTTTCTTCAGAGACGCTTCGGTGGCGTGCTCGGGCTACCATCAATCGCCATGGAAGGCTTAACGAACCCGAACTTGGAGCATAGAAATATATCGTCGCCTTTGCCTGTATGCTTGAACGTGTTGTGAGAGAATTAGTCACGAACCCAGTGGAGCGCTGAATATTTATGCCATTTTCCAATGAGCTCCTCAGAGTCGCCATAAAGATCGGCGGTGTCCCAGAAGTTGCAACCAGCAGCGTGCGCGGCGCCAAGGACCTGGAGAAATTTAGGCAATGGTGTTCGCAAAGACGGGGCTAACATACTTTGAAGCGTTCCTCGTCAGAGTCAACTGCGCCGTAGAATGTGGAGATGCCCATTGCGCCGAAGCCGATTCCGGGGAAGGTAGAGTTTCCGATTCTGCGAGTGGTAGACATCAAGTGTAAAGCAAAGTCGATAGGTGATGTTCAGAGTCGGTCTTCGTTTTATATCGGTCGCCAGACCACCGTGTGGGTTGGGCATCGCGTTTCCGAAAGCTCGGAGGTACGGTACGAGAACTCAAAGTTCGACGTTTCGGCAAATTTCCCAACGATTTTGAAAGGTGTTGCATCCAAGGCGAATGCAAGACTTGGCTCAGAGGCGAGGGTCAAACGGCACAGGGAATGTCGAGCAAAAACTTGAGTAACTTAGTGCATCGTGGTTCAGGACAAGAGGCAGTGTGTGAATGTGAAGGTGTGTGTACACAAGCATAAAGTTCGGGATCACCGGCGGATCCATTCCGTTTGCTCCCTTGAGTCTCCCTCGACCTCACGACAGTCCTGGGCTCTCCCTTCACACACACAAATCAGCGTCCTCTTATTCTTCCGAAATGCGTACACATAGGAGCGGCTCTCGACGCTCGCAACATCACGCGCCCCATTGTTCGCCCACGCTTTGATGCGCATGAGCCAGCGCTTGGGCGCAGCTTTGGCCCCCGCCAAAGCGCCAGGTATATAAGCCACCGCACAATGGGTGGCATCTCCCCATTTTCCCGCTCGCCCACTCGGCCCCCCACAATAACATACACCGCAACGATGGACGGTACCGGAAATTCCGCCGATAGCAAGAACAAAGAAAATACAAATGTGGGCCCTGTTTCCAAGTCAAGGCTCGTCGTGCGGCCTGTGAAGGCAGGGCGGCATGACCCCGTAGCGCCGGGGCGCCGGAGAAAGGGCAGCCGCGCCTCGTATCAGCCGCAGTCGTCCCAGCCCCAGCCCGTGCCGCGCGATGCGGACCCTTTCGATTTCAGCAGACCGCCCAGCGAGGCGCGCGCAGCAGCTTCAGGTGTACGTTCTCGTTCTTCCGCGTCCGTGACCTGGCTGACAGTCTATCCCGCTCCAGCGCGCCGCAAAGCAGAAATACACCAAGCCCATGGTCGTCCCTCAGAGATTCCACGCCGCGTACGACGCGGAGGTATGGGAGCGCCCCGGGGTGGAGTACCAGGCTCAACTGGCCGCCATGCGCGTGGCGGACAAAATCGCAGTAAAAGAAGCGCGCGAGAAGTCGCGCAAGGCGATCTTTGGTACCGATGCGCAAACGCGAGCGGAGCAGGCGGCCAAATTTGCGGAGGCCTTTGCGGCGCCGGTGGTGATGCACACGGCCCAGCTCGTGCAGGTACGTCTGTCTGTTGGTTCGTCCCATTTTGCAGGTGTTTATTGTCTTGTGTGCGTTGTAGTGTCAGGCCGCGCGTGCTCGTGCTCATGCCCCTCCACTCCCGCCTCGATTTCGACTTGCACTTTGGGGTCCACTTCCACGTCCGCCTTCGCACAATCCGCTCCCGTACCCGCACCCGTCTTCCCGGCACAGGCAGCACCCGCACTCGGGGTGCGCGCGCTCGAGACAGAGGTGGAGGTGCCCCCTTCTCGCGGAAGAGGGGGAGCAGAGGGAGTGGTGGGCCGCGAAGGCTGCTGCGTTGGAGCGTCGCAACGAGGATTCCGAGATGAGGCGGATGACGCGGAGGATCAGTTTGACGAGAGGGAGGAACAGGGCGTGAGGGAGACATACATAGCTCTACAGGCGGCTTGGCCGAAGGCGCTTGATCTCGAGGTATGCATCCGTTCTATTTTCTTACCTTCTCCTTCTCTCTCTTCCCTCGTCCTCCACCCGCACCTGCAGCTTCCCTCTTCCCTCTTCCATCGTATACGCCCGCACCTTCCCTTTCCCTCCCTCCTTCCCTTGCCCGCCCTCGTCCCTCCCTTTCTCTTCTCCCCTCGTCCCTTCCCTTTCTTTGCGTCACCTACACCCGCGCACATACTGATTCGCACTTCCTCCTTTCACAGGCATACGCCCGCGTCGGCGAGTCCCAGCGCGAGACGTTCCGCAACGGCTACATGGCGCTCGGGATGCGGTATAGGGGCGTGAGGCGGGCGAGGGCGGTGGAGGCGGCGTCTTCGTTGGCTGCGCGCAAGGACGAGGCGGCGTCTTCGGGCACGGATGACGCGTCGGCTTCCTCTTCTGCGGCTGGCGACGAGGAGGATAGGGATGCGTCTCACGCCGATGCCGAGGCGTCGTCATCGCCGTCTTCTGAGGATGGAGATGCGGAATCGGACGCGGACAGGGACTACTCCGCCTGCTCTGCCTCCTCCTCCTCCTCCTCTTCCTCGCCCACTCGCACGCCCACCCGCACCCGCACCCGCGCCCGTTCATCGCCGTATACGCGCGCCTCACGGACTGGCACCACTGCGCGGCTCGTGGACTCGGTGGTGTCCTTTTTCGCCAGGCTGGGCGTATGAGAGATGAGCTTGGGGCTTAGCAACGGATGGGGCGCCCGGCGGTATCGTGTCAATTGACTGTCGAGTACCGCGCTCGACCTCCTCCACGCCGCATTGGCATTCTCCAAGTCTCACAGTCGCCCTCGTACGACGGGCGAGGGGGAGGTGGGCAAGCACCGTGATTGGGGATTCAGCTGGAGATGGGGACGTGGACGAGCCGTCTAGGGAGGATGGGGATCATGATATGGACGCAGTGTCTTCCTCTTCGGAAAGTGGCGAAGCGTATGGGGGCAACTCGGACGCAGGCAGCGACCACTCTTCGTCCTCCCCCCGCTCTTCCTTTTCCTTTTCCTTTTCCTCTCCCACCCGCACCCGCCCCCGTTCGTCGCCGTACGCAGACTAATGTCGTTTTTCGGTATGAGAGATGGGCGTATGAGGCAACGGATGGGACGGCAATTACGTCTCCTCGCCGCATCATTCGACTTGTGCACTCGCACCCCCAGCACGCCGACTCGCACTCCACTGCGCACCTCCACCTCCTCATGGCCCCACGGTCAGGCAACCTCGCGCCCCACCGCTCCGCGGCCTGGACTCGACATCGCTCGCCTCTTTCCCTTGATTCTCTCCCCTTCTCTTCTTATTCTTATTCTTATTCATAATCATGCCTAGACTATCCGTTCGCCTTACACCCTGCGCTTACCTATCTTAAGCTCCCTCCCTGCCCTTTTACTTGTACTGCTCTCTACTTGCACTTGCTTTTGTGTGTATTCGGTGTAGCATTACATAGAAATTCCCTCGCGCACATGTATTCACAGCTAGACTCAGGATTGAATTGGGGATTCGGTTGTGTGCCTGTTTCCCGACTACCTTTCCGCCTTCCCCCCTCTACTGCTTTTTTTTCTTTCAAATCAAGCGTTTTTTTTTTTCACCCAGACGCCGACTCCGGCACTTACCGGGCCGGTCAAGCGCCCCCAAGCGCTTAGCGAAATTTCTTGCGTTCTTTCTTCGTCCTCAGCAAAGCCGGCGAAACCACCCTCTTGTAACCTGTTCGTGCCACTCCCTTGGACTTTGTCTGTGTCTGTGTCCCGTTCCGGTTCCAACTTCCGCGGTGGCGGTAAATCCGGGCTTGCCTGCGCTGCTGCATACATAATTACTGTGCGAATCGGTCTCCGATACCTCTTGCTTCGGATTTTGGACGGTACTACGAGGCACGACGTCTACTTGGCTTCTGGGGAGTGAAAACTCAAATCTGGGCTCGATGATTCTTTTCGTCGCATTTCTCGTCCGGTCCCTTGACTTCAAAGAACACAACTCAGGCTTAGATTCCGGAAAGTGGAACTTCAACGACGTCGGACGGGCCCGTCGTTGATAGTACGCAACAGGTGCACTAATCTACACCTCCAAGGGCTTGCTTGCGGATGGCCCGCACCGAAAACTGACGGAACGCTCAGTGGTCTCCCGTTCCGATTCGGGACCGGGCCGTTGTCAAGGAGAAATAAATATGCTTTATTCCCTCCGTGTCCATATAAAGTTGTTTCGCTGTTTGCTGCTCGCCGCTGCTCCCGAAAATGCGAAGAACATCCTCCCTTGAACGCAAGCCATCCTAGCTGCAGTGCTGCCTCATAGACTGGACTCAGACTGCTCTTCTCAAGGCTCGGCTGGCAGAATCAATTGCAAGACATTGTTTTGTCAATATACACTCCCGTTCGATTTGGGATCAGGCCATTCGGTATCCTCCATGTTTTTTCCTCTGTTTCTTTCCTCTGGCTGGTTCATTCACTGAGCACTCTCCGACCAGCTCCGACCCCCAGTACCACCGTCCGCTCGCAAAAATCCTCCTTCCAACCTACTGGATTAAATCGCGGCTCAAAAAAGTTCACACAGAAGACTCCGGTTGTGGATGGTTCGCACTCATAACCGCTGGAACAGTCCGCTGTGAGATTACGTACTGGGTTTTCCGTTCGATTCGGGACTGGGCTTACTGTGCACGCCAGTTCTTTTTCCACTCCTCTTCCTAGATTCAAGTTCAGACCGACTGGATCACAAGGCTCACATAACTGTACGCGCCTACTTCACAAGGCGCAATTTCTTTTGAGTGCCTCGAAGTTCTTAAGGAAACCTGGCGAACGGTAAGACTAGGACCATCAAAAACTGCACGTACTCTGCCGATGCTTGTGTGCAAAGGGCCTACCTGACCGACTATGTTGGTGCGAATGAACTGGTTGCGGCGCACAGCTCCGATCCGGTGAGTTCTTCAACTGTCGCTTCCTGTTTTCTTCTCTTCAGAACAACTCGCTACGATTATTATTAGGCTAACACAGAAAAACTATGCACGCTAAACTATGGACTCGGACGCCAACGTGTACTTAACAGGGCCCGAATTGCAGTTGTATCAGCCTTACCACCGACTAACTTCATACCTCGATTAAGGGCCTCCGGCCACGTTGAAGAATTTGTGGGCCCTCCGGGCATGGATGTATCCTCACCATTCTTTCTCTTGGACACATGTTGTTTTATTCATTTTGCAGGCTCAAACATTCACTCGGTACGCGCGAGCATCGACCAGTTCACACTGAGCCATTGTCATTATAGTTTATTGACCATGACCCAGCCCTTCAAGTGTCTCATTGAATCGGTTTCAATATTGCTCAATCACGCGGTTCTAACTGTGGGTTCTGCAAGATAGAGTCCGAGAGCCTGAGCGGCCATGTCAGAGAATAAACGTACATGGTTAAATCTGGATAATCGGACTCGAAAGGAGGATTTGCGGATAAAGGATTTGACCGAGTGAACACAGGTGCTTATTCCGCTCAGATACTGTGAATTGATTAATTCTTTATTTAGTTGCAGAGTTTGATGGGGCGATCGTGGCAGATTTGTATTTCTCACGAACCGCTGTCGCGCCAGCAAACACGTAGCTTGCAACCTGCAGCGGCCTGATGAGATCCGGAGGAATATCATCCGACTCAGTTGCCATCCGGGGGGGGGAACCGCAGAAGACCCGACGATGCGGGCGAAAGCGTCGGTGGTGGAAGAAGAGCGGACCTGCTGTTTCCAAGGTTAGCTGCTAAGTATATGACATGGAAAGTAGCCGACGTCACGATGGCCGAACATATGAATATATCAGTGCCGCTTGGCACCGGGACCGGGGTCGAGGCGGGCCGACAGTTCAGGGTTGCCCAATCGAAACACCTGTGTGAGAAAATGGTTGTGTAGGTTGTTCCGCGGCGGCGAAGGGTGCGGATATCCATTTGTAAGGTCATCGAAACGTTCCTCGATGAATTGACGGTGTTAGTGAGATGAAAAGAAAGCCAAAGAAAACAAAATAAAATAAACAGATATGGAGGCGCACCGAGATCCAATGAGTTTTGGTGCAGCTGTAGTTCATGCCAAAACCCGTCCGGGAAATTTCCTGTTGGCTCGGAAGATGCCGAGCCAATGGGAAATTTCCCGGATAGGTTTTGGTACCAACTTCGGCTTGACCAAAACTCAACGGATTTCGGTGTGCTAGCTAGCTGGGGAAGACGTGTGGCCGCGGCGAAAGCTGTGGTCGTGGAAAACAAAATCCCGAATTGGCATACTGTAAGGGTCCGAAATAATTTCGGTGAGGGGCGGAAGTTGAATTCCAAGAGTTGTATCTGAACGATGCTTGAAGATGCATCTAAAACTCTAGGGCAATTGGCATCAATCGACAGCCCTGCGCATTTGAGTATGAAAGCCAAGATTGAGATCACAAAACATATAAAAACCTCACTCCCTGTCCCTCTGCTTTCCATGATGAAAAGCACATATGTTAACCGATACACCATACCGGACTCCCTCTGCTTTCCCATCGTCCTTACTCTTTCGTTGATTATACATAAACTCAACATAAACTTAAAAACCCATAGCGCCACTATCCCCGCAGCAACGACCACCGTCAGCGACAAGTTCAGCGTTGCCGATGTGCTACAAAGGAAATGAGGTACTCGGGTCAGCAAATGGTGCCAGTAGTGGGCGTGAAAGGAAGGGACGGACTCCCGGGCCGCTGATGATCCGTCCACGTGGCCGTTGGCGATTTGTACGGCAGGTCACGTCTGTCACGCACTTCCTTCTGGGGATTTACTGTACTATTTCGATCAATTCGAATGTCACAGGTCACAGCCGTTTTCCGGGGACCCCTGCAATAATTTTCTTTCGATTTTAGCGGAATTTGGAGATTTGTCGGAAAAAAATAAAAGTCACGTGCATGGTCGAATTGATCGAAATAGTATCCCCTTCGGCGCCGACATGCTCCCACATCCACCCCAAGCTTGCCCCAAGCGCTCAAAATTTTGTTCTAAGTCTTGTCTATTCGGGCCCCGACTAACGACAACCCCGTATTGACCCCGTACGTACCGCACCATTGTCTCGGACGGGACCTATTTCTTCGGACTTCCAAGCCATACTGGGGAGGAACGTGGCGCAAGAGTCACTGTGTTTTCAAAACAATATCCCGCGAGGCGTATGGTGTCGTGACTCAAAAGTGTTTTGAGTCAAGACCAATTTGGAGGTTCGCAAATCTCCATCGCGAAATGATGGAAATCCTGGGCTCATCTGGATTGCTCTAGTCGAGCATCCAGATTCGCCCCAGACCAAGGCCCAAGAACATTCTGGAACCTGTCATGCTGAAACGTGGAGCAAGAAGGTTCTGGAATCTGTCGAGCGCTTGCACAGCCCAGAACCTGTCACGCCTAAAAACGCACAGCCTGACAGCTCTGATTGACACGACACGGCCCGTCTGGATCCGCCTGAATTGTTCTAGCCCCCAGTCTGGATCCGGTCTCGGCCCGTCTGGACCAACCTGGGCCCGCTCTGGAACGCACTAGGCCCAAGGCCTAGGACCCCACAGATTCGGCTTATTATATCTATAGAACCATGGAAAACGTATAAATAGACCCCCAAATGTACCCTCTAGGCATCGAATTGAACTCCCCCTCTTCTGCTTTAACTTGATCTTGCTCTCTAAAAACCCCCGCGCCTCTGCTGCTGCCTAACCGCCGCCGCCTCCTTGTATTTGCTGAAAGTTGTCAGCCGATACATTTCCCCGTGTACAAGTAGCTAGGGATTGGTAACCCTTGTGCTTGCGCTTTTGTTTTATCTGTGTAGCTAGGGATTGGTAACCCTTGTGCATAGATCCCGTTTGTTGAGTAGCTAGGGACCGGTAACCCTTGTGCTTAACTAGCCGCCACGTACGAGTAGCCTGGGAATTGGAAACCCTTGTACTTGTCGCGTCGACTTTAATAAGTAGCTTGCGTATTGGAAACGCAAGTGCTTATCCGATTTCTGAGTAGCCTGTGTATTGCAACACTTGTGCTCAGCCCCTTTTCCTTGCCTCGAAACTCTTCCTCTTAGCTCGTACTCAACCCCTACGAGTTAATCCTCCTCCGCCGACTCCCTCGGACTCTTAGCTGCCCAGTTAATTGTCTATTTCCTCCCTCCCTCCTTCTACCTGCCCAATTAGGAAACTCCACGTTCTTCGGAATTTCAGAGAAACCTGGTTAGCAGTTGGAATTTCGAACAAACGAGAAACACCTGAACAAAGTCAATTCCGGTGGACCTCGTGTATATCAAAATATACGCTTGACATCATTGGTGACCACCGCAGGGGGGATTTTAAATTCCAACTGCTTACGTTATCTGCCCAAGCTCTATATCTTGCCCTCAACCTCTTTTCCGACCACCCCTCCATCCTACTATGCGTATCAACGACGACACTGTCCTTGTGGACGCCCCCATCTACGCCTCCACAAGCCACCATAGGAGTCTGCCGCAGCCGCCCCACGCCTCTGGAAGTGCTGCACCGCCACCTATGCCCCAGTTTGTCAACCCTCCCCGCAACCAACACCTCCCGTTCCCTGATCTGTCATCTCCGCGTCGCCACTCCCGTAGATCTCGCACCCCAGATCTTATGGAGGACACAGAAGGACAGTTTATGGGGCAACTCACCTCGTCTGATGAAGACGAATATTCCTCCTCTTCTGAATCTCAACACCGTTCCCCGCGGATGAAGAGTGCAGTCCCATTATTTGGTTCCAGTAACCGAACCGTATTGGATATGCCTCTCCGTGGAAGCCGTGACGCCCCCAAGACTTTCCGTGGGCACCATTCAGAGGTGGAATATTTTATTGCGCACTATGACCGACTGCTGGTGAAGTTTCACGTGACTGATCCTGAGGACCAGTGCAGGTTAATCCTAGATTACTGCGCTACAGACGTCCAAGGGTTCATTCGAGCTTCGAAATATTACCAGCAGAATAAATGGTCCAAGCTTCGCAATGAAATTCTGCAATGCTACGACGCGGACAAGGCCATCTCGAGATACAAGCCTAGTGATATTGCAACTTATACTCTTCGCACTAAGAGTCGCCCCTTCCAGAATCTCTCGCAATGGAAAAAGTATTACATCAAATACAAAACCATGGCCGGAATTTTGCTTCAGCAAGGGCATATCACACAAGTAAACTATGATGTTTACTTTTGGCTTGGAATTGAGCAGGACTTGCGCCGTACGTTGGAGCAGCGCATCAACCAACTCAACCCCGCACGAAATGTTCATCGCCAGTACTCCGTCCGCGAAATCAATATTGCTGCTGAATGGTTCTTCCGCCGTAACAGGGCCGAGGCCATGGTGGTAAACGCCGCGGACTACGGAGTTGACTTGGACAGCGGAACCTCCGACGCGGAGACCGAGGATGAGTCTGACCTCGACAGTGATGATTCAGACTACGAGAATTACCGTAGGAAGCACCGTGCAAAAGCCCGCGCAAAGAAGGAGAAAGAAAAGAAAAAGAAGAAGAAGACGGCCAATGCACAAGCTACGGGCAAATCTCGAATTATTCCGACCTCGGGAACCGCGGAGGAAGTCACAAGCCTCATTCGCCAACTCAACAAGATGACTATCACGGACCCAGAATACGCACCAGTGTATTATCGAGTGCTTACGCTTGATACTACAGGTGTCGCGGTCAAATGCGTACAGCCGCCGCGGATTTCACAGCCTTGGCAGGAACGACCATCCCAAAAAGGAAATCAGGCCAATACTTCAACTACCAGTACTACTGGCAGTTCAAGTGGTGCTCCAGGACCTACTACCTATCCCAATAATATTCCTCTCCCCAACGGATGTTATGGTTGTGGTACTGAAGGCCATCGCATTGGAGATTGCCCTGAGATCCTGGAACTGAAAGCCAAGAATGTGATAAAGGTGGATGAATCCACCCGGCGCATTCGCATGGGTGACGGTACCTTCATCAAACGCACTGCGGGTGAAAGCTTAGCAGCTGCTGCACGCCGTCAAGCAGCTCCGCGTGTCATGTTCACCTCCGCGCATCAGTACACAGCCTCAGACTCAGAGGAATCATCTGCCGCCTTCATTGAAGAATACCACGCGACAGTTGACACGTCTGATATTGAATCTGAGGTTAGTGAATATCGGGAGGACATGGAATTGGACGCGTACTGGTATGTGGCTGACAGCGATCCCGAAGTTCGTGATTGTCAGAAAACGCCAGGCGAGGTCTACTTGACAGTGCCGGGACCTATCGAGGAGTCAGAACAAGATGATGCCTGCGTAAATGCGGCCGAACGGACTCTGCCTAGCACCCGGGCTGCGCGACGTGACATATTTGACGGTGTCATGTTGCCACGGCGGGATCGAGCAAAGAATGATCCTGAACCCGCCAAGGCGCCTACAGCCCCAAAGGAGACAACACGAAACAAAAAGGAGCAGGCCCCACGACAAGTTAAAGATCTGCTTCCCGAGTTGACACCTGTAGACGCCAGGATGCCGCGCGACGACGTTGATATGCCGGATTTGGAAGTCGTCGCCAAAAGGGGAAACCCTTCTCCGCCATCCGACAAGGGACCCACAAAGGAAAACAATGATCCCCAAAAGGCGAAACCCCAAATGGAGAATCCGTCCAAGAATGCGGGTCGATACTCCGATCTTCAAGCCGGCGTCCAAATCCCCAGCATCATTGACCGCATTCTGGATCTAACGATACCTCTGACTGTACGTGAGGTATTCGTTGCGTCTAAAGAAGTGCGCTCAGGAATTATGGATGTCATGCGCTTCAAGAATATAAAAGCTGTTTTACTTGGGAAAAGCGAAGACAACCCTATTGTTGCACACTGGGGTTGGCCACGCACTGAGGGTGTATTAATTAAAATTGATGTGGTCTCCCACGGGAGACTCATCTCTGCAATAATTGATACTGGCTCACAGCTTAACGTGGTTCGCGCAGACATTGCTGCACTACGGATTCAAAGACCCGTTGACATGACTATGGTCACGAATATGAACGACGCGAATGGCGGCAAAGGCCAATTGCGAGGTTACATTCGTGACGCCGAGTTTGGGTGCGGAGGTGTGCAGACCTTCACAGATTTGTGGGTCTCACACCAAGCTCCTTTCGAACTTTTGCTAGGAAGACCCTGGCAAAGGGGAAACTTGGTCACAATCGACGAAAGGGATGAAGGCACCTATCTTGTATTCAAAGACAACGATACAAGATTGCCACGCTATGAACTTCTAGCGATCCCTTACGAGTCCGTAATCAATGCCGCCATGGACCCCATCATTAATCCCCCGCCGACCCCTTCTAGTCATTTGCTTGTCTGTTCAGATAAGGAGGTGATTTCAAATTCCCCAAAAGCTTCAAGAAAAATCCATTCGGGCACAAAATCTCGGCGAACAAGAAAACAAAAGAAGCTAAGCAATAATATTTACGCACTACAACCAGCGTACACAAAAACCTATTGCCCAACTTCAACTCTTTCGTTCCCCGCGGATTCCCGCTTGCCGTCCCGAATAAACACGCCAAAGCTCAAGTTGAATCAAGATCTGTTGAATCAAGAAAAGTCAGCAGTAAAACTTGGGCTGAAACCAACCAAAGGACTCACCCGTAAAACTCTCTCGACCTGGAAAATTCTCTACGCCCTACGGGATTGCGCTCCGAGATGGCTCCACAACTTGATTTGGATCTTGATGGCAATCTTGACGGAAACTGCCAAGATCAAACAAGTAAAGAAGTCAGTCAAGATCAAACGCGTTCCGCGGGGACTCACCACGACAAAGCCTAGGCCTTCAAGACACGACCAGTCAACTTTGACTGACATCGGTGCCTACGTCCGAGGCGGAATGGAGACGCTGTCAACGTCTAAAGTCAGAACTTTGACGTTAACAGGGAAAAACAGACTTACCACTTGTTTTTCCGCGTTTTTCCTCCAGATCGTCAAGGCAGCGCGGTTCGAGACGTTCAAAACGACGCGGCTCCACAAAACGGAGCGCTCTCGAACGGTGCCGCTTGAAACATCCGAGGATGCTTCAAGGGGGAGGCCCAAAAATTCAGCAAACCCGAGCCGAAAATGGCCCGAGTTTGCGATCCGCTCGCAATTCTCGAGGGTTGCTGTCCTGGCAGTCCTTTGTGCCTTCCTCTTGTGGATGGCACGAAATGGAGAGCCGGCGGGGTCGCATCGGGAGTGCTTAGCTGAGCACGACGCCGCTTCGTACAAGAGGAGTTTAATCGACAACGTACCTGTTCATTTTGCCTTTCCGTACGACACACCCCCTGCCCAAATCCCCCTTATGCCGAGCATTCCCCCCACCCTTCCTGTTTCTTCCCCCCACCATCCCCTCTCTCCCCAAAACAAACCGCCGACCGACGCCG